>SSNR01000073.1:1705713-1949233 GCA_006937965.1 Callopanchax toddi
TACAGGGTGGAGCTGATCAGAGAAGTCTGTCATCTGAATCTGCTGCAGATCAACACAAAATCAATTCTTAATGAATTAAAATAAATATTCTTTTACCTGTTTTGAAGCACAGATTTGGTATGATTTATCTTTGGGTTGTATTTTTTATATTGAATTTTATATTCTGAGTTTTTAAGATACAAACGGTGTGTCAATAGCTAGTAAAACTTATTATTTACCTTAACTTGTGATTTTTATTACTGAGATTTAAAAATAACTCAGGCATTATTAACTTCTGACTCTAACAGTAAAATCTGCTTGTTCATGAACTTAAAAGAACTTCTTGTTTCCAGAGTAAAGATGAAGGAGGACCATCAGAGTCTGATAGCAGCTCTGTCTGTGAACCTGGTGACAGTCAACCTGTTACTGAGGGTCTTCTTTCTTCCAGGTGAGTTTATAGAATCACATGATGAAACAGTTCAGAAATATTCCCTCCTGAAGTTGTTTAAAGGATCCACATGAATCATGCTGCAGCTGAACTGTAGCTTGTTGAATTTGCTCCACATGATGTTCATCATCCCTCTGATTTTACAGGTGTTTGGGCTGCATCATGTCATTGTAACCAAGAAGCGGACCTCTCCATTTCTGCTCCAAAGGAGATCAAAGCTCTGAGTGGATCCTGTTTGCTAATCCCATGTAGCTTTGATACAACACAAACAACGTTTAGCACCAAGAGACCCATCTATGGAGTCTGGATGAAAAATAAGTTAAGTTTTGGTGAGAATCCAGACATAATAATTTTCAACAGCAGTAAGTCAGTAAACACATATCCACTGATCATCACTGGAAACCTGAATCAGAGAAACTGCACCACCCTGTTTCCTGATTTAAACACAAGCTACTCAGACATATACTTCTTCAGAGTTGAGAATGGAGAGTTCAAAGCAACAGCTTGTGCTGATCCTCTTCAGATAACAGTAATAATAATACATCAGTTTTATATAGCGCTTTTCTAGGTCACTCAAAGACGCTTTACAGAGTTGCATCATTCATTCACACAGTCATTCTTACCGGTGATGGTAAACTACGACAGGCGTCTGTAGCCACAGCTGCCCTGGGGCAGACTGACAGAGGCGAGGCTGCCATTCTGCGCCATCGGCCCTTCTGACCACCACCAACATTCACACACAGTCACACTCACATTCACACAGGCAAGTTGGGTGAAGTGTCTTGCCCAAGGACACAACGACAATCTAACCCAGCCAGAGCTGGGGATCGAGCTGGTGACCCTCCAGTTACCAGACCGGCCACTCTCCCAACTGAGCTAATGCCGCCCCTACAGTAACAGGTAAGAACCTTAGTTTGATTCATTCAGTCATATGTAAGTTAAATAAAAGTTAGTTTTTGTCATGAAAAAGGAGCAACACTCTGTTTTTATTAGTCACCACATTTAGAACCAATCTAGCATTAACAATTCCAGCCTCTGCCACGTCATCACACTCCTCTCTCAGCCACTACAGCAGCACACCAAGTTTTAAAATAAACACTTTATGGATTCAAATTCTACTGTCAGCAATAACAATAAGACTTGAAAATAATCAGCAGTTTTTCTGTCATGAAAGAGAATCCAATTTAAATCTACATGTAAATGTTTTCTCTTTAGTTAATAGAGTTAGTTTGTGTTTGTCTGATGTTACATCCCAGATTCTCCTTGGAGTCCCAGGATTGATATCTCAGGTGATCTGAAGGAGAAGCAGTCTGTCTCTATAACCTGCTCAGCTCTGACTCCCTGTCCACTCTCACCTCCTGAACTCACCTGGAGTCTCCAACCAGACTCTAATGGAACAACAAGGAGAAACACAGATTTAACCTTTACAACTAAAATCCAGGAGAACATCACTCTGTCAGACTCACATGATGGATCCAGCATCAGCTGTTCTGTCAGGTATCCTGTGGATGGAGGGAAAGGTTTCAAGACAGCAGAGACAGAAGTGACTCTTCATGTTTCCTGTAAGTGATCCTGTCAGAACGTCATGGTTCAGCTGTTTCTGATGAATAAAGTTAATGTGAGTCACATTTTCCTCAGATGCTCCTAAAGACACCTCAGCCTCCATCAGTCCATCAGGTTTGGTGTCAGCAGGTAGCTGGGTGAACCTCAGCTGCTCCAGCAGAGCCAATCCTCCTGTCAGCAGCTTCAGCTGGTTCAGGATCAGCTCAGAGGGACCTGTTAGAGTATCTGAGGAGCAGATTTACAGCTTCCAGATGACCGAGATGACAGACGATGACATGTATTTCTGTGTGGCGACAAATAATCTTGGTAATCAGACGTCGTCATGGATTCACTTGAAAAATGAAGGTAACAGTTATTTTCTTTTTTCTTTAGTTTTGTGTTTTTCTCCTGATAAATATTATACTGTATTTGTATGAAACCATTTTCTAAAAGCTCAGTTTGTCATGTATTAAAATTATAGCCTTGTATTCGGTTGCCTCTTGTTTTTTGTTTTCTGAGAACAGGAAGCTCTCTGGTTCTGATTCCAGTTGTTGCTGTGGTTCTTCTTGTTGTTCTGGTCGGTCTGGTCGTCTCTTTTTGGTCAGAGTCAGAAATTAAAGTTTCATGAAATCTATATTTAGTTTTCAGAGTACACAGCAATGAACACGGTAACCTAAAGTTCTGTCAGTTTAAATGATCTTTATGTTTTCACCTGTAGATTTATTCTAACAGCTCTCTGATGTCTTCCAGCTGCTTTAAGTTCAGATATCAACCTTGACAAACTCATCAGGAGGTTGTTGTTGAAGTGACTTTCAACAAAACAGAAGAAGATCTTCATTATGAAGATGTGAGCTTCACCAAGATGAGACCTCAAGCTTCCTCCATCACAGAGCAGGACAGAGGACAGCAGGAGGAGATCATTTACTCACAGGTCAAAGTATCCAAACCAGAAAACTGCTCAACACTGATAGCTGACAGTCCAGAGGATCTCTACACTCAAGTGAAGAAGAAATAACTTTTGCTGTGGGGTCACAGATATTTACTTTTGTTTATATGTTTGATCATGTTAAAGACAAAAAAATCAGTTGTTTCAAAGAGACAGTTCAAAACCTCCATGTCCTGCAGCTCTCTTGGTTTTCTGATTTTATTCCTTCAAATTCAAAGATACTCCATTAATCCCAGAGAGACATTAAATGAATCTATAGTAACCCATTGTATAGGTTTCCTTGAGGAGTCTTCTGGTCTGTGTTGCAGCAGATCTGAAGAAACCTCTGACAGAAGATACTGTTTTGTGAGGAGGACGCTTTGACCTGTAGATCACTAAAACCACTAACATTGAAGAGAAAGATTACATTTTTTTAAATGTCCATTTATTTTGAATCACATAAGAAAACCATTTAATCTATAAATTCACAAATAAAGCAGTAACGCTAGTTGACAACCTGTTTTTTAACCAACATCGACTTATTTACAATCGTTTGCATTATTTTTTCATATTGTTCTATGTCAATAATTAGAAATGTTCTGAGGCATGTGTTAGAAAGGTTGACATAAAATGATCAAGTGTTTAAGAACTCAGTGTTTATTGTCTCTGTTTTAGTCTGGGTCATTATAATTATTACCAATGTGTTTCTGTGAAAGGAGTTTTTATCTTTTTAGTTTTACATGTAATATTACAAAAATATTAGAATCTTGCAATAAATAATCAATCTTGAAAGCTCTTAGTGGATTTTCTTTGCAAACAATCTCATTATTAAAGCCATCAGATAAATGTACTTAAAAAGATTTTTTAAAATTAAATATTTTAGTTGCATGAGTAAAAGTCCCAAATATATATAGAGAACTGTAATTTCACACACAATCAAATAATTTCCTTTACTGGAAACATTATGTTTAAACATCAGCTGAAATTATAAAATGTATCAACAAATATTACAGATATGTCTGAATGAACAAACAAACACAGTTGGTCCAAATATAAATCGGCTGCAGTGTTCTGAGTAAAAAGACTTCTGATCAATGTGTCCTTTCACAATGAGATCATTTAAAAAGTATATTCTGAGAGACTGACTGTATGTATTGTGTAATCACCAGCCTGCACACTGAACTCTAAGACATTGGTTAGTTTCAGGCTGTTTTAGATTGAAAGTGCACAGTGCATGTCCGAGCACAAACCCAGAATGAAGTCAAATGAATTGTCTGTAGACCTCTGAGGCATGATTTTCTTGAGGCACAAATCTGGGGAAGGTTATAGAGGATTCCCTGCTGTTTTGAAGGTCCCAATGAGCTCAGAGGCCTCCATCATCCATAAGTGGACAAAGTTCCAAACCACTCGCTGCCAGCCATTTCAACTGATAAAAACTAGAAGGAAAAAAGTGATTCAAATCCATCCATCATCCATCCATTTTCTGTAACAGCTTCATCCTCCACAGAGGGTCAAGGGGAAGCTGGTGCCTATCTCCAGCGGTCAAGGGGCGAGAGGCAGGGGACACCCCGGACGGGTCACCAGTCCATCGCAGGGCCACACAGAGACAAATGAGACAAACAACCAGTCACACACTCACTCACACCTAAGGACAATTTACTAGACCAATCAACTTAACAGTCATGTTTTTGGTCCGTGGGAGGAAGCTGGAGTACCCGGAGAAAACCCACGCATGCATGGGGAGAACATGAAAACTCCACGCAGAGAGGCCGCAGAGCCGGGACGCGAACCTACGACCTGTAATTCAAATCTATCATTAAAATGACTGAAGCCCTGTTTAATAGTTAAAAGTTAAATAGTTAAAATGCCATTTAAAAGCTCAACTTCAAATGACAGTTGCCTCTTTTAAAAGCTCAAGGCTGCAGTCCCTTTAACAACACCAGATATTTTACTTAAAACTGTGTCATTTTGATAAAAATAAAATAGATAATTTTAAACCAGGATGAAACTGACATTTTAGAACAAACAACTGAGGTGGTTGTTAAGAAAGGTTAAAATGAGAAATTAGTGACGCTTCTTGTCAATTATCTTTGGCTTCTACTGCACAACGGTCGCCCTCTTGTGGTTTTTTATTGATATTACAACAAACCTCACAATACCGGTATGCGGTTCTCTGGCTGTGTGCTCATTCTCACAACAGGGCATGCTCTTCTTAACATAACACCGACCGCTTCAAAGGAACCGACAGGTCACAGTGCAGATTATTATTATGGTATGTCACAATTTAAGCATGTCATGTTAAATGTGGTTGGACATCTTACTATAAAATACGGTAAATAAAAAAAAAACTAGATGTTTTTTTCAATTGAACCATTAAGTCTTGATAAAACACTTTTTAACAAATAAAAGAGATGAGAAAAAAAGTGATGTGAATAAAAAAATTAGTGTGAACTTTTTGGATTTATTTCTGATTCTCAATTTTGCTGCACTCACTCATAGACTACATGGTGTTCACTATACTATAATAATTAAACATTTTTTAAAAATAATTCCCCTTCTTTTTTATCCTCAACTCCCAAGTGTAATGCATAGTATTTTAGTATTCTGAAATGTTTTACTCAAAGAACTGATGATGCGCAAAGTTAAGATTCTGTGTGGAAAACGTTTAGTTGAAATTCAGTTAAGCTGACAAAAGAATAAAACCAGGACAGTAAATGTTCCCTGCTTTTGTGATGTATTTCTACACAGACTGATTATAGAAAATGCTTTGAACTGCACATGAAAAACATCTGTTCCCAACACTCTACTAAAGTTGACAGCTGATTTGTGAAATCAAGAGCATTTTCTCAAACATCTTTAGTCTAATGGATTCTTTTTCTGTTTCAAGCAAACAGTACCAAAGTAGGACAATAAAAATCACAGTTTTTAGAAGCATTAGTGTGATGACATCATAGAAACTTTAACTTAAAACAATGAACTGAACTGTTAACATCTAACAGCAAACTCCAGTAAAAGATCTCTCAAAGTTGAGATGCAACACTCACACAACACCTATCCTGCATTTTGAGTGAAACTACAGGTCAAGAGGTCACAAAGCATGAGTAATCCTTATAATACCCTGGAATGCACAAGGTGGAGACAGTGGGATATGTACTGCTGGTTATTTCCACAGATTCTTGCTGACACAACCACATTTTTGTTTGTGTTTTTATTTTGAAATCATCTTAAAACAAAAAACAAGCATACAGTTATATATCACAATAAATACATATAAATATAAAATGCAGTTTACATTTTACTGCAATTATGGTAAAATATTTCTATGAAATTTGTTACTGTATCATTTAATTTCCATCTATGTATTTTACTCCAGTTTGTATCACTTTGCTACTAATAAAGCTGTGACCAAGCTTTTATAAAGGACTCCAACCACCTTCTAAGAACATGTGAAATTCTTCCTAATGGTAGAACGGACATCAGCTTTTGAACCACATTTTAATGTCAGGTGGTTCACTTTCTAACCATTTCTGTCAAACAGAAAGTCTCGCAGCATATAAAAACATTCGTAAGACATGTTTGTACTTACATTCATAACTGGAGTCTAATCTCAAAACCAAGCAATGTGGATTTTAATAAATATTTGTAGCAAGTTTATTTTTAATTTTCACCTTTTCAACATATGAACACTAGTTTAGATCATATTTACATTGAAAATCTGGAGAACATACAGTCTATAAATAATCTTAAACTGTGAATCTGTGTATTTATTTGATCATTTTCTTTGCATTCCATAAAATACTTCTCCACATCAACTCCATGTGAGAGCCAAAATCTTCAGAATATTTTACCCCAAATAACATGGATTTAACAAGAATTTCTCCATAGGTTTAAATTAAGATTATATTATAACAATGCAGCTTGCAATAAGGTTTCCTAAAGTTTATATCACTCTGAATCATTTTTAGAACATGGTATAACTACTCAACTGTAGAAAGTGAAAATTTTGTTTTTGAGGGAGATTAAAAGTTGAGAAAAGTTGAGAAAGTTGAGTTGTTTCAAGTTGAAAAATAATTTGAAATGAAGGTACATTTTATTTTCATTGTTATAAATGGGAAATAAAATTTTAAAAATGATTAACTATGTGAATGTCTTGATATTCACAAAAAATATAAAAGGTATTTTCATTTATCAAAACTCAAATAGCCTTTCTTTTGTATGTTTACATTTAGACTAAACTTTCACGTTAACAGCTGTGTTTTAATGGAACTTAATGTTAAAATCGTTGTTTCCGCCTCATCAGGGAATCAAGCGCCTTCTCCTGCTGAACCCGCCCACTTACGCGCTGCGCTTTGTGTGATTGGTTCAACATCTCCTGTGCAAAGGTTTCATTGGCTTGTCAGTCCGCCAATAGCTGTTCTCATGCGCACCACCGGTTAGACGCGGAACACAAGAAGAGACTATCCGGCAGAGGGGCTGAGGACAGTTACCCTTCATCATTCCAGAACACACTGTACAAACTGTTTCACACCGCTTTAGTTTTTTCATCTCATTTAACTAGGACCTGTATTAAACCACAGGGAAAATGTCGAAGCCGGACAGCAAGAAAATCTTCTTTGAGAACCTGTCGGGAGCAGGGAAAGCCATCGCTGTGCTGACGAGCGGAGGAGATGCTCAAGGTAAAACTCACATTCACTGACTGGGTTTCAGAGAAGCCGGTGTATCAGTAGAGGGCGAAACTACACGCTTCCAGTAGCGTGATGTTAAAGAAGTGGGTGTTTGTGTCGCTGTAATGTTATAAATGTAACTCTAACAAGCGGCGGGTTCGTGTACAGTAAAACACTAACATTATTTTGAATCCAGGATGGCCGGTAGTTAGCTGTCATGCTAACACATGACGCATATTTCTATCAGACTCAAGGCATCATCACACTGGGTCTTCCTGTAGCTCACTGGCACGTCAAGGTCAAGCTGTGGCGTTCACACAGGAAACCGTTCATTAGAACTTTTCTCAGCGACTAACAGCGGTAAATGAAGCCAGCCTGGGTAGACCTGGAGGGGCTCAGAGGGCACCAGGCCGACGGGCTCCACTTCTGAAAGACTGCGAGAACATCCAGAGGTTTTGTGGGCCAGCAGTGGGATGCCTGCATCATCCTGTACGTGACGAGCAGCACCCTGCCACACACCGCGTCACAGAGGAAACTCTGATCACGTGATCACCGGCTTCTCTCTCATTGCCTGAAACACAAATCCACCCTGAGCACCACCGGAATCCGGTACATTTTGGTTGGAAAATTACCAGAATAAAAGCTGCTTAAATACAGACAGCATGAATCTAACAGGTTTAATCATCAGACTCACCACAAAACAGGAAACAACAGAATCTAAGCTCACAGAACAAGCAGGCACTGAACAGACCTGAGAGCAGCATTTGGCTGCATAATGATGATGATGATGTTGTTGTAGCCTTTAACTCGGTGTGCCTGACAAAGTGTCAGTCACGCAGAAAGGAAGACAGTCTGCTTTGACAAAGACCTGAGAAATTAAACTTAGTCCCCATGCCTCAACTGGAGAACCCAATGTCCATTTCTACATGGTTATGTAACAAGACTACAGGTCATGGTTTGCTGCAGTGGGCAGCATTGTTAATCCCTCTCTCACATGTATGCATTGGTTTGCTGGTTCCTCAGCAGTTCCTCGGGTCTTCTGAAGACCTTTTTATAAGTTTTTTTTGGGGAGGCTGGTTGCTTTGTCAGTCATATTCAATCTTTGTACCTGATCATTTTGATGTAATTTATTATAATTCTTTCATTTTTTATGTAACGCCGACTTTTTATTCATGCAGTTATTTAAAAGCTACTGTTCAGCTACTCTATTACTATGAGCTTGTTTCAGAAAGCAATATTGGCTTTATACATTTTATTTGCATAATAAAGAATGAGCATAAAAGATGTTTCCACCAACCAGGGGATTCCCAAAGAGCTGTTAACTGAAATCTGTATTTCTCACTATGACATGCATTGATAGGGAAGTGAAACAGGGTGGGACAAGTTCCAGAATAAAAAAAGATGTTTTATTTGAATGAGATGGTTTTAGTAAATAAGGGAAAATAAATCTAGCAAAGTGCTGACACACCATGTGAAATTTCCCATCCCATCTTTTCTTTGATGTCACATAGTTAAACAGCATGTGTCCACTATATCTCAAACTGAGTTTTTCAGCATATTAATAAATATAATTGCAGAACCCTTTGAAAACTGCCTATACATACAGGTAAAATGTTTTTTTTAGTGCATCTCATGTTAACTAGGCAGTGTTTTTCTATAAGCTTAAATGAATTAAAATATTTTATGTGGCTCATTAAGGAAAAACATTTCTGTGAAAATAGTACAAAACAAGAGTGGATCATTTACATCTTTCAGATTATTATTTTATTTCGGTAAATGATTGAATGATGTTAATTTCTCTAGGAAAAACAAGAAACTTCTTTTGAAGGAAAATATAAAGCAATGAAGATTGACCTTTATGAAACACTGAAAATAAAAACATTTCAGGTTTTGGTTCATTCTGTTCCAGTAGAATGTTCTGTTGCTTAGCAACACTGCAGAGATCCACTAGTTTCTGAGAAAGTTGTTTTAGACTTCGTCAAGTCAGCCAAGTTTCTTCTGTCTTCTGGTGGGTGAAGCAGTATCTTTTGTCTTTACTGTCAGCACTCCAGCTAACCTGCTACTTTAGCTTTCCAGTCACAGTCTTTGGTTAATAAGTTCCCTTTGGACCAACTGCAGAGTAACTGAGCGGCTGTAGGAGGAGCTGGGAAACATTATGACCAAAAATGGCAGCACTCTGCAATAAGAGAAAGATTGGTCCAAACCTCAGACAGTAAAATCAGAGATACTCTGAGTCTGCAGTGCACTCAAACACGTCAGCTGTGGTTTTAGCCCACGCATTACTGCACTGCACAAAAGCACCTTTCTATGTGAGATCTTTCTTATTTCTTATTACTATTAAACTCTCTCTTCTGCAGGGATGAATGCTGCTGTACGCGCTGTGGTTCGAATGGGGATTTACGTGGGTGCAAAAGTTTATGTTATTCATGAGGTGAGCCTTCATGTTCATTACTCTGGTGACACTAACACATAGCAGCAACATAGCGTGGCATACTAACACTCCTTCAAGAATCTGTCCATCCATCTGTTAGCTGTCACTGCTTTTCTGCTGCAGAGGGTCACTGGGTTCTTTCCTGGCTGAATCACGGTGAACCAGACCTGGACATGTTGCCAGGGCAAACCCAGACACACAGACATCCATGAGATGGACACACACACACACACACACACACACGGACACACACACACACACACACACACACACACACACACACACACACACTTTAGAATCACTAATTAACCTCGCATGCATGAGTGTGGGAGGAAGTGACGGCACAGTGAAACCCTGAGCTGAGTGGCTACAGGTTTGAAAATCTAAGACCTGTGCTCACCACTTCACCACCATGCTGCTCCATCACTTAGAACAGTTACAGTAACTTCAACATTTAATTATAAAATTCAAAAAGATCATTGCTGATGAGTGTTTTAAACAAATTGAATTTACTGAGTAGCTGTGTGCATTCTTGTTGCAGTTTACCAACAGCAGGCTTCTCAGTCTTTTGTATAAGTGTTTCTGTTGATGCAGCAGATTGTGTGACAAGCTTTGGGAAGTGAAAGCAGTGTTCTGATCTCAGGATATCTGTGTTGTGCTCACTCTGTGTGCAGTTACATAACTAACTTGAGGTCTTTGCTGCCTCATATAGACTCCCCCCTCCCCCTCCTGACACAGCGATGTGCGGGTGTGCTCGTACATCACCCTGCAGCTCATAGAATGAGGATGGACACATTTGAAACTATTTTGACACTGTTTTGTGATTTTTTTTTTTTCCATGTGGTAAAAATAATTTCTTGGCCCCTCCTTTGACCCATAGCTGTTAGCCTCGGTGTGTGTTTGTTTTCTAAGCTCTGGTATTAATTTAATTAACTGTTTATTTCTGTTTTTATTCTCAGGGATATCAGGGTATGGTGGACGGTGGGGAAAACATAAAGGAAGCCACATGGGAAGGCGTCTCTAGTATGCTGCAAGTGGTGAGCAGGATTTTACTCTGTTCAGAGAAATAATTGACTTCTAGTTTGGACTGGTCATCTGTCCTGTTAACACAGGAAGCCATCTACAACAGGTAACAGTAATTATTGATGACTTTTACATAGAAACACACTTCAGCATGGCTACAAAATCATTTTAAAACACCAGTATCCACCAGTGTGTGAATTCAGGGCTTATTCAAGTGACAATAAAAAAAAAAAAGGTTTTAAATTAAGAGGTTGATTTGGCTCAAAGACACTTTTGCTGCTCTGTCATCAGGGTGGGACTGTAATTGGCAGTGCTCGCTGTAAAGACTTCCGTACCCATGAGGGACGTCTGAAGGCGGCTCACAACCTGGTGCAGCACGGCATCACCAACCTGTGTGTGATCGGAGGAGACGGCAGCCTGACAGGAGCCAACCTCTTCAGGGAGGAGTGGAGTGGGCTGCTGGGGGAGCTGGTGGAGCAAGGTAGTGGAGAGGCACGATTACTAGCTGATTTACTACAGACATACAAACCTTTTTTCTTATTATAGTTTCTTCCTGACATACGGAGGACTTAATAGCTACTGATTTCAGATTATTTTTCTTTAATCTAACAATAGTAAAAACATTTCTTAATGTTCTTTTCCAGCTCAGTAGTTTCCATTGTTTTTAGCCCCTGTGATCAAGATGTGATGACGCAGTGGAGAAAATGCTTGTTTAACCTTCCGGTCCTTTCAGGAATGATCGAAGATGATGCTGTTCAGAAGTACTCAGCCCTTCACATTGTGGGGATGGTTGGCTCCATTGATAACGACTTCTGTGGAACTGACATGACGATCGGCACTGACTCTGCTTTACACAGAATCATCGAGGTGGTGGATGCGATCATGACAACGGCTCAGAGGTGAGAGGGAGGATGGATCCGTACTCCAGCCTGTCTTGTTGAAGGCTTTTTGTCTTTCAGCTCTTTTCTTTTTGTCTTTCAGCCACCAGAGGACGTTTGTATTGGAGGTCATGGGCAGGCACTGTGGGTAAGAAACGTCAGTGCCTGTAAGAGTCTGACTTGCGAGACGGAGAGCATTCTGACCCCTGAGTGTTGTGTCTGTGTGTGTTATCGTAGCTACCTGGCCCTGGTCAGCGCTCTGGCTTGCGGTGCAGACTGGGTGTTTATCCCTGAGATGCCTCCAGAGGATGGCTGGGAGGAGAAGATGTGTCAGAAACTATCAGCGGTAACTCAGACTCCTCCACCTGAAACTCAGTGAAGCACATTTTACCAGTGTTCTGTATGTGAAATGCTGTATTTAACTTCTTTTACAGTTTTTGTCCTTCTGCAGGAAGAAAATGAGCTTTATTCATTTAGAGAAGACTGATTTTGAGTCCTCTGATGTCTCACTGTGTTTTTTATGCTTTGAAAACATGCCAATGATCTGATTCAGACCCGTTCCAGGGGCACAAGGCTCAACATAATCATAGTTGCAGAGGGAGCCATTGACAGGCATGGGAAACCTATCACTTCTAGTTTTGTCAAGAATGTGAGTACCTGAGTGTGGAAGAAAGGGGAAGCCAGAAGCATGGAGGAGCCACCTGATGGAAACCAGCCTCATGAGCCTCAACTTACAATAACTGAATATTCACAGCTGCACTTTCTTGACAGCGAGTTAATCCAATGATAATAACGTGTTGACAAGCACCATTAAAAGCAAGTTGCTGCTGATTATGCAAGGCCAGGCTGTAGTGACGAACAGCAGGCCTTGTATCACGAGGGAAGCTGTCCTCGGCTCCCTGGCTGTCATCTCATCTGGTTCCTGTGCTTCTGAAAGCCCACGTCACAGCCACACTCTCAGTTTTTCTGTCATGTTGTTTCTCCACCACGCCCTCCTTATAGAACCGCGCAGGAATGAAAAGGCTGAATATCATAATTGTAGCCGAAGGGGCGATTGATCGTAACAACAAGCCCATTACCACTGACTATATTAAGAATGTAAGTACACAACGGTGCAGCAAGCCTCCAGCCTCCTGTATGACTCTACCTCTGCCCCGATGTGGCTTTGACTCTGTTGCTGTGTTTCTGAAATGCTCTATCAGGCACAGTTGCTAGTTTGGTAAGATGGCTTTCATGGCACTGTACTCTAACTGCTGTAAAACACCCTCACATAACCTCACAACCACACATTTGTCAGCCACAATGCTTTCACACTGGGTTTTTTTTTTCTTTGACACTCACTTTTATTTTGCTTGGAGGGAATATCAAAGTTTGTTCCCAACCCTCCAGCCAACTGGTTTCATTTTTAAGTATTTTATTTTAATAGTACCTGCCTGAGTATTTCTTTTTAATAGTTCACATCTTGCCTGGGATCCTCTGTGGGCTATGAGCTCCTTGCTAACATGACTGAAAAATTAGAATGGCTTGCTTGTGCTTTGTTGTTTCCCCTTCTCTTCAGCTTTTATATTGTGTTTGTGTTCCAGTGTGTGATGTGCCTGTTATGTATATTTGCTTATATTCAGATATAAATATATCATATTTCAGTTGCAGCTCCTTTTAGAGGACTGATTGTACACATTGCTTAATCCTGTGTTCTTCATCCTCATAGCTTGTCGTCAAAAACTTGGGTTTTGACACACGAGTGACAATTTTGGGGCATGTGCAGAGAGGAGGAACACCGTCGGCCTTTGATCGCATCTTGGTAGGTTTACCTGACCCCCAGCTGAGGGGTTATCCTACAAACCACTTGACAGATTTGCATCTGTCCTCTGGTGTTCATCTACAACTGATTCATTTTTTAAAAGTCAATCTAATTAAAGATGGCTGCCACTCAGACTGCCTATCAACATCAATCTTGGCAAACACTAAAATAACAAAAAAAAAAAATCAGTTTTACAAATATTAAACTAAAATGTGTTGTTGTAATAGCAGAGATTAAAAAAAAAAAAAAAAACGGATCAAAAGGAAATATAAGTAAATATAGAAACAAGTTTAAAATCTGAGTCACATAAACCCAGAACAGCTTCAGTTCTGGTTCAGTTCAAACATTGTGAAATTTTTTTTTTAAGATCTCCGCAAAACTGCTATAATTCAGTCAATTGTCAGTAAGAAAATTATAGTTCAGGACTCTAGCATTAAAGACGGAGGTGATGTGCATTTTCTTTGATGAATAGTGGGCCGTCAGTTTCATTATTTTAGTTTTTGTTGTTTTGTTCTTAAATCAATGATCTCATTAAGTGATAATTAGCATTTTGCTATTAAAGAATGTATTAAACTATGAAAGCTATAATTTTGTAAATGCAATGCATGTTTTTGCAATTAAATTAAACATATTTATAGATAACTGAACATGGTACCTTTTGAAATTATAGTTGTCTAGAATAAGCACCTGAGAAGAATGGTGTCAGGTTTTAGGTTAATCACATTAAGAGATTTAGGGCTCAGCATGTGAAGACATGAAAACAGACTCATCCTTTCTGGTTCCCACAGTCCAGCTAAAGATGGAGGCCGGAACAGATAAACCGCGTTAGTATATAGATCATACCTCTATTCTAAATGAATGATGAACAGGATTAAGAATATGATGATTAGCATGAGTGCTGCTCAACAAACTGCTAATGAATGTGTGTGTGTGTGTGTGTGTGTTTGTGAAGGCCAGTCGTATGGGAGTGGAGGCTGTTCTCGCCCTGTTGGAGACCACAGCCAACACACCGGCCTGTGTGGTCTCTCTGTGTGGGAACCAGTCCGTGCGCGTGCCTCTAATGGAGTGTGTACAGACGGTGAGTACAGCACAGCGCTGGAAACAGTCCAAGAATATCACATTTACTACACACACACACACACACACACGCACAACAACACAGTACTTACTGATAGAAGCTGAGGAGAGTAAGATGAAGTTGTTGGTGGACGTGGAGCTTAAAGGGATATTTGGGTCGACATGAGGTGGTGTTCTATCAGTTATTGATCTATTGTAATAACCAAACCCAGGCTGTTGGTAAACTGTGCAACATTTACAGTCATATTACCGGTTTGTGTCACTGCCTCAGAGTTTGACGAGTTCAAATGTCATCTCCGCTTCAAAGTCATCAGCTCGCCCTGTGAATCCAGCTCTGTCTTCTGATTAAATAAGCAGCGTTAGAGACTCTATCCCCCGTGTCTTCAAGGTGTAGCTGCAGGCTTCAAATTCAACATAAAGATACTGGAGAATATAAAGGGCAGAAGGAGCTACGCTCGTAAGGTTTTAGTAACATGATTGTTTTGGTGCATTCAGGGTTTGAATGGGTTTAGTGTTGTATATGCGATCTGGTTATAATGGATATAAAATAATCTTGTGGACTGATAACATTGAAATTCGAGCCTTGATTTGACAGGTCTGCTTTACAGGAATATTAAACATTTATGGAATTTTGTTGTGCTTTGAATGCTGAATACAATCAGTAATTTTCTTTCTTTTTCAATTGGTTTAGACTCAAGAAGTCCAAAAAGCCATGGACGGAAAGCGGTTTGAGGAGGCTGTGAAGCTCCGGGGCAGGTATGATGGCACAGATCTGTGGGCTGCATGGTGGAGCAGTTGTTGGCACTGTTGCCTCACAGCAGTTGCAGGTTTGAACTCCAGCTGTGGCCTTTCTGTGTGGAGTTGGCATGTTCTCCCCATGCATACTACGGTTTCAATTCACAGATCACAACATGCCTGATAGGTTAAAAATTGTATGTCACGTTGGATAAAAGCGTCTGCCAAATACATAAACATCTCACAAATGAAACCATCCCTTCCTTGAACACATTGAAGATGTGACAGTCAGTTTGTTGATGCTCACTGTGGATGGTTGTCTGTAGTGGGAAACCCCTGGAATACCTGTTATCTGTTATTTTAATCAAAACTCAAAAAGTTTAGTTTTCTACAATCTGCTCATTAAACGGTCTGTGGCTGTGTTACAGGAGCTTTGAAAACAACCTGAAGACGTACAAACTGCTGGCTCATCGTAAACCTGAGTCTGAACTGCCGACTGTAAGTCTGACTCTTAAAGAAAAGCAGCTCCACACACTGACACACATGCAAAGTAGCAGCCTGCTGCACTGTGTGCCTGGAGAGCAGGTCGTTTCCCCAAGAGTCAAAGCAAGCTTCCCAACCCACTGATGTGCTTTAATAATTAATTAGACTGTCCTGAGGTCCCAGCTACTAATAACAACTCAGCTCCTTCAGTCCTGGTGAGCTGCTGCTGAATTCTTGGCAAAACTGTTCAATGAGTAAAGAATACCAGTGAATACGCAGTTTAGGTAAATGGTAATATATACATGTACTAGATGACATGTTGCTTTCAGGTAGTTAAGGTGTAAAAGCAGCATGCCTCTGGGGTTGGACATTCATCTGATGTAATTGTGACCTGTGAGAGCTCCATGTACTTTAGATTACAGCAGAAGACATGTATTGATTTAGAACATCACCTCTGACAGACACTCTGCCATTTAGTGAGATTAATGAAGCTACAAGACGAGCAACTAAAAGGTCACATTTCATGTCCGATTGGTTTTCATAGTGCACGTGACTCTGTTGCTGTGCGTTTTACTCCCACAGAGCAACTTCAACGTGGCGGTGCTGAATGTTGGAGCCCCCGCAGCGGGCATGAACGCTGCAGTCCGGTCTGCTGTCAGGGTGGGAATCTCTGAGGGACACAAAATGTTTGCGGTCAGCGATGGATTTGAAGGATTCTATAAGGGACAGGTGAGCGCTGTAGTGCTGTTATACAGCTGCTGAGATGTTGCACATGTCAAGGATTTGCATCTTCAATCATCACAGCAAAAAAAAAAAAAAAAAAAAACAGGTTTCATGTTGGCATTTCAAATCTTTTTGGAACTGATCCAAAAAGCTTGATGGGAAATATTCTGTAAACAACTCACTTAAAAAAAAACAAATCAGCAACTCATGAGAGAGAAAAAATTGGCTTAGCTTGATGAGCATCAGACGCAGTGCAGTGAAGAATAATGAGGGAAACTCTGGGGTAATCTGTGCAGATTAATGTAACCCTGTTTCCAACACGAACTCTCCCTGAGCTGATGTATCACAAAAAAATCAGCAGATGGCAACAGAATGTGTTGGATTATTTTAGACAATTTTTGCTTCATCTGTCAGTGAGACATAGTGAGAAAGTTGAGAACACAGGGGAAATGTTAGTGGGCCAAACTGTAAACTGAGACGGGACAATGTCTTTGTTTAATTACGGGTGGAAGTGGTTTCATACTCTTCTCACATTTCCTGTTTTGTCTATTTTGTGGTAAAGAAACCTGAAACTCTTCAGTGCATCAGAATAAATTAGCTAATGTAATTCCCAGAATGCCATGCCAACAAATGATCTTAGCATTTATCCTCGGTAAAGAGTCAAGTTTTGCTGGGTAGTTGGACAGTTAGTGTAAACTCTGAAAAGCTGAACTCAGACTGTCTTCTGTAGAAATTTACTGTAGTTCTATAAGCAGGGGTGCACATAAGTGGTGCGTTTGTACCAGTTCCTTTGCCTCTACGCTGATTTGTGTCTGTTTGTATTTCCCCTACTGCTTTGCACTGCTCAATCAGCAAAACACGTGTCCTCATTACAAGCCTGTTCTACAAGCGTGAGCATCAAGCATCAACGCCTGGTACTCACTTGAGTACCTCATTGAAATAATTATGTGCACCCTCATCTGTAATAATCTTTAGCACTGCTGTCATAAGTGTTTAAATGCTTTAAAGTCAGACTAATCCATGGTAAAGCTGTTGTAATAGTTTTCTTTGATATGGAAACATGAAGTAACTGATGTGTTGCTGTTCTTTCAGATTAAGGAGATTAAATGGGGTGATGTTGGAGGATGGACGGGACAAGGTGGTTCTTTGTTAGGAACTAAAAGGTAAAAACTAAAATGCGGTATTTTGGCTATTGTAAAGTGTTTCTGTGTTTAAAAAACAGCTGCACTAACACAGTTACTGATGTTTTAGGCAAACGTCCAGCTATTTGAGTGATTCTGTGAATGTAAAACAAACTGTTTTATTTCTCCTCTTCAGGACACTTCCTGCAAAGCATGTCGACAAAATAGCAGAGCAGATGCGAAAGCATAATATAAATGCTCTGCTGGTAATTGGTGGATTTGAGGTAGGTTTAAACCAATTATTTATTTACTTTTTGGCTAGTTGGTTAATATTAAGCGGTTGAAGCTCATCTTTACTTTGTCTACAAGCTTAAAAGACCTTTACTAATGAATATTAATGACTGTAGTTACTTTATTCTTGTTGATGTTATTAAAAAGACAGCTGTTACACTTGACTCATTATATCAGATGTGCATATGTGCTGAATATTGTTCAGTGTTTATGCATTCCATTAGTCGTCTCCCTTTCATGCCACCATATGGTTTATGTGTGCTTAACGATGCTTCAGAGTCATTTCTCTCTCTAAAGCTAAAACAACACAGCTAATGAATTTAACTGCAACATGAAGTTGCATCACTTGATTTTAGAAATGGAGAGAAAAACTTGAAGCATTTGAGTGATTTAAATGACATGTAGAGATAGTTGGATTTGGACACCCCCTTTTCTCCACTCATTTCATGCAATCCTGTTTAGATGCTCACCTGCTTTGATTTTTTCCTGTAATGAATGAAAGTAAAGGAGATATCCTTTGTTTATATGAGTGTTTGTGAGACTGAATGTGGAGTGGTACCTGTCTGTTTTGCTGCTGTCCGTTGTGATAGACCTGGCTCCTCCCCTTGGCACTCTCTCCACCTATGTCTTTCCCTTCCTTGTGGCAAGTAGCACCTCTCAACCAAACCAACGTGCCAAAGTTTCACCTTTCCAGACACTACTAAAGCCCTTGGCTCTGCCCTGCAGGCCTTGCTGTCACTGCTGGAATTGTCAGCGGCTCGTGGGAAATATGACGAGTTCTGTGTGCCGATGGTCATGGTCCCAGCCACTGTCTCCAACAATGTGCCTGGCTCAGACCTCAGCATTGGCGCTGACACGGCTCTGAACGCCATCACTACTGTAAGTGATGGAGCCTGGTGGCAAGATTAGCTCAAGACCACGCATGCAAACAACACAGACGCACACTCTCACACACACAGAATCCACAAACGTGTTCACACAGCAAAGCCAGAAGGTCCAAGAAGGGAGAGCTGGCTCACTCTGTCTTTTCACCAGTAACTAAATTTTTTGCCAGCCCATCGCAGGATTGTTTTGAGAAATGCTTTTGACAGCATATGTGCGTCACATCGGGCATACAATAAACTCCTCTCAGAGCATCTGAAATTCAGCATGTCTGCACCATGAGGCATGACTGGTGAAAGCTGAAGTGGTCAGTAGCTTCCCTCCTACCCCTACAGGTAAGTGAAAGTGAGTGAAAACATGGAGGCATGCTGTAAGGTGCTCAAGCGTCGTGACCGCCATATTTGCTCTGCCTGCCCCTCTCCATGACTGTGTGCGTGCGTGTGTGTGCATGCTCTCACATATCCTTTAAAGGAAGATAAAAAGTTAACTTAATGCCAATTTTAATGTTTAGTCAGTTTACACGTCATGTATAATCTCAGAACAAAACAACAGAATGGGACGTTCAAATAAAAACACCTATTTAAACACCTATAAATACAAGATGTTTTATGATTACTTTTATTTACTTTGTTTGTTAAAATACTGTGCAAAAGTTTTAAAGCACCCATAATTTCCAGATAACTTTGCATCCATTGAAACAGGGTCCTGATAAGTAGTTCTTCAGACTTTCTCGAGATCTTTCAATGTTTTTCTTTGGACTTTGGCTGCTTTTTCACTCATTGTCTGTCCTGTTTGTTTAACTGACCATGACAGCGTAATGTTCAGTGTGCTTAAAAATAAGAACATGGACAAAGGGGGGGGCAAAATAAAAGAGTTGGATCAAAACCCAAAACATAAATCAAATGACCCCCCAAAAGCATCTACTGGTATTTAAAAATGAATGACTGCAGAAAAGGAGCCAAAACACAGAAAAACGTTGGAGTTTCAGAAAACCTGGAAAAATTGTTCCAGAGTTGGTGTCCTATTCTTTCTCTGTGCATGGAGAAATCTGGATGAACCAACACACTAAGGTGGACACAGTCTTCAACACAAAGGTGAAGAGGAGAGTCCAAACTGGTGTCAGCCACAAACACAAACGTTAAATCCTGATTGGAGGAGGTTGAATTAGTTCAGTTTCCCTTTGGTGATTGCAGCATTAGAGAAAAACAATACACAGATTTTGGAACCTTCTGCCTTCAAGACCCCGTCTTTCCAAGCAGCAGCCATGCAGTTTTATTAGCAGGCTAATGTAAAACCACATTCTAAAGAGACACAGGTCACTGGAACTGGCCTGGCCTGCCAGCAGTCCCAACTCCATTAAAACCTGTATTTCTGTATTTCAACTGAAGGTGAGCTAGCATGAAGACAAAATGAGAAAATTCTTGTGTTGGGGGGGAAAAAGGCAACATTTTCAAATGCTAATAACTTTACTATGCCAACTTCTTTAGAAAGTTTTGCAGGCCCGAATGGATGTTTAATAAAAATAAATAAATGATTGAAATGATGGATGAAATATCTTGAGTTTATATTAAATCAACGTAAACGGAGAAGTTACTCTTTATTTTTAAATTCCATTTTCAATGCTGTCTTCATATTCAGAGTTGCATATGTACAGAGCATGAACTAAAAGATGCATGTAAAAAACATACATACACACCTCAATCATGTGTGTATGTCGTCCCCATCGTGTTTGCAGACTTGATCAGTTCTGCTTGTCCTGCCTGCTGTGTTTGAAACCTCCCACAGCTGAAGTAGCTGCTCAATGCTGTGGCACAAAACACCAAGATCTCCCATCTTTTCTTTTCCTGTCTCTCCCAGTTTGTCCTTCACCTGCACTCTTTTCTTCCCCTAATTTTCTCAGGTCCCTTTCTTCCCTCTATCCCCTTCATTCCTCCCTCGTCTCTATCCTCTCCACTGCTCTGAGTGTGTCCTTCTGATCCTGTCTGCCAAAGGGAAGCCACAGCTACTATCACACGGAAAGAGCCAGAATGGCAGGATACGCTCTCACAGGCTGAGAGAGTCTCACCCCTCTCTCAGTGCTCAGTCCTAGTGGCTCTAATGTATTTTTTTATATACTGCTGCCTCAGGCGCTTGAGTGTCTGCTGCAGCTGTTTGAAGCCCGTGCTACCTTTGAGGAGTTTTGCATCCCGATGTGTATGCTGCCTGCCACCATAAGTAACAATGTACCCGGCACTGATCTAAGTATTGGGGCAGACACAGCCCTCAATGCTATCGTGGAGGTAAGGCACTTGGGCCGTCGCAGCTTTCATTACTTTGTTCAAGATACAAGGATAAAACAAGACACATGATATAACTGATTCTATTAAAAACATTATCAGGTTACAAGATTTTAAAATAGTGTTGCATGACCTTAAATCCCAGCTCATATCTAACCTGACTGTAATTTTGACATTAATCTGAATTTGAAAACCACTTGAGATTTACACATAAAAGTCTGAAAAGTTTTACAGTTGATGTGCTCTCATCCTTTGCAGGACTTCAGTCTCTTGAAGCAGCATTTAGTCTGAACCCGTGAATCCTGTAAATGACCAGCAGCTGATTTGTTGTTGTGTTTTTATTCTCATGGAATGTTTTCCAGTATGCTAACAGGATGATGGCTAATCTTTGCTTTAGTATTCATGCTGGTTTGAATTCCTACCATCTGTAACCTTTATTAACCCTTAATCTGTACTGATGGTGTGAGCTTGTGTGCATGTGTTAGACTTGTGACCGCATCAAGCAGTCAGCCAGTGGGACCAAGAGACGCGTGTTCATCATAGAGACTATGGGGGGCTACTGTGGCTACCTGGCCACCGTAGGAGGCCTGGCTGCTGGGGCCGATGCAGCTTACATCTATGAGGAGCCGTTTGACATCAGAGATCTGCAGGCAAGACCACTCGCACACACACAAACACACACACACATATATAATTCCACCTACTGGTTAACGTTATTCTTCCTACAGTCTAATGTTGAACATCTGACAGAGAAAATGAAGACCAGCATTCAAAGAGGCCTAGTTCTCAGGTGAGAAACAGTTTAAACTGCATCCTTTCTGACAGTATAAAAGATTCCAGTGCTAGACCAGGGCTGGTGATAGAGCTGGCTCTTAACTGGTTCTAAAAAATAAAAATAAAAGACACCCTTTTTTTCTCCACAGTCAGAGAGCCAGCTCAAAACCACCTCATACTACTTTAAACCTCTCTTCCAGTATATAGTCGATCCTCTATCTGTTGTTTTCTGAATTTCTGTGGAAGATCACAGTGTAGGGAGACAGCTTTTCCACACTGATCACAGGGTTTGTCTCACTCCTGAAAGCAGGTGTTAAAATATCACCAGTGTATTTTATAAATAATCTTTTAAACAACACTGGTTGCTTGTAAATGTTCTTTACTGATCTCTTACCACTGTGTGGGAGTTGCACTTAACCAGATCCATAAACACCAACTGGTGATTTTCAAAGAGCCAGCAGTGTCTAGAAAAGGCTTTCCCAACTGTAAATTGAACTGAAAACGGCAATAAAGAGGACAGGTCAGAGCAGTGTTCTGACACACTTTACATGTGACTGATGATTAAAAACACACAAACTGCAGGAAGTGGAGAGATAATGAGCTCATGTTTCACTGCTGATTAGATTTTTTATATTGAAGTTGTGTATTTCCTCTGAAGTTAAGCTGTGTAAAAATGAAACTATTGCTGAGATTTTAAAGTTCACACAACATTTTGGATAAAGTCAGAGCTTCCAGTGATAGAAACAAAAGAGTTGTTGATGAGTAAAATACAATCAGTTCAAGTATAAACGGTAAATCTTACTGTAAATGTTCCTCTGTTAACACCTTGTTTACTGTGTAGGAATGAGAACAGCAATGATAACTACACAACAGACTTCATTTACCAGCTGTACTCAGAAGAAGGGAAGGGAGTGTTTGACTGCAGGAAGAATGTTCTGGGACACATGCAGCAGGTAACGTTTTATTTCTCCTTTTACACACAAATGAATTTATTTAATGAGTAAAGAGGCAACAAATCCTCCAGACTGATTCCATATTTGTGGTGGAAATCACAATAGGCGCATCTCATGTCAGCATAATAAGATCTCTATTGGGTCGTGTGTCTGAAGAGAAGTAGATCAAACACATTTTTAATACACAGAGAATAAAAAGGAAACAGAAACGAGCCATTTCTGAGATGCTACAATCAGTCACATGATAAAATACAGTATGTGTTGACTGTAAAACAAGACAAGTTTGATTGCATCAGCAAACTTAGTCACTTCTTTTCTAAAGGGAGGAGCACCGTCCCCTTTTGATCGTAACTTTGGGACTAAGATCTCAGCCAAGGCGATGCAGTGGCTTTCCCAGAAGCTGATGGAGACGTATCGACGAGGTAAAGCTGACACTTTCCACTTCTTGTCTTATTAGCTGTGGTCCAGCAGAGGATTGTCCTTCCCTGCAGAGACGTGGCCCCTAAGAGGCAGATCTGACATAGAGTCACTCTGATGTTCTATTTGTCTCCTCTAAAAGTAAAATAATTATTCAGTATTTTACTCTGATTTATTTAGAAAAAGTTTAGAAAAAATATTCCGGACTTCACATGCAGAATGATAAAGTATAAATGAAGGTTCTCTTTGTTTCTGTCTTGTTTCTCTCTCACATGGGTGATGTAAGACGAAGGTAAATGTCTTTTACGGTGGCTCCATTACCATATACATGCTCATATATTTAGCTCCATGTCCCCATGTGTCATTTTGTACTGTTATCTTGGAGATGCACACATCCTGCCCAGACACGTTGAGCACAGCAGTGCCTGCGTTTTCATGTTTATCAGCAGCCGTCATGTGATGCTGTTTCCAGTTCGAGTCACCTAAAATAAAAATATCTAGCTGGAAATGTTTAAGCATGGGCTGGATGGATAACACATTCATTTTTGCTGCCTTTAGATGCTGTGTATGTCCTGTTTAGGTTGCTGTAGTTGCATTTTAGTTATAGTAATTTTATCATCTTCACCTCTTTGTGTTTAGACTTCACTCACTAATCACCATCATAACTGAGTTACACCCCTCATGCAAACTGTTTGGATGTTATTTGTCTGGTCTGACCATCATAGCCTCATCATGGTATGCACGTTATAATAGTTTGTGGCTTAAAATGGTTGATTTGAAACATTCCTTTTCCAGGGTGTAATGATTTTTAAAAACCAGATTTCTGTGTAAATGTTTGAATTAATTGTAGGGTTTCTCTCTTCCACACAGACTCTAAATTTGGCTCAACTACATTTTTACACTCTCACTATTTGGTTAACTGTTCCTTAACAAATCTCACCTTGATCACATGTTTCTTTAAAGCCATCAGGAGTGGAAGAGAGAAAATAGACAACATATTCAAACTTGTGCACATAATTTTTATTTCCACAAATCGGTGAAGTGTGTTATATAATCAATCCACTCTGCTTAGACTGTTCAAATCAAGCATTATCGAGCACATTTGTATGTTGTACACTGTATGCACCTAATGATAAGAGACTAAACTGTATGCCTGCTAGTTACTCCTAGTCACTTGGTTGTTGCAATATTTGGCTGCAGGACAAGTGTTTGCGAACACCGAGGACTCCTGCTGCCTGCTGGGGATGCGTGCCAGGGCTCTGGTCTTCCAACCTGTTGTGCAGCTCAAAGAGGAGACTGACTTTGTGTATGTGTATCATTACCTAATCTCATAAATTAATTTATTCATCATCATTACAACGCTTGATTTAAAAAGAAAAGTAGGACATTATAATAATGAAGCAAGTTCTCTATCTGCAGTCACAGGATCCCCAAAGAGCAGTGGTGGCTGAAGCTGCGTCCTCTGATGAAGATCTTGGCAAAGTACAAGACGAGCTACGATGTCTCGGACTCGGGACAGGTGGAGCACGTCATCCACAGCCGACCCAAAGATTCCGACGCTTCAGTAGCCATGTGAAAGCCTTCGCTGTGCTGTGTCCCATAAAGTCCAGTCAGTGTGTGTGTGAGGCTAAAAGGTGTGAGGTGTTAGTCCAGATGTTGTTAAAGAGCTCCAGTGAACAGCTGTCTCTGTTTGGCCCCACATCGTGTTCATTTCCTGTGTATTTCTTTTAGTCCCACCGTTAAATCTTGAGCTCATGAACTTTGATTTGGCTCCTGCAGGACTCCTTTTATTAGACTCACACACAGCAGTCTTACCATGAACTTGTGTGTTCCTGTTGCCCTGGATGTTTAGTGTTGTTGTTTTTAAAATGCACTTTCTCTGTCTCAAGTTGCATAGAAAGGCTCTGCTTCCAGAGCTAAGCACGGACAGAATAGACACTTTATCTGCAGTGAAAACCAGAGTGTGTGTCTGCCTAGCACAACGCGAGGTTTAGTATGTTAATATGAGACTGATGCAAAACAGTTTTCCTGCTGCAACTCCACAGTGTGTTGTGCTTTACACAGAGAACTAATATTTATATATTTAACATTGTTTATTTTGCTTGTAAACATGGATATATTAATACCTGTACTGTAGGCCCTGCTGTACTTAGTAGTTGTCTGTCATTGCACCAAGTTAGATGTGTATGAGAACAACTTACCACAGAATAAAATCAGAGTTGAGAAGTGTAACTGATGATTGTCACTCATTTGTTCACTTTATTTACTTCTCCTCTAATCCACCTGCTAAGTTTATTTAAGACCATCCAGTTTTTTAAACTTGGATGGATGAAACAATTATATATTTGTTATAAAAAGCATCTATAAGTTGGATCCTAAAATTTAAATTACATTTCTACTTGTTTAATTGAAATTTATTGTAATTTTAAGGATTACTGGTAGATTTTGAAGAATAAACAGACCTAATCCTATGACCCAGGGTGTTGCAACAAAAAAAGACTCCAAATACATAAACCTAGATTCAAAATGACCACACACAAATAAGAGAACACAGATTAAAGGAACTTTGAGAGATGAAACGGCCACAGTTTGATCAACAAAGACACAAAATGACAAAAGTTCAAACCATCCACAAGGAGATAAAAGTGAAAACAAATTAAGATTATAAACAAACAGAAATAAAAATTGTAACTAGGAGATTCAAAATGACTCCATATACCACTGTCTGTAACACACTGCTGCATCGTTTGGTTTGGGTGTCTTGTTCCCCTGTAGGAGGGATGGAGTCTGTGTCTGTGGTCAGAACTACAGATGTTTTTTGGTATCTGACAACAAAGCACTGTGCAGGACGTCAACACAATCAAAACCAGATATTATGACCATACTACTTACATTATAATTAGTGTTGCAATACTTTCTAAAGTGGCAACTTCTCCATTTTTATGTCAATCTACAAAATCAGCTTAGGACCATAATGTTGGAGAACTAACAGGTTAAATCAGTTTGTAAATGTTGAGAATCAGACTTCTGTGTTGCCAGCAGATGGCAGCAGAATGCTGTCACAGCCACGCAGCCTCCCGGTTCAGCGGGTCCACTGTGACATGGATTCCCTCCATCACTTGCTGTCCACTTCTTCTCCTTACAATTAGGTGTACGGTGGCTTATTACTAAAACAGATTAACTGTGTGAGGCCTTGTGCGAGCGTGCACGAGTGTGTGTGTGTGTGTGTTGCCATAATTAGGAATTAATCTTATCATTTGAAAGAAAATTTCAATTTCCCATGGGTGTATTAATTGTGCATACATGTAATTGGGCTTCTTTTTTTCTTGGGTAAATTGATCTTTTTTTCTGCGCTAACTGGGAGTAATTACATACATATATGGCCGGGCTGAGGCCATCGCTTAGTGACGGTGGAGTGATGTGGGATGTAATTTGAGGAAAAATGCTGTTCGCATCACCTTTACTCCCTACAGACACCCTGGGAATAATTATAATCCCTAACTCGGACTAGTTTGAGTAATTTTAGTTCACACCCACAGTTTAGAAGAAGACTTGTTTCTTTTCACTATAATTTCCTGAGATCCCGGTGTTACATGGTTCATTGTATGGGCTGTATTGTGTTGTAGGCTGCTTCTCTCTGAGCATGAAATTAGAAAATCCAATAATTTGGGTTGATTTAAGAATGCAAGGGGAGAGCACGGGGTCATATGCACATAGGTAATCAATACTAATTACCATTTCATTCCTCCCCCCACTTTCTTTTCTTCTACAATCACACGTGAATCCGATCTCACTGGACTGATTAAAGGTTGCAAATGAAGCGTCCGCACCTCCTGATTCTCATCAAAGGCCAGCCACATGCTCAGTAACTTTGTCTTCATTTAATTCTTCGTTGTCTTCAGACAAGGCCCCAATTATAAGCTTGCAGTGAATCTCCAAAATAGCTTGTGCACATTGACCTTTTTAGATTAAAAGTGCATTCTGTATCTCTCATGGACTCCCCTGCACTCTAATTTCACTCCTAATGAACCATGGTGGTTGGATTTTCTAGAGCTGTATTAACTAGTTAGAGGCAGCAGTGCTACAATAGATCACTATAAAGGTAGACAGTTAACAACGGCTTTTTAAAGCTGACTCACCTTAGTGACATTTAGCATGAAAGTTGAATTTATGCAAAAAAGAAACAAAACATTTGAACAGCAGACGTTATAGGTTTTTTATATGAGCTGGCTTTTGTGGCTTACACACAAACAAGTGTAAGTTCCAGGATGTGTCTTCTGACATGGGGATTTGGTCCAGCCCGCACACACAGCACAAGATTAGACTTAAATCGACTCCACTGAGTTGCCCTCCAATTTACAGCTCCCAAAATCCAGCAGACAAGAGCCCCAAAATGCTCATCTGACAATCTCCTTTTGACAATTAAGACACCCATGGAGGCATAGGAAAGCTCTCGATTCCATTAGCTGCTGTGCTGTTTCACTCTGTCTGTCCACTGAGCCTTAACTCACTTATTAGTACAAGTCAGCCATATTTTGTTAGGGAAGCGATTAGTGAAATCTACATGAAAAGGCAATTTTCCTCTTCTTTTCTTTCTCTTCACTTTCACACTTCATTGAGATCAGACAGATCTAAAGAATGGCGTTTGTGCACTAATGAAATTCGCGCTGCACCATTTCGGATGTTAATCTTTGGATGGAAGTGACTTGTGTCTTTATTTACTCGTTTCCGTGTGACAAATGGTCAGAGTTGGCAAAAATTACATTGGAGCTGGTGCGCTCCCCTATTTAACCAAAGGCTGGGAGCTCGGGCTGGCAGTCAGCTAGAGACTGCAGCTCCTCTTTGATGTATTGGAGTTAATATCTTCCTGACATTTCTCAGGACAGATTTTCATCACTAGATTCATCTGTACTTTTGGGGCTATGTGATAAATGACTCGGGACATTCATTTTCCTCTCCTCTGTTGCATCTGTAGAGGAATGGTGTGTGCACGTTAGTGCATGTGTAAATACTGTCTATCCACTGTTGAGATGCAAGAGTGTAAATCTTTGTGTGAGCCTTGTGCATGTGAGTGTGTGTGTGTGTGAGTGAGTGTGTGTGTGTGTGTGAGTGAGTGTGTGTGTGTGAGTGAGTGTGTGTGTGTGTGTGAGTGAGTGTGTGTGTGTGTGTGTGTGTGTGTGAAGCGACGGCGTGCCTGGCACAAGCGTGCTTGTGACACGAAATAGACGGCGGCATTAATGGAAGTGACATTAATTTGACAGAGCGCTCACTAACATGCGAAGTCACTCGCAGTTCATAAGAATAATATTAACTCGGCATTAACATGCACGACTGTCTGTTGCACCAGATGCCGAGCGTTTTGGAGAGCGGGTACTGCAGCCTGTCTTTCTGGGCCACAACAAGATGATGCCTAGAATATGCCTGTTTTTTTACTGTCTGTTTATTGTAGCAGTTCTCACACACTAAAACTCATCTGCCGTGGCTGCAGGGAGACACACTGCAGCATGGCGACATTCTCAAAGCAGGTAAAAGCAATCAGACGACGGGTGTAAGGGGTGAATTTGAGGGAGCAGGTGTAGATATCAAGCTTTGTAAAACAAATACAGTTTTTTCAGCTTGATGAATTGCTGGCATGCCCTTGAGCAGAGCAGCAGCATGCACACATAATAACAAGTGTAGCCAGTGGACAAGCTGAAGGCTATTTAGTGCCGGCCATTAACACTAATCAAAAACCACTTTACCTGATAAGAACTACAGGGGTCGTCTTCCTGCTGCCGGCACCCACATCCCTCTTTGCTAATATTGAACAGGCTTAAACAAGGTGCCACTAGTAGAAACCATGAAGGTGATGAAGAGATACAGGTGAGAGTGCTAATTTGTAGCAAATCGAAACAGGGACCGTTCATTCGCTGACCTGAGCAATTAGTCTAAGACAGACCGAAAACACAGTGACCCAAAACCAGGTAAGTCACACGACTCAGATGCACCACGTGGACGTGCGTTAAAACATTCATGTATGTCACAGTGGGACAGAAATGAGAAGACAGAATGAAATGCAGACTTGCACACATTCTGCCCAACACTTACACACACACACACACACACACACACACACACACACACACACACACACACACACACACACACACACACACACACACACACACACACACACACACACACACACACACACAATCCCATACAGTATGGATTGGGCATTGACCACAGCTCATGAAAGATGCAGTTATGCAGATGGACTAGAGGTGACTGAGTAGAGGCCATCAGGGGCCGTGTGGGGCAGTCTAAAGCTCCCCCCACTGCTGAGCACGCAGCTCTTCTGGGCAACAGAAACCTTCTGGTGTCACAGAGTCACTAAAATACAATAATGCAAAGTTCTAATTTTGTTTGCAGATGTTTGAGAAGTCATGTATTGTGAATTAGAAGGGCACTCTGAGATGCCGTCCTCCTGTGGGGATACAGTTTCAAAAAAATGATTTAAATCTGATCAGCACAATTTGGAGTAAGGACTGTATCTCACTGTAAGGAATTTATTTGGATTCACACTGATTTGTTACTGAAACTGCAAATAAATTGCAGCATTTTCTTGGCATTTGGGCAAATGTTAAAAATGTCTTGTCGGAATTTAGCCACAAATTGTTGTAAATCTGGCCTAATTTGTGTAAAGAGGAGAAGTTTAGCGTCCCCCCATCCCGGACAGGACATAAGGACCTTGGTGCTGTAGTCCTGTTTCACACAGACTGTATAAAAATTGGTGTAACAGTAAATCTAAGTGGGACTGTGTATCACAGAAAGGCTTTTCTGAACCAGATAAGGAGATGGACTGAGTCTACTCACACTAAAAAATAACAACTCTGACTAAAACAAGCTGGAGGAAGTGTTACTACAGCAGTACAACTCAACAGCATTCTCCAGCTCCGCTTCTCTGCTCCATGCAGTTTCTTAAAAACTGTTCTTGTTTTATCCTTCATCCTTCACCTCCCACACAGCCTGCTCAAACAGGCTGCTAGTGTTTGCAGGGTTTTGATGTTCATATTCTTCCATGTGCTCCTTACTGAGGAATAATGCAATTTACCGAGCAGCAGAATGGGCAGCAGCGTATCAGAACACACATACGTCCTCAAAGCTGGAGTCTTTAGGCAGGGCATCTAATGAGGCGCTGGTTGGTGGAGATGATCGTGTTGCAATAACAGACAGCAGAAAAGCTGCAGTGTCCTGCTGCAGATTTCCATCGCTTCTTACATGCATAATTTACTGTAATATTTTCCGATTTTATGGCCCTAAATATTCATGAGTGATAAGAGCTCAGGGCAACTCTCTCCCAAAACTTGGCCATTCTGAGGAAAACTTGCTTCCTGCATGCTTCGTGGCTTTTTGCTGGAGTTGTTTTTGTCATCGGCCCTTGCTTTGACAAGATCGATATCGCAACATCTCTGCACCCCCACACTTTGTGTTACGTTACACCATCACCGGCAAATGAAATAATGAATTCATTGTTTGACACAAAGGCAGATGAAGGCATATTTGAACATTCAAAGGAGAGAGCGAAGGGAGAAACGGAGAGACAACATTCCCAAAATTAATTTTCATCTCCAGGGTTCATGCATATTTAATAGAGAGTGCTTGAATATCATAGGGTAATACTAGCCCAGCGTGCACACAGAGGCCGGGCTGTAGAGAGAAAATAAACGACTGCGATCGTTGTCATGAGCAATAACTCTCTGCAGAGCTGGGAAACAAAATAGCCAGAAATGCTTTGATGAAGGAGAGTAGTGGAGGATGATGATGAGGGGGGGGGGGGGGGGGGGGGGGGGGGGGGGGTGCAGAGGTTAAAGACTGGTATAGTGATGGTCCCTTTGGATGCAGCTGCTGTGGCTCTGCTGCTGTCTTTGTTTTGTAGCTTTAGAGGAGTGACGACTGTGCAGGCAAGCATGGGATATAGCTGGCTGATGACTGAGTGACAGTAGTTGACAACCCCTTGGATCCCTGGAGACTCTCTTCCAAACCAACACCCCCCCCTTCAACCTCCTCCTTTCAATGAGTAAACACATCACAGAATCAGCACATGCAAGCAAGCATGCCATGTTGTCTCACACATGTAGGCCTGCTCACACACAGATACAAGTTGTGAGCTGAGCATCGGGCTGAGCACAAAGCTCCAGACCTTTTTTTTTCTCAAGCATACATGAAACATTACAGCTTCTTCCACTGCTGAACACAACCTGCGAGCTGCTGTTGCTGATAAGCTTGCAGGCTGTGCGTCTGTTCTCCACCTGCGTGTGCGCTCGAGGTGGAGCGACGTACCCTTCAGGTGCACACCGGCGGCGTCTTTTCACTTATTAAAGCCAATCTCATCCTTATTCATTCCACGTGCATGAAAAAATGAGGCATGAAACAGCGTTGTCATGCTGAACAGAATTTTAATTACCAACCCTCTCCTCCATGCGCGCGCTCTTGCTTGGTTAAAAAAAGGAAAGAGAAAAATGAAAGAATAGGTCTTTCTCATGGGCACTAGCAGAGCATGCTGTAAAGAGCCAGTATCAGAGCTCAGTGCTGATGACAGCATGTGGAGTCAACTCAGTCTCTGGAAAATAAAGAGGAATAAAATAAACTCAGCTAACTGCCAGTGACTTCAAGTTACTGAGATGTGAAGCAAAGCTAAAGACTGACGTTGATCTGAGTAAACTAGCTTGATTATGGCATCTCTTTCCCCTTCTTGCTCTTTGATTCCCAGCCCCCATGCCGCCAAAGCGAGTGCTCCGACAGCCCAGGGAGCCCCACTAACTCATCTAGGCCCATGAAGCTCTGACACCCTACTAGTTTTATTTCCCACCCGCTAAATTGAGCTGTAAAGACTTGTAAAAATAATGACGGACGCGGACAGGCCGTGTTCTGTTTCGTGCTCATAACCTGCCTCTTTTCTTACCCACGAGTCCCAGGTGGGCTGTTTGTCAGCCCAATTAAAAGCTGTGACACGTTAACGGGAGCGAGAGCATGATTATAGAACCCTGACCCCTGCAGCAGCTGAATTAGTCCGCCTGATTCAGGTATGATCAGAGGAGGTAGAGGCTGGTCTGAGACCTAAAGATGTGTGGTGTCTTTATTAGCCATCCCTGGTAAACATGTACCCACTGGCCACTTCAAGAGCTACACCTTTTTTAACATTAAAAGCTATCAGCCAATCACATGACAGCAATTCAATGCATTCAGGACTCCAGAGGTGGTGAGGGCAAACTGAGCATCAGAATGGAGAAGAAAGATTTAAGTGACTTTGAATGTGGTTGTTGGTGCCGGATGACTCTGAGGGTTTCTGAAACCATTGATCTACTGGTATTTTCACCCACAGTCATCTCTATGTTTGAAAAAGAAAATATCCAGTAAGCAGCAGTTGTGTGGATGAAAATATAGAATGGGCAGACTGGTTGGAAATGACAGAAATGCAACAGGAGCTCAAACAACTACAGGTTCCAACCAGAACACCATCTCTGAGCCACAACATGTGGAACCCAGCAGATGGACTACAGCAGCAGAAGACCACATCAGGTGTCTCTCCTGTCAGCTAACAGGAAACTGAGGCTATATTCACACAGGATCACCAGAACTGGACCAGAAGGGACTGGAAAACGTTTCTTGGTCTGAGTCTTGATAACCTTCAGCTGGTCAAATCAGAATTTGGTGTCATCCTCATAAAGCCTGGATCCATTTCACAGTCCTGGATTACACCATCTCTGTTGACCAGCACCGCTAATCCACCTCCTATCCTTTTTCCGCTCCTCTTTAAATCTCTTGTCTGACTGTATCATCAGAAAACCAGGAAAAGAAATGTTGGGAGTCGTATGAACAAGGAGTTTGCCTTATTTTTCGGGGTCTAGACTTTATAAAATAAGTTGACTGAGAAGTGACGTGACCAGCAGCAGCTGACTGGACTCTGCTGTCAGATAGCCAACACTTACTAGTTATAGCCGCGATGGGAGTGAACGTTCTGAACAGAGCAGCTCACAAGTTGGGCAAGAGAACTACAACGTTATGCTGCAAACTATGCTCACTGTGATAAATGCAGCAGAGTTAGCAAACAACTCTCAGCAGCCATGAAATACACAGTGTTGAGTGTGATGTTAGGAGATGGAGAGTCCAAAGGGAAAGACTTACCAAAAGCTCCCCGTGGTCCTAAAACCGTTCTCTGATGAGTCTGAGAGAACAGAGCTGGTAAGAGGAGCTGCTCATTATGTTAGATTAAGTCACACTGCTGGTTATTTTTATGATAAGCCATGAAATGTTGAAATGTGATTGCACTATACTTAAAAAAAAAAAGCTATATGATTTTTATTTGAATAAAAATAAAGCTTAATAAAAGATGAGGTTTACTGTAGTTGTCGAGCAGGTGGGGGGAGACTTGGGGTCTTCACACACCCCTGTTCTCTGCTTGCTGCCTGGGGCCTGGAGTGGAGCGGGCCGTCTGGTCGGGGTCTGCAGTGGGGGGCTGCTCGGCTGCGGCAGGGTGTGCGGTGGTCTGCTTATCCCCACTTCAGTAAGGGAGGGACCATTTTCAGGATCTCAGGGCCGGCTTCACCCTTAGGGCGCTGGTCCCTGGTCCTGAACATAGAGTATGCATGGGGAGCGAGAGTGGGTGTATAGCGTCTATTGTGTGTCTTGGTATGTTTGCAGGAATGTGTGTGTGCACGCATGAGGGAGGGAGAGTGATTGTGTCTGTGTGTGACTGTTTTTCTGTCAGGTTTCGTCCCCCCCCCCCTCTCTCTGTGACATGCTAGGCCCTCCTCTGTAGAGACTATCCTCCCTGGCTGCGCCTCGGCATTGGTGGTGCCTTTCTCCGCTGGCGTATTGGGGTGTCTCGGGGTCTGGGTGCTTGGGGCGTCTGCCTGCTCTTCTTCCTGTGGCGGCCTGGTGGGATCTGGGCCCCCGGGGGTGGTCGGGCCTCTGTTGGGGCTGGTTTGCTCCTGGGTCTCGGGTCTCTGGTTCCGGCTAGATCTACCCTGGATGGCCGGCTGCAGGCGGTGCCTGTGAGCTCCTAGCCGTGACCCCCCAGGGGCTCTAGCGCGGTGACTGCCGGGGGGCCCACGTGGGGTGAGCCTCTGCGCCCTCTGGGGGAGAGTTTAGCGGCTGCCCTGACGGCGATCTCCCTGGGGTGTCCGTGCCCTGGGTGGCCTCTGGACGCCTGGGGCCTGGACCTCCTCCGCGTCCTCCGTGGGCCTTGGGGACTGGACTGTGGCTCCTCGAACTTATTATTGAATGTTTTAATAGAGAAACCTTACATAAACAAGCGCGCATATACTGTATACACACAGGTGATCACAAGGTGCTCACATAAAGACGGACTCAGGTGTTTTCAGACACATTGACTGGGGCTGTGGTTGACACTGAACTCTCTTGAACTGGTGTATACGTATACAATTGAAGAATATCACAACTGTTGTGTATTCATATGCTGTTTGTTGCTGTTGTATCTTTTCTCCCTGTTTTGTTTGTTTGTGCTTTATTTACAGGTCTAGAAGTGGACTCTTCACGTCTCTTGTTCTCTTCTTTTTCTGTTTACTTTCTCCCCCATCCCTCTTTCTGTACCCTTCCCTTCACTTTCAGGCTCCGTGTCCAATCAACCATAAAAATATTCTAATAAAGATTTTGGGGGTTATATTTAAACAAAAATCAGGAGGAGTTTTATAGCAGTGGCTGTAACGTCTCACCTGAAACAGCAACACTGTTGGGCTTGTTTTTGGCACTCAGACATTATTCTGTTTGCTCCACAGCCGGACAGGACACGGGGTTAAAAAAAAAAAAAAAAAGAAAACCCCTTTTTCCAAAAACTATATTTTGAAAAACAGGGGGTTCGTCTTCTTAGGGCATGTAGTATATAGCAAGCAGCCAGCAACACAGACATAAACAACAGTAGAGGGAGGAGACAGCTGACTGGAAATACAATCATTATTTAAAGTTTGAATCAGATAAAATGATAGAATTAAGGGTTGTTGTAATGTTCATAAAACTCTTGATGAAAAAATTCTAATATTCATAAAACATGTTAAGGCTGCATGGTGGCGCAGTTGGTTAGCACTGTTGCCTCGCAGCAAGGAGGTCGTGGGTTCGCGTCCCGGCTCTGCGGCCTCTCTGCGTGGAGTTTGCATGTTCTCCCCGTGCGTGCGTGGGTTTCCTCCAGGTACTCCGGTTTCCTCCCACAGTCCAAAGACATGACTGTCAGGCTAATTGGGCTGGTAAATTGTCCTTAGGTGTGAGTGGGTGTGTGGTTGTTTGTCTCGTTCGTCTCTGTGTGGCCCTGCGATGGACTGGCGACCTGTCCAGGGTGTCCCCCGCCTCTCGCCCCTTGACCGCTGGAGATAGGCACCAGCTGCCCCGCGACCCTCTGTGGAGGATTAAGCGGCTACAGAAGATGGATGGATGGATAAAACATGTTAAAAATTAATAGTTACATTCATAAACAGTGTAGATCACAAATGGTACTTACCAATATGTCAAGTAAAAAAAGACTTTTATATTTAATTTTAAAAAAAGTATGTATGTTAAGTAAATTCAAGAAAGATTGTTTTTATTATTTTTATTTTTATAAAAACAAGTGTTTTTTTTTAGGAAATATTTTATAGGTTCACCTTTAAATGTCAGGAGATGCATTTTGTTGACATTACTGTTAAAAAAGTGAATTTTGGTAAAACTGGTTGTTATTTTTTTTGTTGAGGCAGTGGGTGGGTGGAGGGGTGTTATCAGCTGGTGCTGAGCTAATACAATAATTATAAAAGTACATAGTAGTCTAACTTAGTTACTTTAAAAATTAAGTAATCAGTCAATTAACAAAGTTTTTTATAGGAGTAATCAAGTAATCAGACTACTTTTTCAAGGTAATTGTGTCAGCACTGTAGCTGGCCATGTTCATCCCTTTGTGGCTCCTCTTCTGAAGCAGCCATCAGTGGTAAACTTGTGCGTTAAATGTTGATGCCATGACAAATGAAGGCAGCTCTGAAGGAAAAATATGGTCCAACCTAGTACTAGCGAGGTGTACCTAATAAAGTGACCAGAGAGTGTGCTAATACAGTAAGGTGAGCCTGAACTCCAGATAAACAGCAGCTAAGATCACATGATTTATCTTAAGGCTCCGTGTGGTCACACCAACTTTAAATCCCACTTAGGACCAGGGCAAATCAATCCCTCATATTCTGTGTTTCACACCATTTACTCATTAACTATCTCAGCATTGATTGCTATTCCTGTGGCAGTTAACCCATGTTTAACAAAGGCAGCAAAATGAAAGTGGAGTTAAATTCAGTCAGGAGCAATACAATTCATTAGGTGTAATTTGGTGTGTGTGTACCTCATAAATCATTCTCTCTCTGTGTAGCTCTGCACTGTTGTATTGTATATGGTGGCACATGCAGAAAAATGAATCCCAATGTGCAAAATCTCTTCTCCCCGAAGCATGCTATTGCTTTTAGAGACTGCAGCACAATGGAGCCACAAAACGGGGCCAATGTAAGTTATACAACCCTCTTAATATGCATTAAAAATGCATATGTCCTGCAGTGTTTAATGGCACTTTGAGGGAAAATATTGCACATGGCTATAATTACTCACTTGCAGGGAGATATAGTCTGAAATAAAAATTTAACAAACATAAAATGTCTGGGGAGAAAAAAATTCCACCATGTTTGATGGAGAGTAAAGAAAGCTGTCTCTATAGTTGAGTAGTCCCCTGGCGGGCTGATGAGTAGGCTACTTGATCAGTGGAAGGACCAACATCCATGCTCCCTGCTCCAATTGAGTAACCACCTTGTTGTGTGTGTGTGTGTGTGTGTGTGTGTGTGTGTGTGTGTGTGTGTGTGTGTGTGTGTGTGTGTGTGTTGTGTCCTTGTACATGTGGAGGTGAACAACCCCCATCAGGTAACACACACTTTCATCTCCTTCAGGACTTGGCCATGTGTGAAGGAGGAACACGCTCAGCAGATAAAAGCTTTACATGCTAACGGCGTGTCACTGCAGATCTCTTGTCACTCACCTGCTCTGAGCAGTTGGACAGATGACAGCGGTTTCTGCTCAGAGGCTGGAAATGAATCCGCCCTTTTAGATATTCCAGATTACCTACTTGAACAGAAGATTTTATTATTAGCGTATTGGAACTCAAGTGCATCATTCTATATGAAAAAAAAATCTTGTACATGCCCATGCCTGTGTTTATACACCGCTGTTTCACTCAGTCATTGTCAGAACTGGTTGCCAACTGCCATCTATTACCACGAAGTAGAAATCATTGTCAGATCCTATTGTTTTCCAAGCCTGTTACATCCCCATCCTGTTCCCTGAAGATCTTTGTGATTAAACTATCTTTGGATGTTACCTGCTTGCCTCCTGCTGCTGTTGCCTGCACCCTTTAGTTCAGACCACTGTCACAGAGTTGGGGTATTTGGTGTTTGTTTTGGTCATGGTCTTTGTGTTACTCTATTTTAGAGCTTTGTTTCACAGTGTGTATGTTCATTGTTTTCCCTAAGCTCCTCAGTCTTTCAGCACCTTAGAATCTAGATCTGTCCTCAACTCATTAATCTACTCCTCTGCTCCTAACTCCACTAATCACCTGCACCTTTGTTTCATTCAGTCATTGTCTAATCCTAATGTTGTCCATGCCTGTTACCATCCCATGTCCTGTTCCCACGTCCTTTTCCCTGATGGTTTTTGATTTCCCACAATGAAACTGTTGTTGGATGTTACCTGTCTGCCTGCCTCTTGCTGCTGTTGACTGTTGGAACCCGTCACAACTCAAATTATGACACCAACAGTCACAGCCAGGGGAAATACAAGCTAAAATCAAGACTTTTCTTTTTAACTTTTTTATACTAAGTACTGTATGACCAGCACATTTGCCCTTGGGCAAAAATTGGTTGGCCTATCACCAGCTGAGGGTGCCATCATATGAAGGTGGGATTGACTCTTGCTGACATCACAGCTTTTGCCTACTTGGTGTCTTCTGCTCACCTCCTGGTTGGTTGTGTGCAGGCTTTCTATTTCTATGATAGATACAATGCTCTTTCTACAATGTTCACTGAAAAAGACTTCTGAGAATTTGCTCCATTTTCTGGTACAAACCTCAACCTCAATTCAATTTAAATCAGTTCAATTCAAATCTATTGTCTCTTGCATGATGCACCTTCAGTATAGACCGAAGTGAGATTTCGTTCTCCACATTTCATTTTGCTTGATGCAGTCCACACATTTTGCTTAAATATTAAAATAAACAGAACAAGTTACTTTAGACACATAAAAAATTATGTTTTAAAGTATACAACAACAATAAAACAAAGACAAAAACAAACAACAGCAGTAAGGATTTCTGTGACCACTCCCCAGACTTGTGTGGGCCAGGACAAACAAAGGATTATGACATGAATCTCTTTAAAACCTCTGTGCAATCCTAAAGCTGGGTGAACCATCTTTTATTGAGAATGTTACCCAAACAGCAAAATGAAATGTGTTCTGGTGTATGAACAACATCTCTTCACCCTTAGACCTTTATATAGATTCACATAGTTTACATTTATATATTGATGTATATTGCATTGTAGCTGCTTCCATCCCATTTTCTGAGAGACAACTCCAAAACACTCCAAACTGTTTATGGACACATGGCTACTGTCTATGTCTGGTTTGTAATCTATCTAAGAACAGCACCAAAGCACAAAGCCCCTGTTTATTTAGGCTGAAGAGGCCAACTACGACAGCTTCTCTTTGTAGTGCACTGAGTGTTAGTCAGGATCAAAGACATCACAATGAAAGACAACACAGTTTAATTTAAAGTAACCTGCTATACATTTGGGGACAGAGCAGCCTTATCAAACTGTAGCACTGCATAGGCAGGAATGTTTTTTGTTTTTTCGGGATTTGTTCTTGTTGTGGTCTCCTCTGGACCTCCACAGTGGCAGCTGACAGATTGTTTGGACAGATCCATGGGACATGTACAAGGCCTTGGAATTAAGAAAGAAGAGGAGGAGAAAAGAAAAGAGAAAAACATTTAATAGACTGGTTTTAACAGTTTGAATCAGTGAATGGATAGTCTGAGCCGCTCTGTTTTCTTTCATTGGAGACACACGTGCGCTATCTGCAGGGAGGAAATAGAGCATCATCCTGAACTCGAGGAACACGATTCAAAAGAGCTTGAAATATTTTCAGCACTTCAAAAATCTTTGATTTAATCGAGAAGTAACCCTTTTCATCCTGTGTTTCCATGGAAACCTGGAGGCTGGGGAAGGGTGGAGTAGGCAGGGGCTGTGATCAGGGGAGGACGGGAGAAGAGTGGAAAAAGGAGGAGTGGTGAGAAAGGGGAGTAGCTTCGTTAAGTGGCTGAGGAGATGGAGGAAGGGATGAGGATTAACTTTAATGATGAAGAAAAGGTGTGTGTCCTGTAGCTTTCTTTTCATCTTACTCTCTTGCTCTGGTTCACAAACTCCTTCCCATCACCTCCGTGTCCTTGGCAAGCCTGCTCACAAAGGTATTTATCAGCCTCCATTCCATTAATTACCATCCAATTAGCAACTCCCACAGTGGAACTGCAGCAGTCATGCACAGTGTCAAGTTAGTCCACTTAGCGAATCCTGACACCTACATGTTTGCTGTTCTCTCCTAGCTCATGGTTGCGGAGTGCAGAAAGTTTCCGCAAAGAACCCCTCAGTGTGCTAATGTGTCCATTAGAACAGGATTCATCTTCTTACTTGAAAATTAAAAGCAGTTTCATTTGCTGGCTGGACAGTTTTGTCACTAAATGGCTGTTTTGGCTAATTGGAAAGGCAGCTTAGCCTTGTGTATTTGATGTCATAGCTGCCGTCTTTCATGCCAGTGATATGGGCTTATTAATACTCAGTCCCCTCACACTCCTCACAGACCGTCCTCACTCAAAAGCCTCCGAGGATAAAGGGAGGAAAGTTTAGAGTGACTTTTTTGAAGGGGTGGGGGGTGGGGGGTGACAGACCCCGATCACAAATGGCTAATTGGTTTGAGACTGGCCCACTGGGCTGTGGGCAAGGACAAGCATGTGGCATCACTGACTTGTTAGCATAGAATTAGCCTCTGAGGGTGAATCAGACGACGTGCCACCAGCCACTAGCCGTCGCACAAGTGTACGCTTTGAGACCATTCTCTCCTTTAGTGTAAAACACACATTTGTACATGTATTAGCGCCACTCACGCACGCACGCACGCACGCACGCACTCACACACACACCGATGCAGCACACACACTATGAACATGCACTTATTAAGCCTATAGCTAGACACTAAAATACCCATTAAGCTTTGATCTTTGCATTCATAGAAAATCAAATTCCAGTTTCTAATAAGGAGCGCTCCATATTCATCACCCCCACTGAAAACATGCCGGATCTCATGGGTACATTTGCTGGTCGAATGCAGACAGCATGTTCGTATGTGTGTGTGTATGTGTGTGTGTGTGTGCAGGCAGGTCAGTGATGATGATAGTGATGATGTGTTGGCGTGTTTGGGGGAAGGGGGGTTGGGGGTTCTGTGGGCTGAGAGGCTGAGTCTGCAGCACATCATCCCACACACCAAGCCCAGCGCCTGAGGTTGTAGATGAGTTCTTTAGGCGAGTTGTGTGGACGTCCCCCTCACCCCCCTGGACCAGGGGAGTATGCTGACAGAGCAGCTGCTGAGATGGGCTCTCTCTCTCTCTTTTACTCACACACAAACACACCCGCACACAGCAGCCTTCTGCGCGGCTGCTGTTTTCTTCTTTGATCTCTCAGACATGCTGTAGTGAGTTCAGGAAACATGAGATGTTGATGGTTAAAGGTGATTACAGTTGTGTGTGAGAGGGCTGTCATATCAGCAGTCATTCAGATGCAGGTCAGTTAATATTCTGGTGTTTTAAACTCAACAGACGTTTAATTAGCTGATGTTTACACATTATAAATGAATCCAGTCAAAACTTTAGAGGGGTCTTGTGTTCTGTTTTGACTAATGCAAACTGATGATGCTGCTATGCCATAGATTGTGTTACTTTTAATTTGACATCAGATGCTGCTATCCTTGTTGTTATCATGGCAACAAGAGGAACCTGTTAAGATAATGCAAATTCTACCTTTGTAAACAAGACTTCATACTTGTTTGCACATAAATGAACGATTACTCAACAGCTATGATGAAGGATGGATTAATGCTACAGAGGTCAGTGCTACATACAGAAGCCAGCTGCTGTCCCCCCAGTGGGACCACCAGGTAAGAGGAGAAGTGGGGTGTTGGTGGCAATAGCCATCCCTATAAATTTGCACAAGACAGGTTTATGTCTGAGCTTCAATGAGTTGCAACATGTATGTTTTATGTATTTATGCCTATGTCAACCAGTGCATGTGAACTAGGCCATAAAAAACAAACATTTTTGACTAACAGGCAACCTCCTCTAATGATGCAGATAGGATGAATGAATTCATTAATACGCTTTATTCCATATCAGTTCAATTAACTCTTAACCAAACTCACTATTAGGAACCATGAAGATGTGCTCACAGTTCGTATGTATTTTTATGTATTTATTGAACGCCCACAAGCAACACCAATGAAACCACAAGCGTCTCGATTTCAGTCTCTGTGAAATTGTGTTCTCTAGACCTCTCCATTGCCACGATTAACCATGAAATGTCAAAAATCAGATATATGTACATAAAGAATATTCATGAGGTAATTTGCATTGACCACTTATGGCAGAATGTGGGTGTGTAGGAGGCGTGATCTGATCCAAAACCACCTGAGCCCATTTCTAGGAAAGGTGTGATTTATAGAGCAACAACTGTGTGCAGCTGTGTGTACGCAGTAGTTTATTACTTTGCATAAGTAAAATGTTTTGCTGAGCTTAAGTAGACTTTTAGTAAGGATTCTCTGCTAAGTTTTATAATTGAGGTCCCTGGTCATGTCAAGCATGAAATAATTGCAAACAAATTGAAACAGTCCTGCAAATAATTTTGTTAGATTTAGTCAAAACATAACTTAAGTCTCAGTCTGTTTAATCATTTACTCTCATTTTATTTGCCAACTCTTCCTGAACTTGTCTCACATTTCTGGCACTTGAGACTCAGAATCTAAACCAAGAAGCAACTGATTAGGGTTCCCAGACGACGAGATGACTTTGTGGCTACTTGGACAGAACCATTGTTGCAAATCTTTAAAAAAAATCCCAGTGAAACAAGAGAAAGGTCCTGCAGCTTACAAAAGGAAATTGAGAGCTTTCATTTACATTTTGACAATTTTTTAAAACTTTCATTGCCTTTTGCAATTTGCCACCAACAGTTGCAGCCCACTGAGATACTGGTATTATCTTTTTTTTTTTTTTTTTTTTTTAACCCCGTGTCCTGTCCGGCTGTGGAGCAAACAGAATAATGTCTGAGTGCCAAAAACAAGCCCAACAGTGTTGCTGTTTCAGGTGAGAGGTTACAGCCACTGCTATAAAACTCCTCCTGATTTTTGTTTAAATATAACCCCCAAAATCTTTATTAGAATGTTTTTATGGTTGATTGGACACGGAGCCTGAAAGTGAAGGGAAGGGTACAGAAAGAGGGATGGGGGAGAAAGTAAACAGAAAAAGAAGAGAACAAGAGACGTGAAGAATTCACTTCTAGACCTGTAAATAAAGCACAAACAAACAAACAAACAAAACAGGAAGAAAAGATACAACAGCAACAAACAGCATATGAATACACAACAGTTGTGATATTCTTCAAATGTATACGTATACACCAGTTCAAGAGAGTTCAGTGTCAACCACAGCCCCAGTCAATGTGTCTGAAAACACCTGAGTCCGTCTTTATGTGAGCACCTTGTGATCACCTGTGTGTATATATGCGCGCTTGTTTATGTAAGGTTTCTCTATTGAAACATTCAATAATAAGTTCAAGGAGCCACAGACCCGCCCCCAAGGCCCACGGAGGACGTGAAGGAGGTCCAGGCCCCAGACGTCCATAGGCCACCCAGGGCACGGACACCCCAGGGAGACCACTACCAGGGCTGTCGCTAAACTCTCCCCCAGAGGGCGCAGAGGCTCACCCCACGTGGGCCCCCCAGCAGTCACCGCGCTAGAGCCCCTGGGGGGCCGCGCCTAGGAGCTCACAGGCACCACCTGCAGCCGGCCATCCAGGGTAGATCTAGCCGGAACCAGAGACCCGAGACCCAGGAGCGAACCAGCCCCAGCAGAGGCCCGACCACCCCCGGGGGCCCAGATCCCACCAGGCAGCCACAGGAAGAAGAGCAGGCAGACGCCCCCAGCACCCAGCCCCAGACCCCGAGACACCCCAGCACGCCACTGGAGAAAGGCACCACCAACGCCGAGGCGCAGCCAGGGAGGATAGTCTCTGCCGAGGAGGGCCTAGCATGTCACAGAGGGGGGGACGAAACCTGACAGAAAAACAGTCACACACAGACACAATCACGCTCCCTCCCTCATGCGTGCACACACACATTCCTGCAAACATACCAAGACACACAATAGACGCTGTACACCCACTCTCGCTCCCCATGCACTCTCTATGTTCCAGGACCAGGGATCAACGCCCTAAGGGTGAAGCCGGCCCTGAGATCCAGAAGATGGTCCCTCCCTTACTGAAGTGGGGATAAGCAGACCACCGCGCACCCCGCCGCAGCCGAGCAGCCCCCCACCGCAGACCCCAACCAGACGGCCCGCTCCACTCCAGGCCCCAGGTAGCAAGCAAAGAACAGGGGTGTGTGAAGACCCCAAGTCTCCCCCCACCTGCTCCAATGTGGTGTTGATGCGTGTTGTAGTAAGATGCTTTTAAAAAGAGTGGGGGGCGGCCCGCCATCCCCCGCCCTGGATCCTAAGTGTCTAAATGCGTGGAGATGGGTAATGACACCGGAGGAGAGGTTAGCCGGCTAGACCTCCCTCCCCCCCGGGTATTACTGGGTGTAATTCCTCCAAAGACCCTAGATGCATAATGTAAGAATGTCTGTGGTGGAAGTGTTTAAATTGTGCAATAAAATTGCTACTGGTATTATCTTTAACAACCTGCACCTCGCTTGATTCTGTTACTCTGGACTCCATGCTGCTCCGCTGTGGTTCCCTTCCAGATGGTGCTGGAAAGGTGAATGAGAAGAAATTGGCTCAATGCAAACTACTGATGTTCCATAATGCAACTCTAATTCATGCCAGAGACCTGTGAAGGTAAATGTCAGCTGCACATACTGGTACCTAATGTATGCTTGCCCTTTAGATGTCCTTTTAAATAGGTTAGTGTGTTTCTGTCACCTGCAGTTCTAATTTTGTTTCCAATATCTATTATTTAAACAACAGAAAAAAAAACATTGTTTAAAAACAATGAATCCTGCAAAAGATAGTTGTTTAACTATAAAGTTATTTTGGAGACAGCGGGGAAAGAGATCCCTTTAATCCACCGAGTTCTCTCAGTTATGATCTTTCAGTTATGGTCAGGCACGTAAAATTGAAAGAACTTTCTTAAAATGGATTATTATATTTGGTATGAGTTTCAAAGAATTAATTTGAGAACAAGTAGAATGTTGGCAATCCTCTCCTAACCAAAATATACAACAATAGAAAACATTACTACATTAGTTTGAGTTCATTCAGCAATGTTTGTGCAAAAAACAAATTAAAGGTAAAACATGTGATTTTCTTCCTGTGATCAGAGTTTTCCAGTTTTCTACTCTGAACTAAACCACTGTAAACAAGGGGCATAGTCATAATTGATTATTATTATTATTATTTTTATTATATTACTAAAAATAACAACACAAACTGTCAGTACAGACAGATTCTGGACTCTACACCTAACTTAGAGTGAAACAGCATGAAAGGTAGTGTCACACACAAAGGGGTGAATGACTTTGTTCAAAGTGACACTTAAAGAAACCGACTCCCAAAAGAGTCATAATAACGTCTCCAAATTAGAAGGGTTCCAGGTGATTCTAGGGTCTGTTCTGTACAAATAAAACATCTGTCAGTTTTCCCTTTGGCAGCACAGTATTTTATCCCAAAGTCAAATCTAGACATGCATGGATAACTATTACTCATCCAACCATGTCCAAACTTTCAACCATGGAGCTGATGCAGTCCTTTTTGTTATTCCATCCAGTTTGTACAATGCACCAGTACCAGAGTATGATTCTGCCACTGTCATGCTTGACTGTTGGTATAGTTTTTCTCCAAACATACTTTTTGTGGTCACAGCTTGATCTTTTTCTTGTCTGATTGTAAAACGTTTCACCAGAAGAGATTTGTCTAATTTATGTTGACAACTTCCGACTTAAGTCAAACTTCAATGTGTCTCTTTTGAAGCAGGAGCATCTTTCCTGGTCCTAACACGTCAGTTCATGGAGTTGTCTTCACTGAGGACAGAGACACATGTCTTCCAGTAGTCTCCAGTCTGCTGCATGAGCCTTGGTGGTTCTTGGATTGTTCCCGAGTGTCCTAACCAATCACCTAAAAAAATCTTCTCATTCTGCAAAGAGAAACTATCAGCTGATGTCATTAATGATCACTAATGAGGAGTTTATAGGCCTTGGTGAAAGTTAGGTCCTTCCAGAACCTTCAGCACCAGTTATTAAAGTATTTAATGGATTGTATGTTAACAATTAACCCTGATTGTATAATTTAGAACTCATGAAGAAATAAATTCACATTTGTTACCCATTTTCTGTTTTTCAAGATCGCTGAAGCTGCATGTTATATAATTCCACCCTTGAAGAAGAACGGTTCAACTCAGTCATAAAAAGTGAATCTGACATTCATGCCTGTGATGAGTGAATGCAAACTTCTGAAAGCAGCTGCGTTATAAAGCATCAAACTGCTGCTGGGTTAATAAAGCTGAAACGTGTGTGACAAAACTCATCGAATGGTTTCTCACATTCTGCACAAGCATCAGAATTTAAAGGCAGAGTGGGTTAGTTGGAAACGCTTGTCGTGTGTCTGTTCCGACCCCTGACTCAGTTCTGGGTCCAATCTGCCCCAAAGTCTGTTGTTGAGAATCAGGCAGAACTTTCCCTCAGAGTATGAAATAACTAGTCCATCTGTCTTGCGTGACTCAACTCATCCGATGTCTGTGTACCACCAGTCACAGTTTAGCAGGTGTTGGTGGGGACGGCTCACACTGATACTGTCACTCACCATGTTTTCCAATTACCATAGCCTGCACACCAACGTGATTGCCTGATTGGCAGTGTTATTTCCGTGGCAATTATTATGATTCTGATTATGTCAATCATTTCACTCTCTGCTCCATGTGGCATCAAATACCAGTAGCTTGTGCTTCTTACCTTTTTTTTTTTGTATTCCCCCTCATGTGTTTGAAGGCTGTTTGAGGTATATTCTTTCCTTTTTACAGTAGAAAAACTTTTTAAAAATTCATGCTCTGCTTGCCTCTAGCGCTATTACCTTTGAGCGCGGTAGCTCATTCGAAATTACTAACGGCCTGTATATGGTCCCCGTAATGATCATTTTCACTCTGTGTCTGTAATAATTGCGAGGTTAGTTCTATTTTAGTGCAAGCTCAGGGCTTCTGGTTTTATCTCGCTACTTCTTGTATTATTCATGTCATCCTTGTGTCTTTGACTTTTCCTACAGCACCCTCCATTTAAACTGCAATTACTACTATTACCTTTTCTAAACTATGGTGAAAAAAAGGAGGGAAAAGTCATTTTCTTTATTATCCTCGTCATCGAGCCACGACCATCATCATCTATTTACTACGCGATTCAATTAGTGAGGCATCAGACGAAAGGTCACAACTGTAATCACTCCTTTTAGAGCATTTTCCCCCCAGTGTCACTGGCCTTGGCTTTACATCTAAGGACAGATAATGACCTTGCTTTTTACATCGGACACCCGCTCCTCTGAACTCGTTTGTATCCACAGCAACAAATTTGTTTGGCTGACCGGCTTTGAAGTGGCAAATACTTCATATAGAATCAGCAGAAACCCAGATATTGACAAGTGTTTATTCATGAACGTGTCAGATAATACTTTATTTATTAAAAAAGCTGCTTCTTGATTGAATTTTCCTGTAAAAATTTGCAAATGGACTGAACTAACTCAAGCTTATGTTGCAGTTTTCCTGCTCCTGTCAGCGCTCCATGCAGAGAAGTGAATTACCTGTAAATTTACCTGTACGCAGTAATGCATATTTCTTAATCTTGAGTACTGTATCTGCAATTTAACCAGACCTAAATAACTCTGCAATAGTGTTTTTTGCAGTAGTCAGCTGTGCTAAGATGAAAACAGGAGGAGTTAAATCATCACACACACCTCTGTCTTACAGTTTATGTAGAATGTTATCACTTGTCTTCCTTTACCAATCCAGAAACACAGAGAGCCAAAATATTTTAAGTTTACTTCCAGTTTTTATTTTTGTGCAGATTTCAAATGATAGTTCAGATCTTCTAAAGTGGGTTTTGTGGAAAAGTTTGAATCGGTTATCTCACATACATCGCTCTTTGCACATCATCCGTTTGCAGAAATACAGATACGCTCTGACCAGATTGACAAGCTCATAGCTAGTTAATTATAGACCAGGTACAGAGTGGATTACTGCTTTCTGTAAACATCATAATCTCTCTTTAATGGTGCATAACACTATTTTACGAACCTTTACACACATAATTTGTTACAGTCAGGGGCAGGTTGGTGATGTAAGACTAATTAAGTCTTTGCAAAACAAACAAAAAAAAAGATTAAAAACTTTTTACAAAAGGCCAGCAAACTACAATCACTGTAGAGTGCTAGACACATATAAGTTTCTGAGCTTTGATAAGTTTTAGTTTGTTTCTAATTTACGTCTTGTTTGTAACAGTTGAAGCGGTTTGGCCCCTCTTCCTTTATGTGCCTTTACAGACTCACTCTCGAGCCTCCATTAGACCTCTCAGAATATCCTCCATGTGAGAATGTACTGCATCTTTATGCTGCACTGCTTTTGGGCAATCGGCTCTCTCTTCAAAAGCTGCAAAACAACGAAACACTGTCTGATGAAGTGAAGAGCTGCAGCTCTGTCAATTATTTTAAATCCATTCTAAAAAAAATCAGCTCAAAACAGACCAGTACTGCAGTCACTGATTGGTTGTTTTTCATTGTGGTTAGTGTGAGCACATGTGTGATTGTGTGTGTGTGTGTGTGTGTGACCATGTGGAACAGTGACCTGTCCAGGGTGTTCTCCACCTCTCACCCAGTGACCACACCAGCTTCCAGCCACCCTGACCAAGACTGAGCGGCTCTAGGAGACGTATGGCAGTGTGAACCTAACGGTGATCCAGCAGCATACTGTATCACTGCATGGTTCTGATTCAGTGATCAGAGGCTATCTGCCTCTGAAAGTTAGTATCTCAAACAGCTTCACAATTCTGCATGCCAAAGTATACATAGCCAAGATTCTCAACCACACATTCCTCCCATGTACTAAGCATGTGTGTATGATTAAAAAACACAGCATATGTATAGGCAAAAAAAGAAAAAGGGACAGACTAGGGGCTTTATGCTGTTTTTAGTTTAAATGTTTTGGGTGGTGCAAAAGGCTAAAAAAGTACCACATATATGAAGTCCATTTAACTATGTTAGCGTACAGTATATATTGATGAAACATGATTTTTATTAAGAAAAAGGACATTTGTCCCTTTATCACTACCCATTATATACACTCCTCAGAATGTAATGTTTTTCTTGCAGATACTTCAATCTAATAAAACGATGGTTTAGAAAGTAACTGATTCTTCCATGAGCTAAAATATTAATTGTTATAAAATGCAATTTGTTTGGCTCCAGACCCTGTGTAACTACCTCACATGCCAGTTTGGTGTCTATGATTTTCTGAATAAAGAAACAAACTGGCTAGACTGATATAATGACTTCAATAGCCTGAAAAAGATTATAATTTTGTACAAACTACATGCTTTACAGAACTTTTTACTTTGAAGAATGACACTAAAGGGTATCCATTGTGGCACAGTCTGCAGCCTCCTGTGAACAGCTACAGGAAGCAATGGAGAGAAAGTAGGGTCAGCTGTCAGCCAGCTGTATAGAAATCAAATCACTTAAACTGTCCCTCCTTCAAGGAAAATAAATGCCAAAATGAATCATTTGAGCTTTGATAAAAAAAATTGCATTTGTGTAACTCTATGATAAAACCATGCACATGTGTCTATGTGAACCTTGTTCAGGGACTCTTTGTTGTGCTGTGATCTTTTAAATAATGTATTTCTCCATTTTCTGAATTGAATTACACAGAATGTTCCAGTTCCCTGCCTTAACTATTGTCACCTGCCCTCCTCACTAAAAGCTTAGCTGGAAAGCTCCATTGCAGCTCATTGTGGCCCCAGGTTGACTCAACCTTAAGTTCACCCCTCTTTACACACCCCGATTTCTCAACCACACTAATCTCCTGGGTGCATTTTACTGCACACGGATCGTTGTTTGTCTCTGGCTTCAACTTCCAACCCCAGGGCAAGTAGCAGTAATAGGCTATACAGGAAACAACACTGAAGCGGGGCCCTGTAGTGTACATCCTAATAGGAACAGAACGAACAGACACAGAGGTGCGTACACACACACTCACACAGGCGAACATATTTCTTTTTACAAGCTGCAAAGGAATGAGATTATTAAAATAGGTCCTTGTGCAGCAACATGCCAGTCACTTGACTCTCAGAGCTTTTATGTAAAGTGTTGGTCTCAACCTACCTATCATGAAGGAATATGCAGTTGACAGCCTGAGTTTCTAAATATAAACACAGGCTGTGTTTTTGTCTAAACTAAAGTAACAGCTGCCAACGTGCATCTGCTTTATACACTCTGACTAAAAAGTTAAGCACCCAGAAAAAATGGTCCAATTTGGACAGAAGTGGTACTCAAGCAGATCCGTGGTAGATGTGTAGATTGTTTGATTTGCAAGGAGCTGGGACCAGAGGGCACAAGTGGTGGCATCATAAGAAAAAATTTCATCCAGGACATTATGATCTGGAGTGATTTAAAAATCACTCCAGATCATCATGAGTAGAGTGATAGTGTAACTGATAGGGGTGGGAATCTTCAGGGTCATCACGATTCGATTCAGTTACGGTCCGGAGAGCTGCGATGCGATTTTAAAACGATTATTGATGCATCTAGATGCACTGTTCTTCCCCCTCAACTTCCTGCCATGTGACTATGTGGTATTTTTAAAGTAAAGTATTTGTAATAACCCAACATTAATTGACTTCCATTATCTTTCATTATTAAAACATAGCACTGCAAAATAACACAAATACTGTAATGAAATCACAGCTTTCATTCAAAAATAATGCGTATGGACTTCCAATAATTTGAACAACAAAAACAATTGATCTCCTTCAAAAATAAATAAAGAAAACTGCAAGACAGTGATTCCATGACTTTATTTTTGGTCTTATTGTTCAGTTTGGGAATGGCTGTGTCACTAAAAGATCTTTCAGATTCTATGCTGTATCGTGGCTCCAAAATAAGCAACTTAGAGTGAAAACTCTGGTTCTCAGCAACTGAGTACTTATGCAAATATTTTGCAATAAAAGTTTCAATGGACTTTATAATCTGTTTTGCCTTTTCCGAGTTGGGTGGAAACTTTAACAATATTTTCTTAACTGTCCTCTGGTTAGCGGTGGCAGCTACCACTAGCTGTTTTTCCTCCTCTGGGTGGAAACATTTAATGTGGTTTTTATTAGTCGTGTTTCCAAAGTATTTCAGTTTTGATTTACACAACTTACATATCGTGTGGCTCTTGTCCAGTTCTCTTTCCTTAAACTTCATAGAAGTCAGAGTACTTCCAAACACTTGCTTTTAATGTTTATGGTGCTGGTCATAAACCTCGCTCCACCATCATGTGTTATTGTTATGCGGGCACTAAAAAACTGTCCGTCCGAGCGCTGGACCTCCAGTCTTTTGAGTTTCGCTTCTTGCGACCCTCAACTTTGCATTAACTAACATTAATAATCTGAATTTATAAGTTGATTAATATTCGTTCGTGTCTGCATCAGCATGCATCTGAAAAACAAGTTTATCTCCCACCCCTAGTAATTAGGCAGTGATAGTGGCATCAACAGTAAGTCAACAGTGAATTTGGACAACCATCAATGATGAGTTGTAGATGCGTTAAACAGCATTACCAGAACTTGACGGACTTTGATAGGGGTTGCATTGTAGGATCAGTTTGCATCAGGTCAGATGGTGTTAGGGTGCAATTGCCCAGTCAAGGGAGGACTGTGGTAATGTGCCTCCAACAAGACAGAACATCATGAACTCTTTACGGCCAGTGATGGCGGCAATGCGCTACTTAGTAACGTTATTCTAATATTACGTCATTTTTAAATAAAGAGTAATCTAACACGTTACTGTTTCCAAACCAGTCTGATTGAAGTTATTTTTTTCGAGCCACTGTGTGTTACTTTGCGTTACTATCTTTGCCCATTTCCATAGAAGAAATATTTGTTTTGTTTTGGGGAGCGGCATCAGGTGTAAGGAGGAGTCACGTTTTCGGCACGAGGACAGCTGTGAAGTCAGCAGGAGGAGTCACATGGCGTTTATTAACATATTTACCTGAATATCCGGGCATTATTTTGTAAACTCCTCTGAAACAACATGTTTGTCTTTTCTTCGGGGTCTAGACTTTATAACGAGTGTGAGTAGGCGTGGGAATCCAGAACAGGTTCTGTTCGGTCTCTGAACGGTCTCTGTTGGCAAGTGCAGTGGAGGGGCATGACGTGAGGTCCCGACAGAACCGCTGCAGTTTACAGATGAACCCGAAACAAACTCCATTTTTTCACAAATCACACTCTGCAGTCTTTGAGACGACTCAGGAGGCTGAAGGCTCTGCAGAGGTTTGAGACTAAATTACTTTTTAAAGGAGTAAACATTAATCAGTAGACAGATTACTTTTTCAAAGTAACTGTGGCAACACTGTTTACAGCACCTGACATTATCCTGCACCAAGTCTCAACTGCAGGAGCCAGACTACAGGTCCACCATCGGCTAGGCTGCCACAGAACAGAGAGAGCTGCATGTGGAGTGGTGCTGTAACTAGGAGGCATCAATTAGTTCTGCACCATCATGAATGATGATCATTTAGTGTATATTTGGTGTAGAGGACAAATCCTGTCATTGCTGTGGAGTCAGACCAACATTGCACCTGGCATCATGGTGTAAGGAGCTACAGGGTATAATTTCAGACTAACATGTGACTGGGGATTTTGCACAAAGCTACATTATTGACATCCTGCATCCACATCTTACATTTCATGAGAAAGCATCCTTGTTGAACAAGATGTGGACTGCCATGCTACAGGAGAAGATATAACATTGGTATGATTATATTTCACACTAAAATGATCTTATATCTAATCCTGAGGGGGTGACAGGCCTACTGACATGGGACCAACAGTGGGCATCCATCTGATTACAAAAAATAGTGGCATAAAGTTTGGGACTGCAGTTTTTTAGAAATCATATGTGACTTTGATATTGCACAAATTGATTTTGAGATGATAACTTTTCAATATGATGTGTGATAGATAGAGGGCCAGAGCTCCCAGGTCTCTGGTAGAGGACCAGAGCTTGCAAGTCTCTAATCAAAGACAAGAGCTCTCAGGTCTCTGCTAGACGGCCAGAGTATTAAGTGTAAGTGCAACCACCTACCTTCAAAAGGTGAGCTGAAGGTTGGGTCTACATGCAGGTTTCAGAGGATTAAAACTGCAACCTGGGGATCCTTAAAACACCTTCAGTGGCCAAAAATGTATTTACAATTTTTAAACACTCTTCATTTTCCAGGGAGGTTTCTGTAACCATCTGCTGTTACAGCCTCTAGTGATTGTGCATATGTGAGGATAGAAGCCACTAAGTGTGTGCTTGTGCATGTGTGTGGGCATTTGTGCCAACACCAGTAAATGAGTGTGTTCACCAGACTCTGTCATTGCATTCTTTCATGGCTTTCTGAGCTCTTGAAGAAACCCACATTTTTCCAGTCAGCATTTTCCAGCACACACATACACACACAAGCACACATACATGCCCCCACGTGCACATTTGCTCTCCTGCTTTGTTTCAGTTTTTTCTCTTCCACCAGAAGCCTGTTATATTATCTCAACAAGTAGAGCAAAGCATATTAGCATGTTTCTTTGTTCTTATGTGTCTGTCTTTTCCTACATTTTTATTACAATAAAAATAATTGTCCTTACTAGTCAAAACATTGCACATCAGTTGTTAAAATATGACTATATTAATGCTTCCAACATACTTATTTTTTAGATTATCTACAAAATATAAGCTGTTTGGTTTTAACAGCAACGTGCTCAGAATTATTCCTAATCACACAACCTTTCCCGTAGTGACGCCTCGGCACGGGGACTCTGGTTTTAAACACTGTTGATACACAGGGAAGGAAAAGTTTAGAGAAATGTGTCTGAGTGTTTAATATTTAACACGACCACAGAATAATAATGTTTTTGATTGATTTTTTTTCAAAACAGAACAAAAATGGCTTTATGTGTGAAAAAAAAGTCACAAGGAAGAAAAATTCACCTCAGACACTTCCTCCTTTTTCTCAAGTGATCAGTGGCCTAAAATTAATTTATGTAAATAATTAACAATAATCACATTCAATTATGCACTTAATGCTAATATGACTAATAATGCAGTTTAATGAGGACAACCTTGATAATCCATAATTTGCCAAAGTAGAACACTTTTAATTTGTATTTGAAAAAAATGGTTTAGTCATAGAAACTCAGTTTCTCTTGTGGTAACAGTCGACTCCAGTCTAATGTCTTTATAGTGGTAACAGAACCATGAACACACAGGTGGCCAGTCTCTGATACAGAGGGTAATAATACACTTACATATCGTCATCATAAATATTGATGTTGCAATATACCTCAGACCTTGCTCACATACATTTCAGGCTCTATAAAGGTCATATCATGTCATGCTATCAAATCTGCCATGAAACTGATTATCACCATCACCTCGTCACACACTGAACACATCATTACATGTGGGACGGCCCAAATGTGTATTTTGATCTTCTGTGAGGTTTGTTTCATTTAGTCACCATGGGCAGACGGTTAATGCAATGAGTGGTGATTGGTTGAAATGTAAAATGTGACCTTTGCAAAGGGAGTAGAAGCACCATTAACTAAAGGTCAAAGCAGACAACACATTTAACACTGGCCATCTCCACCGCTACTCCTGTGTAACCATTCAGGACCACCAGCCTGCCCCTGGTCATGGTGCAGGTGGATGGATCTTGTGGTTTTCTTCAGTGAGAAACAATGCAGAAATATTTCTTTATGCTTATAATACATGAGCATCATATTGTCTAGTGCAGTTCTATTTTTGTTGTCATGTTCAGACAGGTAAACTAAACACTTTCATCCTGGTCATTTATAAGGATAGTTCATATCTTTTGAAGAGGGGGTCATGTAGAAAAACTAGTTGGGATCTTGTGACCGGGTCTAAGCTAATCTTCATTTCTCCAAACTGGGTTGGTTTAAAGGGACATGAGGGAGCTTTTGAAGAAAAGTAATAATTGCATGTTCAGTTTATTTAGGTTAATGAGTGATGAAGCATTTTAAATCAAAAAGAATGAGGCCACCCATGTATCATTCCATTATCTTGAACAGGCTGTGAGTTGTAAAATGTTCTGCAATTCGGGGTCCGAATTTCCCGCGCTGTCCTACGGATGTGACGTCAACTGACGCTTCTGCGCGTTCTCGGGCTAAAAAAGTAATAATAAATGTATATCCAGTAGGTGGCAGTATTGCACCTTTGTGTAGTGTTGCTAGTCAATGGTGGACTTCCTTATCTAAACCAGTGGTTTTTCTCATAAAACTGGTGTTATCGTGGCAGTGTTTATGGAGCTGAAAACCTCTCTGATGGATTATAAGGGTTTCACAGAGCTAAAGGTGCTGTTATAGGCGACCGCACAGCAATCTGTCCATGTTTATGGTCTCGGCACTGTAGGCCGCAAATCCCCGACTGTTTCCTAGACCTCAGTCCGCTTACAGTGCATCTAAGGCGGCTCTGCTGTGCACGGACCTCCGGGTGCTACGGTGCTCCACTCCGTGATGTGAATTTGAGAAATCTAGGGTGATATATGCGGCGGGGCATGATTCTATCACGCTAGATTTCTCAAATTCTCCTCCGGGTGTCGGAGAACACCGGCTGATTAAAGCTTTTAGCAATACAGGCAGCTGGGAAGGACTGGAAAATAGCAGCTAGCGAAATTAGCTCTGTTAGATCGGCTCCCTCAGTCTGATCGTGTGTGTGCGTCGCGGGGCATTGTTTTACTATATTTCCTTTTGTATTAATAAAATGTATTTTTATTTATGGAATCATGCCTCCGGCTGCCTTTGGTTGAACCCTTATGAACTACTGAGAAGTTTGTGCGCGCTCCCGTTAAAGGCTGCAGTTATTCGCAGCGCCAGGTGCAGCGCTCATGAGGTTTGTTTTTCAAAGCTCCCTCATGTCCCTTTAAACTGATATTTTTAGCAGGTAAGTCATAAGTCATGACCAGATCTGTGACTCTTGCTGCTCCCCATAGCGGTGCTAGCTACAAATTTATGTAAATTCAAAGTAACAGCTATTTCTCAGCACCTATTACTCAATTCCATCCCATTTTTAAATATTAAAACTGCACATTCCACATTAATTATAAACTTAAAAATCTTCTGGCCGTCAGAATCCCCTGGTGTCTGTGTGGCTCTCTGTCTGGGTGGTTTTTGACCCTAAGGCCCTGGTAACACTCAGTGACATTGGCATGCCCAGACTGGTGTGGATAATGGAGCAAAAGGATGACCTTTTTGATGAATTAATAATTGATAGAGTAATTGGGTTGGCCTCTTATTGGGCCTAGGAAGCTGAAGGTTTTGCCTTGTGCTGCTCAAAGAGAGCCATTATTCTGCAGTGTGTGACCAGCAAAGGGCAAATAGAAGATCAAATATTCACCACCAAGAACACACACACAATTATTCCCGACTTAATGGGACGAACTTCACAAAAAGTCTTAGCTAAAGGCAGACAGCTGGAGCTGACCAGTTATTAGGGGTCACCTTGGAGGAGTTGGTCAACATTGCTGCTAATATGGCTGGTAGAAGCGACTGTGGTGGAAATAATCTTCTGCCTTTGTCAACAGAATATCAAGGATATGATTAAATATAAAAGAGTTGGGGGAGGGGAGATATTTTCACAGCAATTAGACTAGATGGCACTTACCTCAGAGTGGCTTGATGGAAGATGGTTTTAACAAAAGGTGGTAGCATTCACATCCAAGATAGTTACTCCTCCATCTGTCCTCCCTCTCCCAGTCAATCTTGACGTGGAAATAGATGTGCCCTGCCATGTCCCCCCTAAATGCTGTCTCCGCCCGCATATCAATTTTTGACAGTGTGGCTTTGCCGTCCATTAAGTTGTAATTATGTTAAAGATCTTCTATCTATTATTTGATGCTTAGCTGCGCACGCAAATCGCAGCAAGGTCAAACTCTAATCGAAGTCTGCCGTTTAGTGACTCTGAGTGCCTTGTAGGTTTTTCTAATTGGCCTTTTGAGCACTAATGGTATGTCATGATTGATCAGGCTCTGGGTTTTGGGGTCCAACATATGCTTTTTGCCTTTTGAAGCCAGATGTTAAAGAGAGCAGACAGGGAAAGACTGAGAAACCATTCTCAACCAATACTGCCTAGTTTGTATTCTCATTGCATTTTTAAATCATTTCAGTTTGAGAATGGAAAGTTGTTGGAGTGTCTGGAGAAAAGAAAGTTAAAGACAGAGTTAAACTCGCTCTAGAATCATGGGTGAGCAGCTCTGTCTGACTTATAGAAAGCACTACATATCACAGAAAATGCTTGCATAGACAGTCAGTGAAAACTGAATGAGTGATTCCTATTTGTATTGCCTCTGGTATGCACCCCCTCTGGTGGCCCCTGGTGCATTATTTGTTAAGGTATTGCAGAGAATTCATTCCACCTCGTATATCCAGACACAAAGAAGTTTGGGATGTTTGCTGCTGTGCAAAGAGGGCTTAACTCACCTCTTTTGTTTTAGAATTTTAATATATTTATCAAATTTGCTGTAAAACAACACCCCCTCCCTGCTTTTGCATTAACTAAACCTAGAACAGCTAAAAATGGATTGCTTTTAAGTAAAGCAAACCCGACGAGCCTCGCAGCTCAGACGTGCTCTTTGAAGTGCACTTCCTGCAGCTCAAAGCTGTGGAGGTGCAGCCAATCACCTCCTGAATATTCTCTCAACAACATGACAACCAGTTTAAACACAGATGAGCAGAGACGAGTCCACCGTTTACAAAAAAAGATGTTTTGTTTTCCCAGTTCGGTCCCCCCCACCCTCCTCTGTCAGTGGGACTGCAGTTGAAAAGCATGTGGAGTGATGTGCACAGCAGGTACCTGCAAACTCCTCTGAATCTGCGTTAAACACACAAAAACAGCTCCCCTCTCTCCTCTGTCTGCTCTGACGAGGGATCAAACGGGAGAATGCTGACACGTAAAAAAGCGGCTTGATGACGAGATCAAGTGGAATATTTTTTTTATGCCTTGTTGAATTGAAATGTGTGTCCCATGCTGGATGGCTGCAGGCAGAGCTGCCTAATTAGCAATTCCAGACCAACTCTGAGACGGCGCTCAGGGCAGGTGGGCCAGTAAGGGGCCGTCTGGATCCCTGCTGTGATGAAAGGCATCTGCTTGTCACCCAAATTTGATTGGATAGTGTTTAATAGCTGAATTCTAGTTGGATGGAGCGCCGGTTAATTGTAACCAAAGTTGCCGTGTGAGCTTGGTTTGTATGCACATAGCAGAAAGTGGACATCTAACATATGGCAGTAAGACAACAGATTAGATTTATGTAAGGCGATGCAAGACATGGACTTAGATTTTAAAATGAGCATCATCTATTTACCTGGACTCAACACCTGGTTTGCAGCATGACTCTACATTGAGGTAGAAACAGATACTAACAAAACAAAATTACCACCAAAAAAAACCCCAAAACAAAACAGGAAACAATGACTAATCTAGTGCAAAGCCAGGATCTAGGTTTTACTGATTTACTGTCACTGTAATCCAAATCATAACCATCTGTTCCAATGCTCAAACACCAAAAGCGTGAGCGTTGTTTGTCTCCTGTGAGAGTTTTAGCTGACAGTAGCCTGAAGGGCTCCATGGAGTCATTTGGAAGAGTACTTGTACCGCCACACAACGTGAATTCTAATTCTGCTGTGTGTTAATGCAGGAGCTCTCCACAGAAAGGAGCATTTACAATTCATCCTGAATGGAGAAATATCTTTCATCTTTTAATTTGTGATGATACCAGATTTTACTCATAAAATCATTACAACCCCCCAAACATAAATAATGCTCTGGAATCAAAACCTGGCCCGTGATCTGCTGAACTGTTTCCAGTGGAAGTCATGGACATATTATTTTGTCCGGCAGCTGTCTGTGGCTCCCCGAGCCTCTGGATGACTCTCTTTACATCATGATGGTTGATAATAAACTTCCATTCCAAACTGCAGTCGAGGCCAGCCCTTTGTGAGCCCTCAGTGAAAGAATAGATAATAACCTCTGAGGGCTAAAATACACAGAGGTCATTTTCTGTCAACCGCCTCCAGTGATCCTCTCTGTTTTCAGTGCTTCCCAGAATTGGTGCACCAACCAGCCATCTGACGAACCCACTCTGAGGCTTTAATAAAACCTGCTGAGCTCTCCCGTTTCACTGTGACCCGAACCAGAATAATGGCTAGTGTAACAAGTCTGTGCGTGGCCTTGACGCTGACCCCATCTCAGCCTTGAAACCTTGCAGATTTCACCCAGTGTGCTGGCTTTTATCAGCTCCTGGCAAAGCGGTTTCTGACTGTGGCTGCTCGCGCTCTGCAGGGTTGAATGAGGACAGCAGTGATAGGTAGGCAGCACTAATCTTAGCTTTGTCACTAAATATCAAGAAGACAGCAGGGATAACAGAATGTGACAATGCAGGATAAAGTGCTCTGAAGGGGTGTTCATTGCACGTCTGCTCCTGTTCCCCCCATCGCTCTCTCTCTCTCTCTCTGTTCCTGTGTCTCAGTTCTCTTGTCTTCTTGCTTGCGACCCTTTCTTGTTACACTGTGTTATCCAAGGTCTGATCCTTGTTCTTACTTTTAATATCTTTCCCTCTACTAGGTGAGTCGCAGAAAATGAAAAGCTGTGAGCAAGCTGAGGACTCTGAGTATGTGTGTGTGTGTGTATGTGTGTGTGTGTGTGTGTGTGTGTGTGTGTGTGTGTGTGTGTGTGTGTGTGTGTGGACGTGCTTCACTGGGCTGTAGTCTGAACCGGCTGGCTGATGAGTCAATACAGGCAGCACAGTCCGTAGCTTTTAGCAGAAAACCAATATGCTGCCTTATCGACTTGTCTAAAGATAAAACAATGCTGTATTTTGGTGGCTTGAGCATCTTAAAAGCTGTAAATAGTGTCAGGTCCAGGGAGAGAGGGAAATGGTGCAAGATGTTATAGTGTTTTTGCTTGACACATGTAGGCCATCGTGTTTGGATGATTTATAGGCTTGAACAAAGCCTGGTTTTGTGGAGCTCAGCAGCAACATAAGTATGTCGTGGACAGCATCCTACTTAGATCTCAAACCTTTCCCCCACAACAAATATCTAATTGTTTTATACAAGGTTCTAAAACATTAGTCAACTACAACTAAATTAAAGTAAATACTCCACTCCTTAGGGTTCACATGTTTGCAGATAAGCGTTTATTGGTTGCGTTGGAGATAAATTATTTTCTTCAAAGGGGTTGACACAGACTATTGAAGTCTGCAGAGTTACCTAGATTTGTTTTTCTGTGTAAAAGTTATAAATATTTACTATCTTACTCTTCTTGGAAAAAAGGCTGATATGACTGATGAGTTAATAGCTAATCCCAATACTACTAAGACCTAATTGTGCTGCTAACATTTTTAAAACAGCTCCAATTTACAAACATTTATAGCAATGTTGTAATAATAATAATAATAATAATAATAATAATAATAATAATAATATTAATAATAATAATTAATCTTTTATTGTCCCTGTGTGGAAATCATTTCTCTGCATTTGACCCATCCCTGAGGAGCAGAGGCAACGTTAGCTTTCAGTATCTTGCCCAGTGATACCTCAGCATGTGGTCTTTTGGAGCCAGGGATTGAGCTGCTCACCTTCTGATCAGCAGGCAACCTGCAGATCCACGGCTACCCCAAATAAAGGCAGGCAAAGTAAACATTACTTTTAACATTACAGCATTACTTATATGGAGTTTTGTTCCTATTTACAAGTGTAAACTGCAGCAAAATAACATGCAATGCAAAACTAACCTTAAAGTAAAGGTTTTTAATCATTGCATGAACCATGTGAAATTTTGGAGGTTGAAGCTGTTTAAAGAGAGAAGCACTTTGGTCATGGTTGCACACGGACTCGCTGTTAGCTGATTGGTCCTGTCAGAACAGAGACATTGAGGAGGTTTTCTATGAGTGAAGTAGCATTTAATCATAACTTTTATACAGAGATGCACTTCAAAATGGCTGTAAATTCCCTTAATCCTTGAGCTCATCATAGAGCTGTACGTGAACATATGTAGGAGGACCCTGTGAGAATGAAGATAAAACTGCCTTCCAGCTGCCGTGAGGTCTGGCGTTATCGGGTTAGACGAATGAAGACAATCTCTGGCAACTGGCAAGCTGGGGTTGTCTTATAAATAAAAAGTTAAAAGGATTCTCTTTGTTGTGAGTCATTATAGATTGGCTCAATCAGCAACCCATCCCCCAACCCCCCATCAATCCCCACACCTCTACATAAATGCCAAGAGCCAATAATTAATGATAGATTGGTGGTTAATGAACGCAGCATACAGGATGCTTGGCAATCAGATGGCATGTTTGGAGGCTTTAGAGGTTTGACAGCCAAAGGTACATCAATTGCGCCCTGGAGACAAGTGTTCCTTAATGGCGAGACAGTCAAAGCAATGACAGATGTAGGTGTGGCTTAGGAAAAGAGAGGAACACGCATTTGGGCATCCCTCCGTCGCTGGTTGTGACACGCAGCAGAAGGTGGCCCAGTCAGCCTTAGGCATCCTTTTGACAACACAGACAGCCGTTTAACCTCATGACCTCCTCAGGCACATCAGAGAGGAGTGCAGGGAGGGGCGGTGGGGACCTCAGACTCGCACACTCCTGACAAAATATTTAATTCCAACTTAAAAGGTTATTTCACAATAACACAGTCCCTCTTGTCTCTTTTTTCCCCTCTGTCTCCAATCTCTCTCAAACATTCAATTTATTTCCTTCAGACACATGCTTCACTGGGTACTGTAGTTGACTGTGTCTCTCACTACAACTGCTGGTTTATTAAGTTTCCATGGCAACTTGCCGCATCCACTTGTGTTTTATTCCAGCCCATTGGGACCCCACAGGGTAAAGCTTTAAGCCGGAACACCAGGAAGCGATGGGTTTAGAGGGGGAAGAACAACCTGCGGCTGCACATGGGAGAGGGATTGTTGGAGAATTGCACATTGCCCTCCGCTCCATTTAACCCGCTATGAGGCAGTGGAGCTGAAGCTCTGCTTTTTTATGTCACTGTGTCTCTTTGCATCAGGCCAAATATTAAAATGTATTGACAAAACCACTAGTGCTGAAAACACCTTCAGGGAGCAGTCCGCTGTGTTTTATAATATAAGCAAAACCAACAGAGACTCTTTTGATTTCACTATGCATCACATTTTGATGACACATCATCAAAATGTGATGCATCAGGTTGAAGTTACCTGTTATAAATAGCTCATTAGGCTGTTTAAATTTTGTTCAAACTTGTTTAAATTTTAAGGCCACTGATCCTGATGCTGCTACCCCAACACATGTTTGCAGATGTGATCACACTCTTCACAAGAGATTTATAAAACATGTGCAACATTTTGCTGCAAACACTGAAGGATTTCAGCTTCCTCCAGAAGTCCAGTTTGCTTTGTCCCTTGTGAACAGCTCCACTGTGTCTCCAGTCCAGTCTGCTGTCCAGGTGAACACTGAGGTATTTTTACTCCACCACCTCCACTTCTTCTCTTGTGATTGAAAAAGTGTTAGACGTAATCCTGCTTTTACTAAAATCCACAATCATCTCCATTGTTTTGTTCACATTTAAGATGATTGTTGCTACAATATTCCACAAAGTGGTCCACCAGTTCTCTGTTCTTGGTCTCTTGTCCATCTCTAATACGTCCAACAACTGCAGAGTCTGAAAATGATCCTGCAGCCACGTCTCAGTGAAACACATGATGCTGCATCTCTGATGTTCTGGATCCTCATCAGCACTTCAAGCTCGTCCGTTTTCTTCACAGGAGAACTCATGTTCCCCATTATAATCCGTGGAAGCAATGGTTTAATCTTCCTCTTCCTCTCTCTGCTTTGCTCCTGTCTGTTTTTTTTTAACTTGTCTTGGATTTTGTGCCTCATTCTGGGTGTTATTTGAGCTTTTGAGATAATTATTAGCTGTTGTAAACAGGTATGTCTGTGGTTGAGTATTATAACCACTGGCCCAAAAAGTAGAACATTTACAGCAAAGCTCATCCAAACAGCACTCTGCCATGCTAACAACCACATTTGTAACTCTGTCCATTAGCGTTTCTTAAACTTTCTGTTTTCTTTTAATGCCTGCATCCTTAGAATGGTTACTGTAGAGCTAATATCTACCGTCACTGATTTGATCATTTTCATTTCATTACTTAATCATCAGTTCAACTCTCTGGGACCTTTTGAGAGCAAAGAGATGTAATCTACCACATAATAACTTAATGATGTCAATTTGATTTTGCAATTCCAAATTTTATATGCATAATAAGAACCTTGTTAAGATTTCTACCAAAGACATAATTAATTATTTTTCATGTGGCAAATGAGAAATTGTCTTATCTTTAAATTACTCTTCAAGGTATTACACCAGATTTAGAATTTCAGATCTAATTTGATGCAGTTCTTTCAATGCGCCCGTGCTCACATTATAGTCTTCATTAAGTGCCAATTCTATCAAAGAGCACAGTTTTTCATTAACACAGGCTCCACACAATCAAGACCCCTTTGAAAATTATTCCCCTTGTAATCTGCGCTCAGGGCAGAGAGAAGGGGATCTTTACTCAAACGTCACACGTTTTAAGTCATTTCATTGACAAATTACCATTAAATGCACTCTGACCACATGCAACCACAGTCAGCGGACTGAGTGAAAGGTCAAGTTTAAAAGAAAAAGGCACTAAGAGGTGATTAGATAAAACCCTAACTGCCCTGTTAAATAATATTGATGGCTGTTTCAGTACAAGTTGATGACAACAGCAGTTAAGTGATTTGGTTTTTAAAATGTGGACAGATGCATCGCCTGTGTGTTTAGAGGATTTGGCTTTTTGGTTGCCAAACTCATGAAAAACATTTAATCTGCGTGCAGAAAGGATAATTAGATACAATGAATATGTCTCCAGCTAATTGTTCATGCATTGGACAGCATGATACCATTAACAAGCACAACTCAAAGCCATCAATTTCTCTTCATCATGACAGGGGTGTTAAATACAACCTCGATTTGATGAAATGTCTGACTGATAATGCATCATGAGCAGAAAAAACAGAATACCACAACCATGATTAGAAAAATCTCACATTTCTGCTTTTATTTTCTCAAACCATGTGCTGCTGTGGGTTTAAATGGAACAGAGCATTGCAGGCGTCTGAACCCTTTAAGCTGTGATTTAACAGTGAAGGCCACTGGGGGCCAGATAGTAGATCATGAATGGTTCCACTGTGTCTAGCTGTAGAGCTGAACCCGTCTACACACATATACACACACTGGCACCCACTGCACAGTCCATTGGTCCAATCTTTTCATTGCCTTGGTGTCACTATGGAAACCCCCTCACCCCCTGCCATACCGTTACTCCCACAACTGTCCTCTACTCCGTAATCCTCCAGGCTGTAAGGAAACATGAAGCATGACTTAAGGGAATAGATTGTTGTTTGCTGTTAAGGAAGAAAATCCACCCAATAACTTTAAAAGGCTTGAACAAGTACATGGTACAGATTCATACACACCAGAGGTTGAGATGGTGCAGAAACAATTCCTGCTGTAGCGCTGAACCAGGAAGGCATTCCAGCGCATGCACCTTTAAGAAAATTGTCTGTGATTAAACAGCAGTTTATCAGAGGCCATGGTGTAAATACCACATGTATCACATTCACTGTCTACCAACAGGCTCAGGGACAAAGGGATCATTCTGTTAGCCTGGTGATCTCATCGCTGAGCCATCTCAGCGTCTCTGTTATAGTGCCACAGTCTTGGTACCATGTCGGATTTTGAGACAGAAAAAGTACCTCTGTTGTTTCTGTCCCTCTCCTTTATGCTACCGCACTAATAAAACTTAAGATTTACAATTTCCTTTTTGTTACACTACTGATAAGTCATCTCTTGTTGCACAGCACACTCTCAGAACCAAACAGAGCCCTATAGAGTTTCCACCATTGTTGTTTAGTCTTGCTGAGGGGCGGTGCAGATGCAAGAGATATGATATGGGATTGGCACAGGATGGGAGGAATGGATGAGGGGGAGAAGAGGGGGGAGGGGAGTGATAGGGATAAACCTTCGTGCGCAAGAAATAGTGAAGGAAGTAAAAAAAATGAGATGATCGAGAGAGTTAGATAAAGAGGAAGCAAAGGACGAGGAGGAGGTGAGGGGTGTGTGTGTGATAAGGACACTGAGGGGAGGTGGAAACTCCCACCTTCAATCTGGTGTTGTTGAGCAGGGGTAGTAGCAGAGCACACATTCCATTAGGCAGTAAATATTGACTCAGCAGCGAACAACTGGTTTCTATTGCATAGCAAACAAAGCTATTGTGTGCCTGGCAGCCCTGAAAGGCCTCTGTTTGCACACCATGCTCATGGCTGATAAGTAGGCAGGCTCATTCACTGCGAGGGTCTTGTACTTCTTCCTATTTCCTTCTGTTTTCTCTGTTTTCTCTCCACTCTCTCTTTACATTTCTATATCTGTCTCCTGCTCTTGGCCTCCAGCCACCAGGCCAACAACCTTGACTGTAATCCCTCTCCATGTGGTGTTTTCAAGTAGCTGAGTGTGTGGCTGAATTAATCATGGGCGTTCCCATCTCAAACAATGGAGACAGACGTGTTGCACAGCAATAACCGCTGGCCTAACAGTCATCTTCTGGCAGCTCATCAGCATTTTTAAAATGTTCATCTGGACTATCGTGAAACTCATGGCGAGACAAAATGAGTGCAGCAATATTTACCTTGATGACTGTACCGAGGGCTGGGCTGTTTGTCTGCAGATTACATTGTGCATTTACATGTTGACCTCTGAACCATGCAGCTCTATGAAGGATTTGTGGCCTATAGGAGTGGACTTATCACCTAACTGAGACTGTAAATATGCGTCCGCACCCTCTTTGTGCTGTTGTGCAGTGAGACATAATATACACTCCGGTATTGCACCATGCAGGCTGACTCAGGCTGGGTGGTGCAAACTTAGCCAGGAATGATTGCGTTTTGATGCAGGTGTGTCTGCCATGGACTCCATATTAAACAAGCAGATAGAAGGCTTTACTGAGGGCTGCAGGAGTGCAGAGCAAACCAAAGCGGTAGTGAAGTAAAATGTGGGCGTGAGCTAAAACAAGATAACTGAACTGAGTGTTCACAGGTCATTTTATTAGGCTTTTCTCTTTTTTTCCAATTAATCTAAATGTTAAAATATAGGCAACAGTAATAAAACATGTTTAGAAGTATTTGATATTTATACTTGAAAGATGTGCGCTGCCAGCTTTAAGCGTTCAGGACATTGTGATGTGACTTTACTTACTTTGATCCACTGAAACACTTGAGTACTCTTTAACATTGTTACTCTGCATATCCTCTAAACAGGTGTACTTTATTGTTTTATTGTTATCTATGGAACTTTGTTGAATCAGTTCCTGGTTAGAGACAGAGACTGTGTGACCTGCTGCACTTCCACATGTCACCTGGGTTTGTGCAAATAAAAAACATTAGAAAAAAACAAACAATGAAAAGAACTACTTGATCATACTGAAGCTAGGTTAAACAGGAGATCACATTGTAAACCCATTACCTTACTGAAGCAAGGATTATACACCCTTATTGCCCAAGATCAATGAAATATGTCATAACAATCATTTTTTAATTGCTTTCTTCCTTAGGGTGGAAGTTATAAAAGTATCAAACTTAGTTCTTGCTCCTATTGATTGCTTTGTGAACAGTTGCAGTTATTTAAGTTATTCATTTCCATCTTCTATTGTGTTTATGTACAATAATATTTTTTGCAAAATCAAAGATTTTTGCACAGTTTTACATTAAGCTGTTTTTCAGCACAAATGAACAGCTATGGAATGTGTATATGTTAAAAACATGTTTTACTGGAACCATTTTAAGGTGACAGCGATCCATTTTGGTCCTAGCTGTTAGAGTCCATTCATAAAGTAGTCTTTTTTTACTCTTACACAGAAACACACTTCAAAATGTCGGAATTTTTCTAAAGGAATAAACTACATTATTAAAAAGTTTTATGACTAATTACTCTCTTCAGTTGACAGAATTAGGTTCATTTGAAGTTTGATGAAGAGAAACATTCAAAGTTGTCACTGTTAAATCAACTGAAGAGGCTTCATGTTGCTTCGCTTCATTGCAAAAATTGTTGTTACTGTCTGAGCCTAGTGTTGTTCTGTAAGGAAAATACTGACAAAGTAAATACCTGCAGTATGTCATGCATGTCAAAAAGTCACCTGCTTTTCCAAACTGAAATCACAGGAACAACTTGAGGTAAAGCTCTGACTCTTTCTGAGAACATCACACCACACCCCTCAAAGAATATAAAATACCCTCTCTGGAGCTGCTAACAGCAAATTAAAGCAATCTAAATGGTAACAATTGGTACAAGACACAGACATTAAAACACTTCCCCAACAGACAGTGTTGACTGAAACAGTCAGAGGACGTGAGCTGCGGTCGGGGCGAGGCCTCGGGTACAGTAGGTGGAAGTTAAATGATGGAGGCTTTTGCAACCAGTGTGTCATAAGTATGAACAATTTGGAGGGAACAAATTGTACAAAGGTGTACCATTACTGATAATGTTTATTAGGTAGAGTTGGTGTTAAAGAACAATCAATTAAAAAAAAAAAAAACCATGATAAAAAATACTTAATCTCAGCAGGAAATAGGATCATAAGTGTTTTGCTTTTCAACATGAAAGTGTTTATTATCCTCTAGAAAGACAACACATACACAACACACTTGACCGCCTTCAGCTGGTCCAGAACTCTGCAGCGAGGCTCCTCACTGGAGCAAACAGAAAAGATGACATCACTCCTATTCTGAGGTCTCTGCACTGGTTACCTGTTAAATGTAGAGTTCATTTTAAAATCCTGACTCTAACTTTCAGGGCCCTACATGGTCAAGCTCCTGTTTATGTTACTGAACTGATAAAGCCGTACGCTCCAACCCGAGCTCTCAGGTCCACAGACCAGAATCTCCTAACAGTTCCAAGGACCAGATTTAAAAGTCGAGGTGATCGCTCCTTCCAGTCTGTTGCACCGCGACTTTGGAATGACCTTCCTTTAGTTTTACGCTGTATAGACAGTCTGGACTCCTTTAAAAAGCAGCTGAAGACCCTATTATGTAAAACTGCTTTTAAATAACTCTTTTATGTTCTCTTGTTGTTGTTTAACGATTTTTGATTTGTAATGATATTTTGTTTGTTTTATTGATTTTATTTGTTTTTTCTGTTTTCTGTGAAGCACTTTGAGATTTTTTCTGTGAAAGGTGCTATATAAATAAACTTTACTTACTTACTTACATCTCCTCCATTAAGCTACCTGACAAAGTCCGCTCACTGCTACTGTCACTTTTTCTCATTCTGCTATCATAAAATATCTGGTTGAATATTTAATAAAAGTTTCCTACCTGATAAATAATGACTGTTGGACGCTGTGTAAAGCAGCAGATGTTCATAAACACACACATTTTGTCTCATTGTGTAACAGAACTGTGAGTTTGTGTTAACATGTCAGTTCACTTGAATAAGACAGTACTTTAATTCTATAGTGCAACACACACACACACACACACACACACACACACACACACACACACACACACACACACAGAAAGAGCTATGCGTATCCTCCCACACACACCTACGCACACATTCCCCTTCTCTGAGACTGACTGTTGGCCTGCCAAAGCGACACCTCCTTTAGAGAATCCCATCAGGTCATGTGTGGTATGTACTGTAGGTTTAAGGTGGCGCTTTGTAATTACATTCCTTTTGTCACTGTGTGATTCTCCAACAGATGTTCAGAGAGGAAGTGCCCAGAAAGGCGCAGTGCTGTTTATCACAATCTGCTGTGAGTCCTGTAACATCAGGGACAGATTGAAGACTTTAATATCCCTCAATCCTTTTTCATCTACCCTCACATATCCCACCTCTCACAGGGCCTCCCCTCCCATTGGACCCTCACCACCATCCATGAGTGCTTGGTTATAATATAAAATGGGGGAGGAAAGTCAGGAAGATACAAATCTAATCAGCTGTGACCACGCCACCGTCATGTTGTAACACAGGCTTTTATTGTTATAGTGCACCATGCTTATGATTAGAAGAGCTGACTTCAGCCCGTGTATCTGTGATGACTTATTTTTCTAACCATTCAATCATTTTACCTGCTTGTTCTTGATCAGGATTGTGTTTTTTCCAGGATTGTTCCAGATATGTGTGAGTCTATGAGGGAAAAGCGCAGACTCCCTTATTCTGAGATTTTTTCACCATGCTGTCAGTCATGTTTATGTTAATATTTTTTGTAAACAACTATGTCACTTACTTATGGGACTGACAAATGGGAGATCTTGGACTGATAGATTTAGTCACCAATGTCTATCCATGACTCATCTGATTGAAATCTGATTTCTGACTTGGGGCAGCATGTAGCTCAGTAGAATATTTCAACCAGAGGATCACTGATTTGATCCAAGTTGATACTTTGTCGTTGTTACAACTGTGCATGCATGTGAAATCAAAAGAGTCTCTGTTGGTTTTGCTTATATTATAAAACACAGAGGACTGCTCCCTGAAGGTATTTTGGTTTTGTCAAAACATTTTAATATTTGGCCTGATGCAAAGAGACACAGTGACATAAAAAAGCAGAGCTTCAGCTCCACTGCCTCCTCCTGCTGGTGGTGGTCAGAGGGACTTAGCAAGTGCCGGTGCATGGCACCTCCACCTCTGTCAGTGTGCACCAGGGCAGCTGCGGCTACAGTATAGCTTATTCCCACCAGTGTGTGAATGTATGAGTGACTATTGTGCTGTAAAGCACTATGGGGAGTGTAGAACTCTAGAAAGCACTATTTCAATACAGGCTATTTCCCATTTTTACCTGACTTGGGAAATACATGTAGTTGTAGAAGTTTGGAACTTAGGACACAACAGCATTTAGCAAAGTTTTTAACTTATTAATCATTCAACCAACCAACCAATAAAAAAATCCCGTATTATTATTATTATTATCATCTTTATTTTATGTGGCGGTTTAGATTTCTAGATTCGTTGCTACTCTTCTCCCCAGAAATGATTTAGGGAGGTTAGACCAGTGTCCAGTGTGTGATGTCATCTTCTCTTGTGTTAAGTAATGGAATATGATTTAGCTGGTGGCTATATTGTGATAATTGGATTAATATAAATGTTTTAGATCTTTGATGGGGTCTTTGGTTCTGTCCATTTGATAGAGTAGTCCAAAGTTGATGAGAAATTGTTCATAAGTTTTATTGTCCCAGGAAGAGATGTTGCTGGATTTTGGAAGAAGAGCAAAATATCATCAGCATAAAGGCAAATTTTATGGGTCAGCTTTATTGATTTAATACTATTGATATTGATATGCTATGCTAATGTTGAGTTCTCATTTATAAGTAATGTTGGATGGTAACTAGATCGTAATGCAGTATCTTTATCAGGCTTAAAGAAGAAATGAATTTTTGCATGATTCATGTTAAAGGTTCACTGAGGAGTCTTCAAACAAGCTAGCTATTTTACACAAACATGTCTCAGAGCTCTCACCCCTCCCATCGGGTATAAACCTTAGGCCGTGCCTTCTCCGGACATGGGACCACGCATTGCCGTAGTAACAATACAGAGCCAAACTCCAGCTGTTGAAACTTCCCCCAGGTTTTTCCTCTTTCTACGTCCAAACGTTTTTTGTTTTCTGCTAGCTGAAAAGGTGTTTGTCTTTTTGGGATGCTGTTATTTTTCCCTAAAGTTTAAGCGCTAACAACCAGCCGTTTCTGTCCTTCTCTCACTTTCGGGATGTGAGGCGCTTCAGCGAGACAGACAGCCGGATTGTCCAATCATTGCTTTCGGTCCAAAACGTATGATTGGCTGAGGTTTTTAGAGAACTGCAAGGGAACCACCTTATTGATTTCTTTCAGCGTTTTTTAATCACCACAATATATAAATAGCTGTACTATATTAGAACATCAAGAAGCATGAAAAAAACATTTTAAGCAACATTGTTTACCAAATTCCCTATAGTACCTTTAAAGGGATGCAGCTACAATTTGAACATTTTACTTTCTTCACAGCTTCAAAGTTCTGTTTAGATTAATAATAATTGATAAGTTGGATTCACTGTGACCTTTCTTTCTTTAGTTTGTAATCATAAGGACTGGAGACCTTCCAAAGTCAAATATTTGACTCATAAATGGAAGAGCAGGGCAAACTGCATTTATTCTGCTAGAAGACTTCTGTAATTTTGATACCAAAAAGTCAAAGTCAGGGATGTTGGAAAATCCTCTCAAAGTGAGTGTCCACTGTGGCCTGATGCCTTTTTTCCCAGGTAATAATTTAACCGGAACTGTTGGTCTCCCATGCTGTTTGTTGTGTGCATTTCCACAGCTGTTTACAGTACTGTGTAGGTCAATAAGTCCACTGATGGGACCTGAGTGACGACTGTTTCTGTCATTGGTCCTCGCTGTCAGAATCCAACCAGTCCAGGTGGAGGTGCTGTTAGTAGAGCAGGAATGAAAAGAGTGCAGTGCACACCACGTCATCATCAGCAGCAGCACCAAAACCAGAAGAATGGACAATGCTTAGATCATGTTTGGATTATTATTTTTTTGTGGCTTTATCGTATGTGTATAGTGCAAGAAAAAAGACATTAAAGGACAGGATTCAGTGGATTTGAGCATGAAGAAGTTTATTCAGAAGATGAGTTTCACAAGTTCATGACCCTGTAGAGAGAAAACTAAAATGGTTCGATTTTGATCAGATTGTACATGTAAATTTTGTGTTACAAGCTACACCCTGAACGTTCAGGGTAATCTCTAATATCTCCCTACCACCTGTGCAGACTGGATTTATGCTGGTACATGCAGTGGGAACAGAGGGGGTGAAATCTACCTGGCTAAGGTATAGGTTTCTGCACTGGAAAGGCACCCATGTCTAAGGTCTTGATGAGACTAAATACTCACTTTAAGTGGCACCTTTTGAGAGAAAGAAGAAAAATAAACACAAACACAAAATTAAGGAGCATCATTTAAATAATGTTTCTTTCAGCTTCTTGGGTCCCCCCTCCTCCATTAATCTCACATCCCTCTCCACCCTCTTGTCCTTCTGGGAGGAATTTGTTACAATTTACTGCAATGCGCGTCTCAATCTAGATACCACACTTACGACAGACACACATGTGCCAGATCACCATCATGTCTGGTGAATTGAGGCAAAGTAGAATTTTTACTGGGGTAGATTTCAAAGAGAACATTGATTGAACTCCCCACTGTTTCCCTTAGTGATATAGTGTGTCCTAATTATAGTGCATGCAGAATGAAAATGGATGGTCTTGCATAGAAAAAGATTATTTCAAAGGCCACTGCTGCTATTTTGTGTGAATATCAATGTTACTCCCACATTTTGATCCCATACAGCAGAACCGCATGGGTTTGATATCAGAGAACAAAGGTTACAGCTCAAGGCGAGGTTTGATACTCGCCTGTATTCCCCAGTGCATGCAAGGGGACATCTACGAGATGTGTTTCTGGTACTCTGCATTTTGCACAGCTGGAAGTTTCTTTTTTCTTTCATCTGATTTAGTTTGCATGGGAATAAACAGCTCTTCTTGTATAAAAACTAGAAGAGCATGAGCTGAAACTGATGCTTTTATTTCTGTAAGCTTAAAAGTTTGGGCAAAAGAATGATCAGAATTAGCCTTGGATGCAGTCACATGACATTTAAATTGAAAAAAGTTCCAATAATACAAATAGGACAAACTTCATTTTATTCACTTGTATGTTTCCTTGTTTTTTTGTAAGCTTAACATACCAGAGAAAATAAAAAGCCTATCAAGCTTAACAAATCCCTGTTGGAGAATAAATTAAATGCTCACATATAAAACTAAACATGCATAAACTTTAATATGCTTCCAAAATAGCGTCAATGGATGAGGTTAAGAGACAATTAACATTATATGGAGGTCTATAAATGGTTTAATTCACAACTACACATTTTACGTTTGCTTAAAAGGCCAGATGAGTGTCTGTGATTTAAAACTACTCTGTTTGTGTCACACAGAAATGTGTGGTGTTTTAGATTTAACATCCTATTTTTTATTATCATGAGGAGCTCATTGTGCCTAATTTTGCTTTACAGTTGGTGAAACAGATAATCATTTCCAACCATTCAGGTTTTCAGCATTAAGATATTCCTTTATTTATTTGAGCAACTTTACGTGAATAAATGAAGCTCTGGGTTAAAATTCAGAGCCCAGTCCTGTGAATATTTACCTGCTTGAGGCAATCAGTTAAAGCACCTTTTTCTGAAAGTGACCAAAAGTTAACATCATTCAGAATTCATGTGTGCACCACAGGTCAAAAGGGTGTTTTTATCTTGCCATGTTCAAACTCTTTGCTACTGCTAATGAGCTTTTTTCTCCTTTTTTTTTGTCTTTTTAGAACTTTCCTCAGACTGTCCTTAATCCTGACAGGATTTCTTTCATGCCTTTATGATGTAAAGCTCATCAGATATGGTCCATTGTATGCAGGAATGTCTCTAGTTATTTGTGATATTATCCAATTTAAGTGTGCAACAGATGCATTGTAAAACTGCTATAAATCAAACAAAAAGAGTAAGTTTATGTAGCTGGAAGAAAACTAAAGACCATTATTGTGATATTGCCTAGTTAGAGGGAAAGGTCATAAAAGTTGCCAGGTATGGAATCAAATCATCTGAGAAGACGTGAGAGGTTTTTAAGTGTCTGTTAAAGGAAAAGTACCGTACCTGTACTGGCTGCTGCTTCTTGCCTCATTCACTTCATCACATTTCTTGCTTTTCATCATCCCACCACATGGATGGATGGTGGTTTGGGAGACGATCGCATATATTACAGAATCATTTCCTGAAGGGAACGCTGATTTCCCTTGGTACCAAATGTCTTCCTTTTCCACCCTGAAACCTAAACTAAGATATGAATAGACACATTATATTCATTGTAATAGCAGCCAAAAATGGTTCCAGTCTAAGCATCCTTTAAAGAGGAGTCCATCATCAGAATTAGCACCAGCATCATTTTTGCACACTGCAGGGAGCCAGGCTTTGATTAACCATGTATTTATGGACATTCTGTATCATTTAGTGAAATTATCTGGTTTATTGTTTTGCCCTTTTTTATAAATTATTTTCATTAGGACTTTCTTTATTTAACATTTATGTACACTAATTTACAAATAGTCACAATAAAAAATGTTGAATGTTTCAAAATGTACCTAATTCCAGTGACGTCTTTTAAGGGAGACACGATGAGACTGATTACAACTACTTTATTAGTAAGTAAGTAAGTAAGCAAGCAAGCAAGTAAGCAAGCAAGCTAGCTAGCTAGCAAGCAAGCAAGCAAGCAAGCAAGCTAGCAAGCAAGCAAGTAAGTAAGTAAGTAAGTAAAGTTTATTTATATAGCACCTTTCACAGAAAAAACCACAAAGCGCTTCACAGAAAACAGAATCAAACATGATAAGAAACAAATAAAATTAATAAAACAAACAAAATATCATTACAAATCAAAATCGTTAAACAACAACAAGAGAACATAAAAGAGTTATTTAAAATCAGTTTTGAATAATTGGGTCTTCAGCTGCTTTTTAAAGGAGTCCAGACTGTCTATACAGCGTAAAACTAAAGGAAGGTCATTCCAAAGTCGCGGTGCAACAGACTGGAAGGAGCGATCACCTCGACTTTTAAATCTGGTCCTTGGAACTGTTAGGAGATTCTGGTCTGTGGACCTGAGAGCTCGGGTTGGAGCGTACGGCTTTATCAGTTCATGATAGTCTACAGTAGATTAGTCTACAGCAAACAATGGGATACATCTCAGTTAATTATGGTAAATGTTTGTGTATGTGGAGGTTGTTCAAACTGACATCGATTTTCTTTGAAGAAAAAATGGCAGGATTTTATCGTAACGATATCTACGAGCTCCTGCTCTGGGCTGAAGCCACAGGAACACAGAGCCTTTAAGAGGAAGAACAGGTCAGAAACTTAAAGTTTCTTAAATCTACACGTTCACTTCAAAAATGTTTTTAGCAATATAGTAGTTTTATTACACACGTAAGAGGAAACAAAAACTTTAATGCTTGACAAGTTCCACATTTCTCAGAACACTTCTGTCAATTTTATATTACAGAATTTTTCTAGCTGAAATTATATTATATAGTCCAATCAAAAATGATACAGAAGTGCTACAGGTGCTGCTAATTTCTAGTGAAGCTAACCATACGATTCTATGTAAATTCTATGTAAGTATTCTATGTAAATAAACATGTTTAACAAAATTGTTTGCAAGCACTGCAATGACATATTTGACTTGTTTTTAGATGCGGGTTACAGCAGTTTTCTACCTCAATCAAGCACACGAGAAAACATGGACAGACTATAGAAAAAGACAGAAGCTGCTATGGTAGCTCGGTTGTCCAAACAGAGGGAATGGAAACAAAATGAGTTCTTTCAGGAGCAGCGGCCCTCAAGACTGATATTTGTTGACCCTACGAAGGTCACTTACATGGATTATCTGCTACATGTGAATTTGTGTGTAATTTATTAATAGTTTAGTAATAATTGAGGATCAGATGGGATGAGCTTGTAGGCTTGGTATGGCCCAGGGGCCACCAGTTGATGATCACTGTTTTAAACACAGAACAGGCTTTTTCACTTCTAGCAAAACATACATATTAGCTCAGTGGGGAACTTTTGTCACATCATTAAAAAAATTAGAAAGCCAGTCAGGTACCGTTTAGATGAAGATGTTAAAAAAGCTACGCAAGACCTTCAGAGATCAAAGACCCTTGTGTGACACGCTATACTTAAAATATTCAGGCCTGTAATCTGCAACATATGTAAAATCCTCACCCGCTGGTATGGAAACATACACTACCTGCCATGAGAAGTATAAGATCTAAGAGAAGAACTTAGTCCCTTCATGCCTGTTATGTCAGACAGAGAACCTGGTTTTTAAATAGCTGCTCTGTCTAAGAACATCACAAGTAGCTGACTTTAAGTCCACGCTGGAGACCACCAGCAGAGAAACAGAAGGTCTGTAACGTTTTTAACAGGCTCTTCTGTTATAAGCAGGTCACAGATTTTTACCTAAATATATCAACATCAACGTAACTTTTATTTATTTAGATTCTCTTTAAATCTTGACTTAGCAATTAGGTTACTTTAAGATAAAATGCTAATTTTGTATTTTAAGGAAAGAAAACTTTTCATTTTTATAAATAATGTATCTAAAGAAAATTAGTTTAGCAAAACAGCTTTTTTTGTGAGGCAGAGAATGTGATTCACATATACTTGCAACACACCGTCTGGTCCCTTTTCCTAAAAGTGTGGACCACCACCCTGGTCTAACACTCCACAGGAACTGCCCTTGATGTCTTGTTGCAAAAGCATTTCAGCAAAGACAGACTTACAATACCTGTATCCTTCAGAGACCCAGGACAGATCTTGTCAACCCCTGGAGCTCTGTTGTCACATTGATGTTTAATGGCCTCAGCATACAAGTTAATAAGACCGAGGAGCTCCTCAAAGTCTTCCTTCCACTGTTTGACTATATCACCAGCATCTCCACTGTAAACAGCATGAGCTAGATGCTGTCTTCACCCTTTGAGGCGCTGGAAATTTCTTCCAATGCCTGAGATTTTGCCAGAGCAACATCTATGTTCCAATCCTCACATATGGTCATGAGCTGTGGGTAACAACTAAATCAACGAGATTGCTGTATCCAGACTCAGCTTTAGAGTTAGTGTAAAAGCTTGGACATCTGGGATGGACATTGAGTTGAACTGCTGCACCTCCATGTAGAGAGGAGCCAGCTGAGGTGGTTTTCGGAATTTGGTTAAGATAGCTCCTTGGGGGTGACGGAAAAGAGGCCATCTAGTATCCTTGGGCAAGATACTGAACCTCCAACTGCCTCCCATCAAAATACCTGCCTTCTGCTCCTCAGGAATGGGTCAAATGCAGAGAATACCTTTTACTATGTGGTACTGAGATAGATACAGGGGTGCACATAACTATTCCACCAGTTCGCATAAGAAGAAGATATCATGCATGCGTACCAGAACTTACTGCCTGAAAGTGCCTTTGCAAACCAGCGCTTTCACGATCCAATGGCACAGCCCGTGATCTGATGAGCTTCACATCTTTTTGCAGTGCAGCAAATGAGTGCTCACATCAATGGCGTAGATTTGCTTTTGACATTGGTGGAGACCAGCACGGGGACAAAGACCAAAGATTGGGGGGGGGGGGGGGGGGGGGGGGGCGCTTGACTTTTGAGCATGCGCCAAAACAGGAAGGGAGGAATAAAATGAGCTGCTCAGATCCGAGATGGTCCAGACCAGACCAAAGTTACCATAGACCCATTGGAAAAATGCCTGATGGCCAGTCCAGCCCGGTCCACATCCAGACCTATAGGCAGGTGTCGTCAGCGTGGGTGGCTCGGCAGGGGTCTCACGCCCTTCGATCCAGACATGACGCTACCCCTAGACACAGGTCCACGCACAGCAGGATAGCACCTGGGTCAGCTGGGCTGCACGTATTATTAGTGGGGATGCAGCGCTATTTCTGCATCCTTGTTTCGAGTTATTGGTGAGGACAATTCAGTGAATTATGGGTATTGGTGGGGTCACGTCATCTCCGTCCATGCCAAATCTACCCCTGTGGCTCACATGGCCTCTGAAGCTATAGACACACATACACTCGCAGCATTTCCAACACCGCACCGGTAACACATGTGCGCAGCTTCTTTGACATACGCGTGCAGCAAGCGCAACACACACACACAATAACAGCATATTCAACACAGGCACACAATTCACACATGCTCAGTACTGGTGATGCACACGCAGCAGCAGCAGCAGCAGCAGCTTATCATCCCACCCCCCTCCCACTCCCCAATGGAGATGTGTGCACCAGACAACAGCACCAGGGTCTCCCTTGAGTTCCTCTATGGAAAAATTGTGTGGACCCCTGGATATTAGGGATGGGGCTGAATCCAGTTTTCGGAAATGCACAAATAACTTCTTTTTTCATAACGTAACATTTTCATAACTAACATATTTGTCTGGGTAACAGTTTAACCATAGATGAGGAATTGGCTGTTATGTAATTTATTTTCTTTTCAATGACGTTCCTTGTTACATGTTCATTGCTGGATTATGAAAAAAAACATCAACCAATATTGCATTATCCGTAATTATTATAATGGATAATTACTGGTAAATAATACTTAAACTATAACATAAATTAGAAATGTAATGCAAAAAAAGGCTTTTTATACCTATTTTGAATTTTACTCAAATGCAAACACAAATACCTTACTCCCTCTACAAATACAAATACCAACTGCTTGGCACACTCTTACTGGATATATATGTATGTGGCCGCAAATTCCCCCTTTCTCCTTTCCCTCTTTCCTGGACATCTCCCAGGGGAGTCGTTTCGGGTTTGTCCTATCTAATTTGCGACAAATTAGAATTCATCTGATCAGTCTTCAGAACATTCGAGTTAATGGAGCATTTTGTGAGAATTAATATTTGTATCATTCTCTAAACCTTTGGCCACAGATGTGTTTTTGGTAGTCACAAGTGTTTAAAAACCTTTGATATATTAGGATATTAGTATTGACATGATTTTCCTTTTATTACATAAATGTCTGCCTCCTTTAAAGTCAACAGTTTGGTTAAGTTTCTCTCAAAGCCATAAATAAAGTAACACCCAATGTGTTTAGATGACACGTGTTGTGAACTGGTGCATTTTAAAATAATTGAATTAAATACATTTTACACAGATTACCTGTAAAGGTTTGCTGAGTTTAGAGGATTTTGAACAGAAGCAGTGTGTTTAAAGTGCTGCATCTGAAATTTCCTCTTTCATTTAAAATGGCAGCCTTGGTCAGTGGTTTCTGCACTGAAAAATTTTAACACATATTTCTTCTTTTCCTTTTTGTTAACCAGTGCAGTGAAGGAGGGGGGAAACAATTACTATTCAAAGCCTTTAAATGAATTTAAAAACAGTTACTTTAGTGCATTTGCAATTCAATCACTGTGTCTCGGATTAATGCAGAAAATGCCATTTGCATTCCTACTCCGAGCTGAGCTGTGCACACTGGTGCACACGAGGTTCGCAGTAGCAGCTAATTTATGTGTCCGTCTGCAAAATTATCATTCATGATCACCTGTACAGCGCTTTAATTTTCAGGCACTTTGAGACAAAGCGGCAGTTCAACATATGCACTGTATAGTTTATCATACAAAAAATATCAGCGAGTGCAGTGTAAGGAACAGCAGGGTAGATAGTTTGATGCCACTCAGATCCCCCCTGCTGTTTGACACTTCCCACTGAGGCTATAGTGTGTTTTCATGATGCAACATGCTTGGCAGCTGGCGGAGTTGCAGAGCTTTGTCTGCTCCAAGTAAAAGACCCAGCAGAAGCCCTAATGTTTTGTGACTGGAATTTTGATCATTAAAATAATAAAAAAAACTTTCTTCAGACTTGTTTTCCATGCAGCCCCTCCTTTCCCCGTCCTTTCTCTCTCTTTCTCTCTCTCTTTGCTCTCAGCTTCAGCTCCTCTCTGTGTTAGTCACAGAATAATGAGTTCCTCATCCTCCTTTGGTGAACCGTGTTCACTCTTCCAACTCGAGACTTCTTTGATATGGATTCGACTTAAATCGGTGACATCAGTCATTGTTATGTTTTCTTGAACTGCTATTCTCTCATTAAAATCCAATCATTGTCGTAGGCTTAAGATCATTTTTGCCATTTTGAGAGAACTTTGAGACTTTTCCCACCAGTGGAGAAAATTATTGTTTTTCTTAAATATAAAAAAAAATCTGATCAGAAAAAAGTAATATCCTGTAAGATCAAAGGCACTGTAGTTTCACACCAATTATATTCTTGATCTCAATTTGCCACCATTGCCGCACATCACATGCTGCCTTATCATGTGAAATTGATTAAATTCAATGAAAAACAAGGAAACTTATATTAACAGAAGATTTATTATTTAAATCTGAAGCAACATACCATAGAAACCACCATAGAAACAATAATTAGCACTATAGTGAAATGCAGGTATGGTGTGAGTCCTATCCACCTTATTAATGACAGCTCTCCTGCAGGACTAAATATACTTTGACCTTCCATTTACATCTATTGTGCTGGAAAACATGAGTAGCAGTAATGTAGCTCATCTCTGTGGCAAATCGTCAAAAACATTTAGGTTATTCAGATAATTTATTTTAGATTTTGCTAAACTGATTTGGTTTTCACCGTGTTGGTATAGTCCATAGTTTACGTAGTTTTAGTTTCTGCAGGGACTTCCCTTGCTCTGGTGTTTTTTCCCTGTTTATGGCTGCATGTACATAGATTTGGCATGGACGAATGTGATGTGTCCACACCAATAACCAGCAGTCACTGAATTGTCGCCACCAATAATTTGATCCAAGGGTGCAGAAATAGCGCTGCATCCTCATCAATCATACATGCAGCCCACCAGACCAGGTGCTGTGCTGCAGTGCACTGAGTCGCAGACGGACCTGTGTCCAGGGTAAGGAGGCCTACATGTCTGGATTGACCGGTGTGAGCCCTTGTGGCCTGCGTTGAGCTGCTTACGCCAATGGCACCTGCCCTTGGTCTGGATGAAGACTGGGCCACTGAAACAGCTCTTCTCAGAGTCTCCAGTGACATTCTGACTCAAAATGATGCAGGAGAATGATCTGGTTCTGGTTCTGCTGGACCTGACTGCAGCTTTCATCACTATTGACCATCACCTGCTACTGGGTAGGCTGAGAAACTGGGTAGGCCTTTCGGGATCTGTGCTGGAGTTGCTCGTCTCATATCTGTCTGAGCGTTGTTTCTCTGTGGTTGATTCTAAGTACAGGTTCTCCTCACCTTCCCCTGCTCATGGTGTCACACTAGGTTCTGTGTTGGGGCCTCTGCTGTTCCTTCTCTCCTCTTCAGTACATATTGAGCTCTTTAAAAAAAATCTCCTACTACAGTTATGTAGATGACATAAAACTCTACATCTCCTTTAAGCACCATGTGATGTCTAAACTACAGCTGTTGCAGATGTGTTTTGAATCAATAAAAACCTGAGTGGCTGTGAACTTTCTACAGTTGAATGAAGACAAAACTGAAATCCTTTTCTGTCCTCAGCTTGTTCCTAAAGTCAGAGGTTCTCCTGGTCACTTGCTTCATTTACAAACCATGTTGGGAATCTTTGTGTAACCTTTGACTCAGCTCTTACTCTGGTTCAAGTCAAATCCCTGGTTCAGTCTTCTTTCATTCATCTCAGGAATGAACTGAGCTCCATTGTGTCACGCTCTGAACTATTGTTCTCCATGCTTTCATCTCTTCTTGTCTGGACTATTGCAACTCGCTCTTCACCTGTCTGAACCAAACTTCCTTAGATCGGTTACAGGTGGCTCAGAATGCCTGTGCTATGCTTCTGACTAAGTCATCCAAATACACCCACGTCACCCCACTTCCAGCTTCACTGGCTGCCTGGTAACTCCAGAGCTCATTTCAAGATCCTGGTTGTGGTTTATCAGACCCTACATGGGCAAGCACCACCTTACATCAGTGATCTTCATTCTCACACCCCCAGCAGGTCCCTGAGGTCCACTGATCAAAACCTACTGGTTGTGCAGCATATGAGGCTAAGACTAAAGGAGACACAGACTTCTTCTTGGTAAACTCTTTTGTAATGAGTATTATACAACATTGCTGCATATTCAATTTTTACTGTCAACTTTATTTTCGGATCACTTTTTAAAAATGATAAGAATGATCAAAAACATGTATCATAATTTCCATCATGTGTGGTAAAAAAATACTCTGAAGGTCCAGGTGATCAGTGTGCAGCACCAGACATCAACTGGACCTGGAAGTTTACAGCCATTTGTTGTTAGTTCACACATTATGAACCTTTATTTATTTTTTCCACCTTTGCTCATCGGGATGAGACAGAGAAAAGACTACTAATATTTCTCAGAGCTTTTTATGATTACTTCACTGGAGTTATTAAATCAGCTAATCTTTAACATTTCTTCACTTTGTTCTTGAGATCCCTCACAGTAAAAGGATCAGGCATCATTAATCAGTCTTGTTTAAGAAGTAACGGTAATAATTCCACATATTTTAATCACTAATCACTCTGGAAAACTTATTTTGTTTTTGTTTAGGAATATCAAACAGATTTTGGTTGCACCTTTCCCACAAAGCATCATGGGTCATAGGAAAAAAGTGAATAATATCCTGTTTACTCACAGGCAACAGCTCTGACTCCATATGCATCAAGCAAACAGAGAAAACATTTCTTCTCAACTCATTTTAATGAGTTTTTAGAGTTCCTGTATCTTACAATGACATGCATTTTTGTATCTTGCCAGTCTGCAGATTCATATCTCCTTCATAACCTTTCAAAAGCAAAACAAAACAACAGAACATCTAATAAATGGATTATATACAGCACAGTGTGTCCAGTTTCCTAACTTCAAAAGCAATGTTAGCATTTCCTTATTGTGAGTTAAGATACTATTATATGTGAGTTTTGGATACTGTTAATAATTCAGTCTAACTTTTATAGCTGAATAAAAGCAACCCTGAGGTTAAACAGCACATCAGATTAGGGCTAGGATTATGGTTAGGAGGCTTGAATAAAATAACCTTGGACATCTATTTTGAGTGAGTATGGTATATATTTTTAAGACTGACAGGCCACTTCTTGCATAATTTGTAAATTAACAGATCAGTGGCCTCATTTATTAAACTTTGAGTAGAATCCATCCTGAAAACGTACTTAAGCTCAGCAAAAATGTTCACTTACGCAAAATCCATTTCTGATTGATAAAACTCTGCATATGCACAGATCCATGCAATTCTGCTTTATAAATATTTCTCAAACGTAGAATTCTGCTCAGCTGTTTTTGGATCATAACCCTCCTCCTACACACCCACATTCTGCCATATACGGTCAATGTAAAGTACCTCATGAATAATTACAGAAAGATAAGCCGGTGGATTTTTGGCATTTAACAGTAAATTGTGACAACAGAGAGGTTTAGAAAACGTAATTTTACAAAGGCTGAAATTTGAGGTGGTTGAAGTGAGGTGGAGATACAGAAAAATGTTTTTAAGGTGGTCAGATGTTGACGGATCACAAATGCACGGAAGTGCTCCGAGTGTCAGAGTCGCTGCATGTGAACGCTGTCAGTCTGACAGAGAGATCGTGCAGGATCTAAGAGAAACATTTAATGAAAACATTTAATTTAATCCAAAGAGGAATAAACGTCATGTTTTCATCCTATCAAACCAATAGTCAACCTGTCGGATAATTCGCTGGTTGAAAAACACCCGAGAGAGGTCAGTAGCTTCAGCGGTGCTGGTGACACCGGGTTTTGCTGGTTCAGATGGTCCTGTTGATCTAACACTGGGCCCAGTTCAGCACATAGATCCATAGGATGCTGTAGAGAATATAAATCCACTGATCAGCTAGTCATCATCTGGAATTCTCTAAGCGCTCTCCCCATCTGGAGTCTGCCAGATACTGGCTGAGCTTCAATGGCGCGGCGCAGTGAATTACGCACACGTGTCACTGCCAGATTCATAAGTATCAGAAATCACAATTAATGCACCAATGAATGCATTTGCTATATATCTGAAGACGTCTTAAACATAATGTGATGTTATTCTAAAATGTGACATTTTTATTCAGTTTTCATTTTTATTTTGTTCACAGACGGGGTGGAGGTGACTGATGGTTCTGTGTGTGTGTGAGGGTCTACAAGTCTGAAAACGTGTCTTAAATTCATCATTTTTCCATCTCACCAGCTGCACTGCCAGGTTTCCCCGTCTCTAAAATGTGCTTCCGCAAAGTCCAGAGTTTGCGTAAAATTATGCACATTTTTCCGTAACGTTTTCTTTTATAAATCCCCAAGTTTGCGTAAAAAGTGACTTACTCAACGTTCAGGCCTGTTTTTTGTATAAGCAAGTTTTATAAATGAGGCCCCTATAGCTTTGTTTCATCTCGTCTCCAGAAAATGTCAGTTTATATTGAGACCATTGCAAAATGTTTGAATAAATATGATTTTTTCAAACCCACTGCTTTCATTGTGGGACTCCTAACACAGTTTCTCTAACACAAGGCAGAAATGAAAAACTTTCATATTCACAAAACATTTTTCCTGTGTAAATGGGAAGCAAGAACTTTGTTCTCACTGGGGCTCTCCGAGAAAAGTCATTTTGTTCTTGCAGCCCCAGTTCTGCAGCGCTTGCGACTTGTTCTAGTAGACATCAGCTGAGCAGAACTTTTTTCTGCAGGGCTTCCAATAACAACTGCTGTGATTGGTCAGAAAGGGAGAATGGGCGTGGTTAGTGCGGTTAGTGGTTGACGTTGTTGATGTAACTTTTTCGCTGGCGCAGAAGTTAAATGGATACTTTTGAGGATCAGCTTGCTGAGGTGATGAGAAAATACGCCCACCTATATAACTCGAGGAATATGAATGGTCCCTGCCGAAACAAACTTTTTTCTAGTTCTCGGCGCCCCCTCCAGTGAGAACAAAGTTCTTGCTTCTTGTGGAGTATGAATTGGCCTTAAGACGGTTGAACAGTCAGTCTCTGATGTGACAGTGAGGAAAACAAACACAGGATAGAGTGAAGTGAAAAAGAGAGTAGGGGAAGGTTAGCCTGGTAAACCAGACTATATATGTGGATATAGTCTGGCCACGGTTCACTGAAACGGCTCATTCGTAGGGGCGGGATCAACGGTTGTCAATCAAACTGTCTTCACATGCTACTGGATAGCGGTAGGACCAATCAGAGCCATTTAGCAACAGCCGGAACCAGCTGGTAAATAAACTTTTGTGTGCTGTGCCGTTGGCGAATATGCTGTGTCCCGTCGGCAAAGCGGTCAATAAATCCTCTTTCAAAATAAAAGACTTAAGTTCCTCTATCTGTTCACGTCTTAAAGAAAAGCACAAATCTAAATTGTCCAAAGTTGATGACAAAACCATTTCAAATGAACGCAGAGCCAGAGCTGCCGCCATGTTTAAATTCTGAGTCGGACTCAGAGCTCTGCCTCTGCCGTCATCGGCTAATCCCGCCTACCAAACCATTAGAGCGCTGTGATTGGCCTGGTACGAGACTGACCGGACCAATCAGTGGGCTGCAGAGGTTCCAATGAGCGTGGCCAGACCAAACTGCAGAACTGAAGATCTAGTTTACCAGGCTAGGGGAAGGTAGGAGCTAGTCTAGTAGATGTTCTCTGAAGAGCTGGGTACTCAGCAGTTTCTTGAAGATGGACAGGGACCATCTGGGACTACCTGCTCTGGTAGCACAAGGTAGATCATTCCACCATTGTGGAACGACACATGAGAAGAATCTGGACTGTCCTGAGTGTGGTGCAGGCACTGCTAGCCGACAATCCTTTGATGACTGAATTAAAGAATCAAAATCCATCCAAATATTATTAAAAAAAAACTTCATAAATCAATGTCGTTCCCATACATTTTAGGTCAAAATTCCCTCACTTAAACAATAACAGACTAAATAAAATAAAATAAAAAGAAACCATAAAACTCCCTTCTGACAACAACTAACTGGTCCATTAATGTAATGAATATGGGTGTCCTGATTACTTTTTCTGCTTATAGTCTTATGACGCTACTGAGCATGAGAGTTGAAGACTATCATAAGAACAAGAAAGTTGTGTGACATGACAAAATCACATTATCACAACCATTGTGTAAAGAATTTGTGAGAAAGTTGTGCTGTTTTGTTTTTGAATATATTTTTACTGCAGTGCTGTGAGCTTTCAGTTCCTTTAAAATGTATTAAACAGCTTTAATAATATTTGATATTTTAAATGTGTATTCAGATTAACTTTACAAATGCTAAACTTTACAGAGGAACGTATAAAGACAATGGCTTCAGTAAACTGGGACAAATCTAAAGTTTACGCATCGTGTTAAAGGACCAAAGCCAACCGTGAGCAGGTTGGGTTCCACTTCATCACCAAAATCATTAAAATACACAAACGTCTGAAACTGGATACCAGATGTTTGGACTGTTTATATCAGTGTGATTTTTGCATGTGTGTACAGATACCAACACTCCCACTCACTGCTCAGCCTCCTGAGATGAAGTCCAGATAGTCTGTGACATCACGTATAAATACACAGATGAGTAATATCAGCTTCGGCTGCTTGTGATACCAAGGCTTGATAAAGCAAGTGTTTGTGGTAGGCAGGAAGGCAGGTAGAGGCTGAGAATGAGACAACAGACTAATTATAAAGTCAAGATGGATCTTTCTGCCCACACAAGTTGAAACACAGGAGGAAGTGGAGAGCTCAGAATTGAAAGATTTGATTAAAAAAATAGAGGGGTTGTGTCAGCAGGAAGCAATGTTTACAATCACTTCTTGAACTTTCTGAATTCTGCTTTGGTTCCATCATATTCACCAATAAATAGAGAGCTTGCAGCTAAAATATTGATGTTAGATTCATTCAGGTGTAGCAATAAATTAAACATGATTGTTCATCTTTAGAAATAACAAGAGCATATTTGCAGCCACTCCAGCAGTGATGAATGAGGCTGCTTCACTGAGTTTCCAAAATAAAAGAGTCAAATAACATGGGTGTGTGAGGAACTCTGTGTGAATGAATTGTTTTGGCTTCGATCCAGAGCGTTCCTCCAGCAGAGTCAGTTTAAGCACAGATAGCGGTACAGCTGATTGTTATTTAGGGTTTGGCCCCAGAGCTTGGGTTTGTACTTGCAGTACAAAAGAAAGGAAATGAAATAGGAAAATAAAGTCAAACAGGAGTAGGGATATCTCATCCTTCTTTGATTTGGGGTGGGAGTAACAGTGGGGGTTACACAGATATGGTGAGACATTGTTGGGGGGACAAGATGAAACTTTAAAAAGGCTTTCACAAGCTTGGGCAAGCACTGTAAGCTGCTACAAAGACAGCAGTGTAACGCACCACACCTTAAAAATACCTGTTCACCACTGAGGCTGCTTGGAAAACAAACAATGTTCAGCATGCAGCAAGCTGCTCCTCAATAGATTAAATAAATATTTGTTTAACAATGATAGTTTGACATTTTCTTGAATGAGAAAATGAACTCAGTTCACATATCCAAAGCTAAATTCTGTTGTACTGTTTCGCTGAACACGCTATGATGCAAACAATCACAGAAAAATGACATCGATAGGTCAATGATGGTATGGAACATACACAACACTTCATGGACGTATGTTTGGCATGGACAGAGGTGATGTGTCCCCACACCAATACCCAGCAATCACTGAACTGTCCCCACCAATAATTTGATAAGGGTGCAGAAATCGAGCAAATCTATGTCATTGCAACACATCCATTCAACTTTGTGGGGGTTTATCATCATGCTGGCAGTGTTTTGGGGTAACGTGAGAAGTGGGGGGATTTGGTGGCAGTCTACTCATAATGAGGTGCTTGTGCACACCAACATGACTTGGTTAAAATAATTTGCAGCAAGATTGGCATCATGCTTGCTCTGTGACTCCACTGGTAGTGCTCCAATTAAGTTATTGCAGAGCTTTCACCATGCAAATGCAACAAATGATCTGTGCCTCTCTATGTGGCACAAGCTACCAGGCCACACTCAGCCATCCTTTATTCATGTTTTGGATACAAAGAAAGAAGCATTTGTTCTCATCGTGGTCAGGTCTGCTAGATGGGAATGAGTGATGGAAGGTTATGGTCCAATTTCTGTTCAGAAAAGCCCTTCACCTGCATCCTGTCATGCTGCTGAATGATGCTTCCTCCTGTGCTGTGAGGCTGACTATGCCTGAACATTCAGGACTTCAGCACAAGACATTTAAAAAACACAGATTTATTCAAATATGTATACAACTGGAGTAACACACTGATATAGTGGTATCGATGTGTTTTATACATAGAGGATTTGTTTCACAACACCAGTGCTGTCTGGCCTGTGTGTTTTGAACACTGTGACAGAATGATTACTTGTGCCATTCTTGTAACTGTGGTCACAGTGTGTTAACTCAGCTCTGTCGTGAATATTAACATCTCCAAAGTTAGAGACCTGCAGGTGAAGCTGGAGGAGTTTGAAAAGAAGATTTCCTTGTTGCTGCAGCAACAGAGTAAATCAAAATCAGGTTGGTGATGTAGAAGAAGAAGTTTAATTTCTATAGCGCCTTTCAAGATAAAGGTCACAATGTGCTTTACAATTATAAACATTAGAGACAATTATAAGCAAGTGAGACACACAGAGAGTTGACAACATACTGTAAATATAAGCAGAAAAGGAGACTACAGAGTACATAACGAATCCACAGGAGCTCATAAAACCCAGTTTAAATAGAAAACGTTCACTGATCTTAGGCTCAGGGGGAGAGAGTTCCAGAGTCTGGGGTCCACAGCAGCAAACCCTCTGTCTCCTTCAGTCTTTAGCCTGGTACACTGCACAACCAGCAGGCTTTGATCACCTGACCTCAGATCACTGATGTTTGCGAGTGCTTGACCATGTAGGGCTGTAAAATCCAGAACCAGGATCTTGATCTGAACAGCCAGCTGGTAGAGTAGTGGGGTGGTGTGGGTGTATATAGATGACTTGGTCAGAGCTGATCACAGGCATTCTGAACCACCTGTAACCAATCCAAGGAAGTTTTGTTCAGACAGATGAATAGTGAGTTGCAGTAGTCTGGATGAGAAGAAATGAAAGGGGAACAATTTCCATTTTAGAGCATGACACAATGGAGGTGGAAGAAGGAAGAGCAGACCAGAGAACTGACTTGAACATCCAGAGTAAGAGCAGGGTCAAAGGTCACACCAAGACTTCTGACAAAAGGTTTGAAGCAAGTTGACCAAGAGAATCCCTGACTTTAGGCTTGTTCGAAGCACAGATGAGAATTTCAGTTTTTGATTCATTTAATTGTTGAAAATTCCTAACATCCAGATTTTAATTGAGTCTAAACATGTTGTAGTTTAGACGTCTGATGGGGTTTAAAGGAGATGTACAGCTGAATGTCATCTACATAAAGATGATAGGAGATTTCCTTGAATGCTGTAGTGGCCATGTAGTCATGGAAACATGCTGCCAATGAAAACATATCAATGAGAACATTGGAGAATGTCTCAGGGGGTGTAGAAAATTGCTGGGGAAAATGTTTTGGTGAGTAACAGGATCATTAATAACTTCAGATTGAAGAAGTCTTTACGAATGATCTGCAATCTCACCACATTCTAATAGGTGTGTGTAGATCATGAAGACCCTAGCAGGCTCTGTGTGAAGGGACTTAACAAGTATTTGATAAACTAATAATACAAATGTTTGAAATATTAGATGCCCAAGACATGCATGGTACGAGATAAAGAAAAATTGTGTCCACCTTTCCAGTTCACTCACACTTAAATCTTTCCATACATGCACTTTAGATTTTACTTAAAATAAAATGTAAAGTAAAAAGCATTGTAAGGTTTCATCACCTTACTATACTGATGTGGAAAAGCTTTGTTGGACACATGCCATCTCCATTCAGCTGTAGAGACCCCCTCCCCCGTTGATGCTTCACAGTCAGCTCTCCAGAGAGAAGCCTGTCCTTGATGTGTTGGATCTCAGCGCAGATTACGTGACCATGTAGGATCCCCCACTGGTTGCCTCCTCTCCTACCACGTCCCCTGGACATGAACAGGATGGAAGCTGTGGAGAGCGAGCTGGCTTCCACTGTGCTCTGGTCTGTGTAATCTCACATGGCCGTGTATCTTCAAATCCCGAATGCCACAGCTACAGCCTGAGTGGCTCAGCACTGAGATGTCTTAATGAATAAAGACTCTAATGAGCATGTACTGCAAGCCCATCTAGATATCATATGAGGGGCTCACACCAGGAAAAGAAGGCTGTTTCACTTTATTGTGAAAAAAACTGAACTGGACACAAAAATATGTTGATTGAATTTGAAGCTTTGTCATTTTGAGGGTAGAATTTATATACTGCAGCAGCAGAAAGGTAGACAGGTGCTCAGGAGAACCTTTTTCACCTATTGCTCACACATTTCAGTGAAATCACCAGGACATAATCAAATTAAGTCAGACAGGGGCTATAAAATAGGCTATAAATGGATAAAAGTTGTAAAAAAAGTAAGAAAAAACAGGTGGCGAAGAAAAGGTCAGGGAGAAAAAGAACGCAAGAAATGTCAAGGACCTGCAAAACGTTTCAGGCTAATAAATGTATTCAAATGAACATAATAAATTTTTGTTAATTGCAGTAAAAATTCACAGATTTCATATGAACACATTATTGTAAACACACCACTTTTAAGTCAAAAAGAAGTGATTTACCAGACATTTAGTATGTAAGTTAACCAAACCTTAATGCTGGTTAACATTTACTGAAACTATAATGCTGATGCTAGTAGATTAAATCTACTTAGAATAGAAAGTCTTGACAAATGACACAACAGTCCAGTAACGAGGGCTTTTTTCTGGTCTGTTGTGGTGACAAAAGAGCAGAGCCAAAAGGTTTAGTGGTCTGTCTACGTGCCAGCCCTCACCTACGGTCATGAGATGTGAATCATGACCAAAGGAATGAGATCTTAGATACAAGCAGCTGAACTGAGCTTCCTCCACAAGGTTTCCAGGCTCAGCTTTTGAGATAAGATGAGGAGCTTAGAGTAGAGCTGCTTCTCCAAAACATCAAAAGGAATCAGTGGTGGGAGTACATGTGACCAGGATTCCTCCTGGTTGTCTCCCTCTGGGGGAATTTCAGGTGCATCCCACTGATGGGAGAGTAACCCTCACCTAGAACTCACTGGACAAATTATAGATCCTTTTTAGGCTTGGAAATGCTTTGGGATTCTGAAGGAGGAGCTGGGAAGTGTTACAGGGGAGAGGAATGTCTGGGTTTGCCTCCTGGACCCATCATGACCCAACCTGGGATAAACAGAAGAAATGAATGAATGGGTGGATGGAACAACACAACAGCCTCCAGTAGTCAACAGGAAAAAGACAGGATACACTTTGGACAGGCCACACAAAAATTACCAGCTCTTGGTACAAAAATTAAGAAAATATTCTATTTGTTTACATAGAGGGGCTGTAGTCTGTAACCAGCCACTAGAGGGCACTATGGTTAATTTTGCCTCTGCATTACATCGCTACTTGTATTCAAATGTAGGCTGATGATTTGAAAAAGAGACTTTCTTGCTGTAACTGATGGTTTTTACAGCACATTGCCGTAACCTCCAGGTCTATCCATCATCCACCCGTCCATATTCTCCCCCTGCTTCTCACCGTAAAGGTTAACATCTATCCAGTTAAGTTTACAGATTAAACCTTTTAAATGTTGACAGTGGTGAGAGTTTATTTAAAATGTCCTCTTTGATAATTAGTTTAACAAATGCATCTTAAAAAGCATTAACATTATCTTGAAAACATTAAAACATTCACTCAGCTTCACCCTGAGTGTTTAGGTGTTTGTGTGCAGAGATCTTTGAGGTCTAGAGGCAGAATATGATCCCCAAGTCCCCTCAGAGGTGGCAGATTTTCATGATATGGTGAATACTTTAAAACATGCACAGATTTTGTTTTTGCATGTTGCTGCAGCACTCAGTCAATACTCTGGTGAAAACCCTTCCTCCTCCTCCTCCTCCTCCTTGTACTGCTTGTCCTCAGATAACTGCCTGCAGCAGACAATGTCCTGTCGGCACCTGGCACCCAGGGGAACGAAGCCCTGCTATTCCTCTCCTAACGCACACACATCCGTACATACACCCATCTTGTGTGGGTGTGTGTGTGTGTGTGTGTGTGTGTGAAAGGACCACACTTCGATGCATGTAGCAGCACACAAAGTGCTGTGCATGCATCCATGTGTATGTACGGTTTGTGCTGAATTATTATTGTGTGCCTGTGAGCTGGTGTTGTCTGTCAATCTTCCCCCTGGTCCCAGTCTGCTATGGCTGGTTTCATTGAAGCAACAGACAGCGTGGGCACACACACATGCGCGCACACGCGCACACACATACACACACACACGCATCCGAGCTCAGAGCAGCCGTGATCCCAGGCTGATAGAAACAGACAGAGACTTGGTGAAGTTGAGAGAACAGCCTGAGGTTGTCTGCAGACCACGGGGAATACGCCCCCGAGTCACAAAAATACTGGAATAGAAGCCAAAACTCTGCTAAACCCCCGCCTCTATGCTAATGCTGCATTTAGCTCAGCATACCTGCCTGTCTGACTCCATCTGTCACTCATTCTTTTAACTGCCTAATCTTTTATTTTCCTCAAACTTTTAAGCTTTGCATTTATTTATCAAACTGTTTTGTTTTTACCTCCATTTTTGTCACTCAGCTCCTTTTATTCAACAATTCCATCAGCCTTGCATGAAGAAAACCTATGCATCAGCAGTGTAATTCTGTAATCAGCACAGTGAGGAATACAAATCAGATCGGAAGCAGGCCTGTAATGCATGTAATCCATCAGAACCAGCGCGTTACAGACAAATGATAAACATGCATTTTTGAGGTGATTAATTGTCTGATTAACAGATTGATCCTTCTGCATGCTCCGGACTTTCTTTCTTTTCTGTTGAAATATGTCGATGGACTTGTGATTGCGAGGGACAAACACGCAGACTTTAAACTCATATTTCCTGTTTATTGTGTAAAATCGATTTAAATATACCGGCAGCTTGAGAATATGCATTGCAGGACTGATAGATTTTTGTTTTCACTACAGTGCTGTGGGCATTAAAATGCATCTGATTGCAACATTTCATTTTGTTTATACAATTTCTTCATTTTATTGCTCTGTATTGAGAGTTTTAACAGGATCACAGAACTCCTCGTTTCACTCTCATCCATAGGCACCTGATTCCCAAGACGTGAAAGCTAGTTAAATAGAGAAACATCTGGTAAATTGATGATATATCATCTGCCTAATGCAGCAATAATTATGCGTCTTTGACATTTGCTTTTGTTTGCGTTAATATAACCCTTCTGCCACTGAGTGGTCAAAATGCCAGCGGATGGGGTTGGAGTACGGTGCTATTTTCAAACCGTCTGACTTTAAAATCATTGATTCATGGGTATTGATCACCAATCCTATCGCCTCCTGCAGATATATGATGGTCATTTTGTGCAGCGGGGCAGAGAGAATAATCATACTGATTGCTCTTTCGCTCTAAGAGGTGTTTATTCTTTCCTGTGCACAACCAACAGCGGGGCCAACATGAACCAGAGCGATTGACATCGTTTCCCCCAGCAGTCGAAATATTGGACCCGTGCTGCCTGGCTCGGCTGTGGCTATTGCGCTGAAAGATTGATGAGGCTCTTCAGGTAGATACAAAGCTAAGTGTCTTGTTTATTAATGTGCTGTGATTGGATCCATTAGCTGCCTGTGTAAACTAATCGCCTCATAATGTGTGTTGTCATTTCAGCCTAACTGCTCATAATGTATTCCTCCCTCGTCTTTGCAAATGCAGTTATTTTCTAATAGACTCATAGAAATAATGTTGTGTCAGGAGTTAAGGATTTTTTCCTTTCATTCGGTCCATTGAACAGTAAGCATGTTTCACATTCACATTGATTACTGAATTTGCTGTTTGCTCCAGCTTGCTGTAACATGAACAGCTGAATAGACACTGAGAGCTGCTGGATTGGGATAAATCACGTTTAATAATAAAATCTTTTCTTTTTTTAAACTTCTTCCTGGTCGAGAGCCGATCACAGACAGAGGTGGTTAACCTTAAAGCAAATTGGGTCAAATCTCAGCTGTGTCCTGCTGTTTGAAAATTTCCCTTCTGCTCGACATGACATTTAGAGACATCAGCGCAGCAGCAACACCAGGGAAAAAGAGTATTGACTCATAATAGCAGATCTAATAGTGTAACAAAGGGGTGGGAGATATTAAAAAAAAGAACACCTGACAGAACCATAACAGCATCCTAACTACGCTGGCTGACATCCAGCTTGCCATCCTCAGGGATCAATTTCTTCAAAGCATAATGTATCTCCTTTATTCTGCATCTGAGATGCAGAGTTAGTGATCTCAAGGTGCGCTGTGAGACTTTGAAGTGCAAAAGAGTCAGAGATGGAAGACTCAGGGCCCAGGTTTCTCCCCGCTGAGGTACTCTGACCTCAAGTGAACAGAGTGGATCTGAGAAAATTGAAAAGAACTTTAGTCTGGCACGCAGCAATTCAATGTATATACAGGAAAATAAACCTGACAGGATCAATTTGTGATGCACTAGTGCTAAAAAGATGTCTGGTTGTTTGAGCAGGTTCTCCCTCCTCAGTCTGTTTACTTAGAATACAATCCTGTTTTTATTATACATTTAATCTGCATGATCATTTTCACTCCACACTCCTCCTCACTATTCTTTGTAAGATGAAGAAATCTGAATACACAACATATAAAGCTGCACTCTTCCTATTTTCAGCGTTTCCTCGTTGATCCCTGTATCATGTATGGAGTGACAGGTGCGCTTTGTTTTTCTGCAGCATATTCACCAGACAGTCATCACAGGCCTCCTCTATAAATAAAACTGTGGCCCAGTCTCTTTGCAGGAGGCGGGTGCCAGTTGCACAGGGACTCCGCTTCACAAGGAACAGCTCGACAAACACTACACACACATACACACACAGAATGAGGGAACAATAGCAAAAAATGGTGCCACTCTGTTTTTGTTGGGGGTGCACATATAACACTACGCTGCAGCGCTGCACTATCTGCTCAGGAGTTAAATCCGTGCACATGTTTCCACATCTGATAAGTGCACCTTTGAGGGCTGAGTGTCTTTGGCTAGGTAGGCAGTCGGGAGTACAACCGTACCGTAAACAACCTGGTTAGGAGCTAAATTCACACATTAAGGTTTAACAGTCAGTTAATGAGCACAAAGACATCAGGTGGCTCAGTTCAAACAATCTGAGCAGTGTTGGCTGTTTTTATTCATTAGACAGTTTATAAGTGTGTCTCCACACAAGTACATGTGTTTAGATGCTGTAACAGGCAGCGGAGCTTGAAAAGCACATGCAGTCACAGCAAACACCCCTCCATCTGCACCCAACAGCAGAGAACACTTACACATTTCCTGCTCTTCCTATTGTCTCTATTCTAAACACACCTGCAGTTCCTTCCTTCCAGCAACAAGGTTCCCACAGACCCATTTGGACCGCCTGAAAGGCACAATGATGTAATGACTCACCCTGCTTCCCAGGTCATACAGAAAGGGAAACAGGGTGGGGGCTAAGCCAGTTTCACAGCGTTTTAAAGGGGACTCGGGTGAAAAGCGTTTCCGGATTAACCTGATACATGAGCTAAAGCTGCATTCTGCTCTGGTTCAGCCCACCAGGGCTCGCTTTACATAGGAATACTATACAGGGGTGTTTCATCCGGAAGTGTTTTGGTGTTGGGTTGTTTATTTTTATTGAACAGAACGGAGCTGAAAAACTAGAATTGTTTCAATATAGACTCAATGACCCTCCTTTTAAAAAAAAACTATGCAAGGAAAATAGGTGAAATAAACATCTTAAAGCTGCACTCTTTAAATTGGTAAACAATGTAACTTTTAAGGGTTTTTTTATGCCTCTTAACAACGTTCTAATATAGTACAGCTATAAATATATTGTGGAGATAAAAAACCCCCCGAAAGAAATCAATAAGGTCCCTCGCAGTTTTCTAAAAACCTTAGCCAATCATATCGTTTGGACCAAATGATATGATTGGACAATCCAGCTGTCCACACTTCCGCTCTGCTTGGATCCTCCACTCATGCGTATACTGTAGCTTTTTTCAGCAGAAATCCCGGAAGTGAGAGAAGGACAGAAACAGCTGTTTATAGCGCTTCAATTTCAGGAAAAAATACCAGAGTCCCAAAAAGAAAAATACATTTTTGGCTAGCAGAAAACTAAAAACGTTTGGACGTAGAAAGAGGAAAAACCAGGGTGGTCGTTAGCATAGCATTAGGTTCAACAACTGGTGTTTTGCATTCTGTTGTTACTGTGGCAATGTGTGGTCCCATGTCCGGGGGAGGCGCGGCCTAGGATTACACCCAACGGGAGGAGTGAGAGCTCTGAGACGTGTTTGAGTTTTTTTTTATTAAATGTATTTCATTCAAAAGGAGAACACAAAACAAACAAAAAATTATATACATAAACATTTACACTACACATTTGAATGAAAAGGGACAGAAGGAAGAAAATATCTTATATAATCTGCCCCTCTTTACAAATAACATTTTTTTAATAAATCATTCATCTTCTAAACAGATAAATTATAATTACACTACTGTTTAAATTTACTGAAATAATCACAGACACTAACTTAATTAACAATTTCATAATTCCTCAAAATATTTGACTTAAAACATCTTTTAAATACATAAAGTGACTTTGATTCCTTCATTTCCATTTTTAAGTTGTTCCACAATTTCACACCATTTATTGAAATACTCAGTTCCTTTATCTTGGTTCTAAATCTAGGTTTATTAAAGACTTTAGTTCCTTTCAACAAATACCTGCTTTCTCTCATTTCGAACATCTGCTGAATATTTATAGGCAGAGGTATCTGTACTAGCTTTGTACATAGTTTGTAATATTTTCCAATTAACCAAATCATGAAATGTCATTATTTTATTATCATTATTTTATATTTGATGAATAACAGGTTAGATGGATCTGTATAATGACTATTATTAATTATGAGTTAAATAGCTAGCTAAACCTAGCTTGTTTGAAAATGACCTATATCACCTTTGAATTATAGTAAAAGTCAAACTAACTCAGAGATTTTAAACATGGTGCTCTGGGTAGTTGTGTTCATGAGCCCCAGAGCTCCTGATGAAAATGTTTCTTTCCTTTGGCCCAAGAAAGACTTGGTGCCATATTACAGCATGGCTGATGTAAAATCACAGACCAGAGAGGTGTAAAGCTGTGTAAACATTATGGACTTATTCATTTTTAATCATTATTTTCTGAGCTCTAGACTCTAGACTAGTAATTGTGCCTGATCACGTTTAGAGTAATGTTTTGTTGTTGTTAAACACTGACCTCTGACATATTCTAGCATGAAAAGACTCCTAAACTCATTGGATGAACCAGAGTTGAGTCGACACCTATCAGAGCAGAGAACCAATTTGAAAACATAATTAGTTCTGATTGATTTGGTCTGGTCTGTGAAACATCCATCCATCCATCCATCTTCTATACCTGCTTCATCCTCCACAGAGGGTCGCGGGGGAGCTGGTGCCTATCTCCAGCGGTCAAGGGGCGAGAGGTGGGGGACACCCTGGACAGGTTGGTCTGTGAAACATACTAAATAAAACAGTTTGACAGAATTTTTTTTTAAATCAACAATTTGATTTCATGCAGAGATATTAGAATCAGAATCAGCTTTATTGGCCAAGATTGCATTCATAAAAAAGAAACTTGACCTCAGTTATAGATGCTTATAGCATACAGACAGTATAGATATCAAATAAAAGATAGAGGGACAAAGGGAACAATATGTACTGTGCCGGCAAGTTTTTTTCAATATAGAGTCAACAATATGTCAGGTTGAGGTAGTGCAAGTATGCTTTTGTTCCACAGTGGAGTAGCTGAGTACTCTGGCTGTTAGGTGTTCATCAGAGAGACAGCCTGGGGGAAGAAACTGTCTCTGTGGTGGCTGGTTTTTGCAAAAAGCGCTCTGTAGCAGCGACCTGAAGGTACAAGTTTGAAAAGTCTGTGTGCAGGGTGTCTGGGGTCTGCAGAGATGTGAACTGCCCTTTTTCTGACCCTAGACCTGTACAGGTCTTGGATCGAGGGAAAGTCAACCCTGATGATCCTCTCTGATCTAATCTCAGACCTCAAATTAGGATCCTAAGCTACTATAGCAGCCTCGCTCTATAATCATTATCGCACTGGGCAGCAAATGATGGCGACACATTGGAGACACGTAATTGACATAAAATATGTCAATTGTTTTGCAACATATTGCAAAAGAGTGTCAATTTTTTCCTGATTTAAGAGGAAGACAATTGAAAATACTCTTGAACATTTTGGGAGTTTGGAAACTTTCTCTTGAATACTGTTTTCAATTTACCATCAGTTACAAGTCAGTGAGATACTAGCTTCACAGGACGCCATTTTGAGAACACGGCTGCCCAAATATGAACGCAGGTGCTTTTATTTATTTTAAACCATTCTTCATGCAGGTAATATCCCATTGAGATTAACAGTCTCTTTCCCAAGGGAAAGGTGTTACTGTACGGTTTTGAGATGAACTTTGGCTGCATGGTGGTGCAGTTGGTAGCACTATTGACTTGCAGCAGGTCACAGGTTTGATTCCAGGCTGCGTCCTCTCTGAGTGGAGTGTATTCTCCCTGTGGGCTTCCTCCGGGTACTCCGGTTTCCTCCCACAGACCACAACATGTCTGATTGGTTAATTTTTGTACGTTGGATAAAATCCTCTGCCAAATAAATAAACACTTTACATCACCCAAACATGAGATGTTTCTATAAAGCTGCTAACAAATATTGATATTTTGTCTGAATTACTGTTAAACTTGTGTCTGAATGTTGTTGTTATTGTAAGGTTGCCTGTGACTTTCCAGCCGTCTGAAGGATTTGTCCTTTTGTAGCAGTAACCCTTATTTGTTCCAATCCCATCATCAGTCACACAATTTTCTCCATTGCCAGAGAGAAAATGAGTAAAATGCTGGTAAAAAAGCTTTAAAAAGACTGTCAGAAAAGGTGTGCAGTAAAAACAGGATTCCTGTAGAGACCTCATAAAAGCCAGAGACAAGTGTGAAATATGCATGCAGCACTGATAAACACCGGTGAAATGCAGCACTATTCCCATCAATGAGACCTCCAGGGATGAATGTAGCAACCCAATGTAGAACACTTACTGTGTACATTTCTGCCATTTGCTTTCTGTTTATCTTCTGAACAAACAGTGAGACAGATCTATGTACTTCTGTCTCTGATTAGAACTGCACATGTGTCCATTTGTCCATCTGGTCTCTGCTGCCTATCAAAGATCGTGTTGTAAAAGAGACAGCTCACACATCCTTCTCCCCCAGTGACACTCACAACCACTGGTTACAACCAAGGTCTGCAGAAGAGCATCTCTGAACGCACAACACGTCGAAGCTTGAGGCAAACGGGCTACAGCAGCAGAAGACCACACCGGGTGTCCCTCCTGTCAGCTAAGAACAGGAAACTGAGGCTACAGTTCACACAGGTCCACCAAAACTGGACAACAGAAGATATGAAAAATGTTTCCTGGTCTGATGAGTCTCGATTTCTGCTGCGACATTCTGATGGTAGGGTCAGAATTTGGCGTCAGCAACATGAAAGCATGAATCCATCCTGCCTTGTATCAATGGTTCAGGCTGGTGGTGGTGGGGAATTTGTTCTCTGTGTTTGACCCATCCCTGACGAGCAGAGGGTAGCCATTTTCACGGTGCACGGGATGCAACTGGAGGTTTGGTACCTTGCAAGGATACTTTGACATGTGGCCTTGAACCCTGATCAGTGGATGACCCTCTTATCCTCTGAGCCATGGTCACACCAACAGCTGAGTAGAAGTAAGAGGCTTCTTGTGTTAACCAGATTGCCAGAGATTAACCACCAAAAGCACACATTAGTAGTTTATTAAATATTATGACTCACACAGCAACCATCAGATGTAGCTCTCATTTTCACACCTTCCTGTCTTCATCTTCCTTTTACATTAGTCGTTCTTGACAGCCTGTTTGGCTCCTTTTGGTGGATTGGTGGTGGAGGACGCGGAGGCAGATGTGTGTATGGGGGGTGGGGGGGTGGTCACAGTTTTAAAAGTGTGGGTTTTTGACTTGGTGCCATATTCTCTGAAGCAGAAAAACAGCCCCATCGGTAACTCATTTCATATGGATGTGCTCTGATGTGGCAACTGCTTTAGTCTCCACTCAGTGTGGCGCTTTGCTGTCGGCACTTTGTGTTCATGTTCCGTGTTACTCCGCTCTTGACTCTACAGTTGGAGAGAAACAGAAACAGAGAAGCAGCTGCTAATTATTGTTCATTTATTGCTTGTTTCTCATAATAAAAGAATATTATAAAAGGAGAACTTTGGACATGTTGATTGTGGCTGAAGTGACTGTCAGTCTGCTGTTGTTCCTTTTTTAGTATGTTTAGTATGATCAGCATTATCTCCTGTGTGTGTGTGTGTGTGTGTGTGTGTGTGTGTGTGTGTGTGTGTGTGTGTGTGTGTGTGTGTGTGTGTGTGTGTGTGTGTGTGTGTGTGTGTGGTGGTGAGGGGTAATTCAAAAATTCAAATCGAAGTCGTCAACAATAGACCATCAGGAAGTAGAAAATGAGCAGTTAATTTTGCATTTCCGGCGTGACTCCTGACAGACAGAGTGTAAACTAATTGAAAGTAACCAATAAGAGCCCCTCTCTCACACCTTTTATCATTTGAGAGCTCTTTGAGTGGCTGCGTTTTAGTGTTTAGTTGAAAGAGTCCTGGGATAAGCTGTGGAGGAAAGTGAGCTCTGTCCAAGTCGTGGCACATCTCCAACAAAGGGACATCAATTTTCAACCCAAACTTTATTCTTCCTCCTTTTCAAATTTTCTATGATTTTTTTTCATCTTGCTGCTAAAGTGAAACTGTAAAGTCCACCAGAGCTGTGTGTATGTTCTAAGCAAAGAGCTGCTGCTCGTTTTTTCCCTCCCGTGTGAATCTCCTCCCAGCTCTGGTACGTCTTTTGTTCCATTCCCTTGACGGCTTGTTCACTCACTTTCCGTTTGACGTTCATTTGTAACAACTTCAAAACATGCTGGCACAGAATATACAGACAGATGTTAGCAATGAAATATTTATCCCATAAATTGTAACCTGGATTCCTCGCTTGCCTTGTGAGCTTAGCCAACCTGTCTATTATTAATGATGAATGGGCTTTTCCTTTTATTTTTTGTCAGCTCTTTGTTGATTTGTAAAATAGCTGTACAGGAAATTTTTCACGTTCTTTTTTGCTCTTTTGATTATTTGGTTCTGTGTAAGCGGGCAGCAGACGATGAGTGATGAGGGCTAAAAACAGCAAGCTCAGGTCTGTTTTCACCCGATGAATCTTCATCTTAAATCCATCTTTATCTGCCCTCAGATGGTGATGACTGGCCATTTAAAGATACTCCAGCTGTCTGTTGAGACGGAGCCAGGAGCGTTTGAGCCCGAGTTGTGTTCCAGGTTCCTCCCACTGCTTTGACACTTAAATAAAAGAGAATAATAATGTTCAGCGGCAGCCTGAACAGCGTGCTAATACGGCTGAAAGTACCTTTTAGCCAGTGCGCCATATCAAAAGGTGGAAAATATGACCCTTGGAGGCAACTTGCAGTCAGTGGAAAGATGTAATCCCACACAACTGGGACTGCTGCCTCATTTTATCTACAGCTAAATAAAACCATTACACTCTAATGTCCAGCATGCAGAAAACTCCAGCAAAATCTGTTTGTCTTTAGCTACAAAATCATCAAGTCTGTGTCACATAAATGCAACATGTGCTGTTTAGCTGTTTGAGAACAGTCTTTTCTCTAGCGAGTGGTGAGGAAAAACTGGGACGGTGGGAAATTCAGAGGCGCAGATTAATTGGCATGCAGGCTGAGTAACTGTCCACAGTCTGCCGATCACAGGGCAAGCCAAGCATGACAAGCACAGCCTATCTTCTACTTTTCATTAGGCCGCAGACGGGGGCCAGCCTCAAGCTTTATGCTAAATGGGGTTGATACGGCTGTCTCAGTCTCCCAAAGACCTTTACACCCTCAAAACAAAACGTCAGGATATGTTTCAACAAAAGCAAACAATGTTGGGGGAAAAAAGGGACAGTTTTTTTGCATGAAAGCTGTCATGAAAACATAAGAAATAGCTGGCAGCAGTGTGAGTAGGAAGTGAAACATCAGAAGTCGACTTGATGCGGAGAATCAGTGAATAAGAGCCTCTGTTTTGGAAGCATGCCTGCTCAATTTTCAAAATGTACGTTTCATTTGTTGGGATCCATTAACTGGGCTGTGCTGGCAGAGTTATGACTTGTGTTCGCAACAGTGGCAAACTAATTAAGACATCAACTAGGCTGTCGTTTTTGTTGCGTGATTCATCTATGACTTGGAAACAAACAACAAATACACTGATTCAGACTCTCATAAAAGGCTCATTTTCTTTGTGTGTGTCTATTTATACCATGATGGAGTCCAAAACCCGACACAACACCAACTTCATCATCCATCCATCCATCCATCCATTTTCTGACTTATCCAGTAAGGGATGTAGGGAGGTGGCGTGTATCTTCAGCAGTCAATAAGCGAGAGGCGGGGGACACCCTGGACAGGTCATCAGTCCATCACAGGGAAGGGCTGCAGCCAGGAATTGCACCTGCAACCTTCTTGATGTGAGGCAATAGTGCTATCTATATAAATATAATATAAATATAAATGAACAACACTTGGACTTTCATGCATTGATTAATTTTGGAGATGATGATGGAGAAAATCTTGTGGCTGCATCATCTCCATCATCATCTCCAAAATTAATCAATGCACGAAAGTCCAAGTGTTGTTCATTTATATTCTAATAATTTCACTCAGCTATTTGGTGTGTGGCATAACCCTAAGCCTTTTTATGGTATTTAAGGATTTGCCAGATAAAAAAGTTCTGACTTAAAAACCTAAAAAATTGTTTACACCTATGAAAATGAAAAGAGCATTGCTATTACCATTTACGTATTTCAGCAGGAAGTGAAAGAAAGAAAAACCATGTGGCCTCAACAGTCTGCTTAGAAACATTCTGGACATTCAGCTAACTGTGTTTATTAAAGGCATACTCAGTAGCCAGGTAAACAATGTAGCTTTTAATGTTTTTTTAAAGCTTCTTAATAAATATATTGTGGAGATTAAAAAAACCCCGAAAGAAATCAATAAAGTAGTTGTCCTTGTTACGGTCCCGCACCTGGGCAGCGCCGGTGTCCTGCCGACTCCTCCCACCTGTTCCAGCCAGCAGCGCTCCAGAGAGACGCAGGCCGGAGAGCTGCGTGGCTGGATCCAATCCCCCCTCATCAAGCTCTGCTTAAATGAGGCTCCAGCCAGTCGTTCAGGGGCAGCAGACGGGTTCTGCTGTCCCCTGGGTGGTTGTGTTTGTGGAGAGTTTTTATAGCAGTTTAAAGTTGTTTTAACTAGACTGACAAAGTGATTTTAGGTGTGGGAATCCACAATTTTAGCTTTGTCTTGTATCTTGTCTAGTTTTTAACCTCACTTGATTTTACCCAGACTTTTATTGTATTGAAATAGTTTTATTGTATTTATTTAGTTTTAACTAAATTAACTTATTTACGTAAGAGGAGTGATTTTGTTATTTATTTCCTTTGGTGGAATTATTTGTGTTTTAACAGTCCTCCTCCTGTATTGATTTAGTTTGTTTTGTCTAATAATAAATACATTTTTGATTTGAACCATTCACCGTTTTGTGTTGGCCTCCTTTTAACTCCTAGACGAAGGGAGGTCGTAACAGTCCTGCAGTTCTCTAAAAACTTCAGCCAATCCTATCGTTCGGTCCGAACGATAGGATTGGACAATCCAGCTGTCTGTCTGCTGCATTTCCTCACTGCTTGGATTGGCATTAATCTGCCCGGACACATTTTGGGGCAGAACATCCCGGAAGTGAAAGTAGAAGTAGGACAGAGCCGGCGGGTGATTCCATTTTAAGATAAAAATACCAGAGTCCCCCCAAAAAAACACATTTTCAGCTCGCAGAAAACTAAAAACGTTTGGAGGTGAAAAGAGGAAAAGCTGGGGGAACATTTCTGCGGCTGGAGTTATACTCTGCTTTGCAAACCATGGTCCTATGTCGGCGGGAGGCTTCCGTATGGATTTTACCCAACGGGAGGGGTGAGTGCACCGAGACGTGTTTTTGTAAACTAGCTAGCGAGACCTCGTTTGTTTACCTGGCTACTGAGTATGGCTTTAATGCTGCAGAGCAAAATCTATTATGTATTAATTTTAATAGTATTCTTATACCTTTGTAAACACTGAGTTTTACTCTTATGTGGGGTGTCCTCTCATACAGATAGATACTGATCAAATCTGATATTGATATGGTAATATCAGTGATTGTGTCAATCACTGTGTTTGCTGGTTTTATGACGTTCATCTTGTCTTCATCAAATAATCATTCTTGATATGACCAGCCCATGCTGTGTGAATGTTGTATTATAATAAAAAAAGTCATATTATTCTTGAATAAAAGCATAAATCTTTACGTTAAATGGTGCTCTCAACAATTACTGTGTCTGTAGCTGTAGTTCAGCTGTTTGCAGCCTCTCACTCTGTTGGTTTATGTCTCATCATTCAAACGTTAATGCCCTGCTACTATCTTTAAACAGCAGAACCAGTTTTATTTCATTTACATGTTTATTTATGTCTCATGCAGCCTAATAAAACAACACTGGTCTCTTCACTTCTCTCTGCCCTGCTGATACACCTCACAACTATGGCTGCATGGTGGGCAGATGGTAGCACTGCTGCCTGACAGCAAGAAGATTGCAGGTTCAAATCCCAGCTGCAGACCTTCTGCGTGGAGTTGCATGCTCTCCCCATGTATGTGTGATTTCCACCAGGCGATCTGGTTTTCTCCCACAAACCAAAACATGTCTGATAGGTGTATAAGTCGCTTTGGATAAAAGCATCTGCTAAATAAATAAACAAACATAAAAACTGTATAGAATACAGGCCATTTACCATTTTACTGTTTTAACATGCACCTTACAACCTCACCAAGGTCCTGCAAAACCATTCATTCTGTGGCTGATTTCCTATATCGTAGTGGGGTCACCCAGGACGATGGGGCCTTATGAACAGCTTTGAGTAAATACGGTATATTCTAATCTATTTCTCTTAATGCATATTTACAACCTAATGAAACAGCTGAAGTGAGAACAGAGGACTCTAGAGAACCTGAGTACCAGCTGAGACAAGTGGACCTCCCTACATCCATCACAGATCCAGCTCTACGTGAGCCTGACTAATGCTCCTCTTCATCCATCAAAAAGGACAAAACAATTGTATCCCATCATGGTGAAGTGGGTATGAGTGATCATTACAGTCGTAACCACCACTACTATACATGGCCTGCTTCATTTAAATCACTTTTCCTCTGAGCAGACGCCTCCAGCTCATCACAGGAGTATTTCCAGAGGCTCTCAAAGGCCAAATGTAATCTAAGGAGAAGAGCAGGATGGGACGTTAGTTGTTTGTCATCTGTTCAAAAGTACCAAAGGAGAATGAGTCTGGAGAGTGATAATAAATAACTCCATTAGTAATAGGATTGTTGTCAGTGATGCTTTCTAAAAACAGTCCTGAGCCATAAGAGCAGGGCATCCCCGAGGCACCAACAGGCGATTCCTCTCTGATGAGGGGGGGAGGGACCCACTTCCTAGAATGCTGGTTGGAACACATTATTTTAACAGCAGCTCTGCCCTTTTTCACAGATGACAAAACCTCCATTCATTCACAGCTACTGAGTGTTAATCAGTGCCAAACTGTTATGTCACAGTCTTTGGCCTCCCATGTGAGAAAGTTAGCCCTCCCTCTCCTGCAGTGGTACAGTGTGCAACTGGGAAAAAGGCTAAAGTCTGAGACCTAGATCTTATGGAGCAGGGCCAGACTACTCTTCTGAAGCAAAGTGAATTAAAGCAGTGACATACATAGAAAAGAAATGGAAACAACAGTCCTAGTTAGAGGGTGTTTGTTACTATTTATGAGATATTTCTCCCCATATCGAGTGTAATCCATGTTAGCAACACAGTTTTTCACCTCATACATTTGTGTCAGTTGGCCTTATGGCAACCGTGGCTCAGGGGTAGAGAGGTTGTCCACTGATCAAGAGGTCAGGGTTCAATTCCAGGCACAAGTCAAGTCTCAAAGTAATTCTGGGCAAGATACTGAACCTCCAGCTGCCTCCTGGTGTCATGAAACTGGCTGCTGCTCTTCAGGAATGGGTCAATTACAGAGAACAAATTCAAACACGTTGTATGGTGGAATATACGTGTAGATCACTTCCCCTTTAATACTGTATAGCTCAGTACCAACAAATAAAGAACTGCAGTGATGTGTGTAAAACAGTCACAAGACCCTTTAACAATATGTTTGCAATGGGAACTTCTTATTTGTTTGCTTTAGTAAAAACGCTCATTAAAAACACTAAATGAACAGAACGCTGGAAAACCTGAGAACCAATGAAACCTGCCTGAAAATTGATTGAATGATTGTTTTTCCTTCACTCATCTCTCTGCCATAAATCACTGCAATTATTTACATCAACAAAGGCTGGTGAGAAAGAGTACAAGCTATGATGGGGTCAGAACGTCCTCCGTGCTCTATAAATTGTGTGCCCCGTGCATGTTTAATCACACAAGCACAAGGCTGGCGGACAAACCCTGGCCTGACCTTCTCATAATTAAAATGCAAAGTAACCTGTTGCCCATCTTCTGCATTTATTGGACATGATTTGGTGCAGACAGTCACTCCTGCTACTGCAGCCTCATAAAACCAGCATCACTGTGCTTTTGGTTTCTGCTCTCTACTAGATAAACTAGCTGCTTAATCATTAAAAAAATGTCATATTTAAATAAGTTGGTCATTGTCACAGTTATTTACCATTAAACATCCCAGTAATGCTGTGGTGAAGCTTGTCAAAATAAGAGCATGAAAAGACACCCCTAAGGGCACATGTGTTGGCATTTAAAAAGTTTTCCATCTTTATGGACTAAAGTCAATATTTTGAACAAATGCATGTAGCAATACATATCACCAGTAGGTTTTGTCTTGAATGCACAAAGTGTTTATAGCAGAATTTTTCTGAATATGTTTAAAATTTTATGAACCAGCAGACAAAGATTTACATCATCATGTGACAGAATCCTGCTGTTTAGTGGTGATTAAAGCTTATGAAGTATAAGTTTCGGGTCCTAAATAATCTTAATCATGCTACAATCAACATAAACTACCATGTAAACACCTGTTTAGGATAGTAATTGTTTGTAACATTCAGACAATATTTAAAATTCATAGACACTAATAAAATTGCATTTTTCTGAATAGTCAGTCACATGATGATGGCATAAAGCGCTGCCATAAAAGCAGAGAAGAGCCTCTATGGGAGCCCCGCATGTCCAATCAGAGAGTCAGTGTGAATTATATGTTTTATTTGCATCTTTACTTAAGCGGACCCTTTAAAAATGCCACCAAATAATGTCGAGGAAGTGTACATTATTCAGAAGACCATGTAAAATAAAAGCATGTTTGCAAAATGGGATGTAAAAATAATTTTAACAATAATTGTTTTTGTCAATTTGTTTTTGTGATTGTTTGGAGCCAAGATGAAAGCAAAAGGTGATTCTTAAACCCAAATCATTTAAAGCTCCAAATACCCTAAAAACATTATAGTTGATCACCTACATCACACTGTTCTGAGCTTGGTAATATTCCTGTTAGTTCAGCACGTATTTTATGTTTGGAGTTCATGCAAACTGAGAAAGCGCTGAGAGAGGCTTAATTTACAACTACATGGTCAACATATTAATATTTATGATTTGTAGTTACAAAAAATGCATATATATCTTTTTTTTTTTTTTTAAGCCTCCCAAATTTCAAATGTCATCAAGAAAAGAAATATAGCATGAAAATAACCAGAGCAGGAGATGTGAAAATCCAGCATAAGCACAGCACCATGCTGTGTCTTTCTTCCGATCTGACCGCTGTACTTAAAGTCTTGTTTCTTCCCAGAGAGCAGCTCCAATGCCGCTCCAGGGTTATGGATCCTTTTAACATTCCTAGCTGTCGTCTCTGAAGCATTATGCATTGGAAAGCCTGAGAGGCCATGCAAAGCCTGAGTCTTTTATATTTTACTACATGACCCCTTGGCCTGGAGAATTAGCTGGCAAAACAAAATCACTTTAATAATTGGAGGACAGATGTTCTCTTCAACGGAGAGTGGCAAATTATATCTGAATTATGCTAGATAATGTGTCAGCTGCACATAAAAAGTGCATGCTCTCTCCTGATCAGCTTCAATCTTTATTTTCACTGTGAAAATTATTTACACAAGTAACCCACAGTAAAAAGCAATTACCTTCCTAAAATCACTGTATTATAGATGTAATGTCACAAGTGGAGAGTTTAAAACGTAAATAAATGTTTCACATATTGTAATAAAGATTGAACTCTGACCCTGCCAACAGACAATCACATTGCAGACGCTTTAATCTCTCCCTTTGTAACATCCTATAGTCATTTCTATATTCTCCTCACATTTTTTCAGTTGAGAATTAATTAGTGTGACCAAAATTTAATTAGGGTCTAGTGCAAAGAAAGCTGGGATGTTGCAAAAATTAATTCTTGAGCTGTAGGTGGAGAGGAGAGGATTAATAGTGTATATAAGCATTCTGTTCAGGCTGAAGGTTTTAATTAGATACAGTAAAGTCAAATGTAAATATCAAAGGTGTAAAAATAAATCCATTGAATGACTGTGTCCATATTTATAAACTGATGACAAAACGATGATTTTTTAAAAGTAAACTGTTTACATCTTCCACTAATGTCAGGATTCACCTGTGTAGAGGTGCTGAAGTCAGAATCATGCTACACAGATTATTCATTAAAGTGAGAGACATTTATTTAATTCGCCCTTTAAAGTCTGAATGGTGAAATAATAATATTTAAGTTTTTGAAACTGAACTATTTATTGGCCAGACATGTACAGGACTTCATATGGCAGGTTTTTGATGAAAGTACTAATCCTGACACTCCATCTGATTGCTTTAAGGCCAGAAGTGGTTTGATGCTAATTAGTGACACTAGTCCATAAGGGATTTTATTTTGTAAAGGAATGCATTTTGAACACCACCTTTTAAGCCAGAGTTTAACCTGAGATGTTGTGAAATGCTGACTCAATGTGTCAACACTTAAAGTACCGGTATAACATATTTTGCTAACTTTTCAGACAAACAAACACAGAGACAAGCAAATATGTTAATGTCCACTTTTTAGTAGCACGTAATAATGACCTTATTGAGTTAATAATTACAAATCTGTTTTGCTGTGAAATGAATGGTTGATGTCAACAAGTTGACCAGTCAGTATTGAGAGGATTCCCAGTGGACCTGCTGGGTTTGTGGGCTTCAGGGGCTGCGAATAAATCAATACCTATTGGAAACATTATGAGTCTAATTAGGCCACAACTGGCCTGTTAGCTGTCCTCATCTGGCCCATGTATGTGAGGGAAATGGAAAATCAGAAATTATATAAAAATACTTCCACACAAAAATTAAATTCTAAACTCCAAAACTTCTCTAAGCTTTTTAAATCAGCGTTTGCATACTTTTATTTTGAAGGTGGAAGCTGGGGTGTTAGCAGCCCTTTGCGTGAGCTAGTGTCATGAGTCTGCTGGTTTGAGTTGAGGATTTGAGTTCCTCTCATGTCAGCTCAAACTCAAAAAAAGAATTGAAGCAGGATGTGGAGTTTTTAATCACAATTTGAACTTGTTAAGTTTATTTAGCTGTCACTGTTAAAGCAGCCCAGTAAGTTAGTGGAGAACATTGTCCCAAGGATAAAAACAAATGTAAGGAGAAAACTTTTCATGCATGATGCTCAGAACATGTTGGTTCTATTTAGATGTACCCCACATCTGAACAAACATTCTGAGTGATGAAGTTCAGCTAACCCAGAATAAGAGAGACATGATAGTGAAGCCATGCCTGCTGGGGCGTGTCCAGATGACCAAGGTCTGCATCAGATGCTGGGGAACCAGGACATTCTGATGAGAAATGGATGACTGAAACTAGACTCATAGGTCAGCGACAGGGAATCTGACACTGTTGGAATGCTACTATGTGAGAAAGCCCAGTGAGGCTACATGGAAAGGATGTAGGAACTGTGGAAACTTTGATATCCATCATCCACTCTGACTAACATCAGAGCCAGCGTTCCAACATCTGAAAGAGTAAGCTATCACTCCTAGAGATTGATGAGGAACAACAAAGATGCTGTGGCAAGGGGGAGCAAGGACAACAGGTCAGGGGGGATATATCATCATCCACACCATCCAGAAAAAGGTGCCAAACCTCATTGAGAAGCCCTGATGAACTGAACACTGAGCAGCTGACCTGAGAATTATGATCGTGACCATGGGCGTCGCACCCGTGGGGGATGTGGGTGTTTTAACACCCACACTTTTCTTAGTGAGATCGTTCAACACCCACACTTTTCCAGCCGTTTTGCCCCAAACCTCCTCCTGTCTGATTTCTCCTCACAGCGATCGCTGTTTGTCCCCTCTCCCTCCTCCCCTCCTCTCCTGTTGCTCCTTGAAACCTGACACCAGCCGGCTGCCGATCACCTTCGCTCCTCCCCCTCCCTCTCTCCTGCTCTGAACACCGGCCGGCTGGCTGTCAATCAATCGATCAGCTTACCGCTATAAATCCCGCCTCTCTTGTCGTTGTCTTTCGGCTTGAGATCAAAATACACCAGGTATTTACCCAGAAATAGCTTATTTGATTCTTAATTTCCCTGAAAATGTCAGCAGAGGTTACCTAAAAAAAAAAAAAAACTTGTCTCTCAGACAGATCCTCACAATCCAGCTTTTATTTTCCTGTTTCTCACTCAGTGGAACAAACATGCAGAAAAGTGTAAGTGAAATTACTGTAAAAGCTAAAATCCTATTTAAATAAATAAATATTTATATTTAGAATTAGTTTTTAAACTGAGCCAAAATGATTGAAATGGCATCAGTTTCAGTAAGAAATGTCTGAGGGTTCTTGCAGGTTCACAGGTAAGCAATAAAAGAAATACAAGTTTAAGTTATTACAATTTATAGTTACAGTTTAAGTAGTACAGTCAGTTAAAGCAAGTTGAAATCTTTTTTACAGCTAAATACTTCATTTAACAAGTGATGAACTTTGTAGGTCATAAGTTGAGCTGTATGGTTTAAACTGGATACAATAACACTATATTTAGGTTTCATTTTTGGAAAATGTGTAATGGCCTTAGGTCATTCAGAAATGTGTCGTTAGTAATTCATAATTCAGACTTTATCATAGGTTGCATTTTAGTAAATTGCTGATTAATTTGTCTATTATTGTCTTGTAATATTGTTTATTAATGTCCTGATATTCACATGCACCACCACCATTCACCATGTGTTTAATGTTACATTCACATGCAATTCTCATGAAACTAAATGTAACAAACCATCTGATGATATTGTTCAAATGAAAACAAAAGACAAGCATCCATTAACCCTTTAATGCAGAACAGCCACATAGTGGACAGTAACTTTAACTCAGTTTTCTGTTTATCATGTTGATAAACTTCAATCCACTTCAGGGCAGTGTTAGTCTTTTGTAATATATTAACAATATGGATCATCTTGTATTTGCAATATTGACTGCCTGATGACATCATCAATTCAACATGGCTGACCATAGTGGCCATGTGCTGAGTTCACTAAAATTTCTACTGAAGAATGAAAAATCAGGTTTAAAAATATGATGATGTACAGGAGAGTGTGTTGAACCATTCTGTTTTTAGAAATTAAATTTCATGTGTGACCTGACATGTGACATAAATCTGGTCTTCCTATAGGTCACCTCTCAAAGTGGCACCTCATGACATTCCTGATGGGTGCACTTCCTGACCAGTGATGCTCAATCCCATAACACACCTGTAACCCTTAGTCACCACCTAATGGCTTAATTTACAGTATTACTTTTTGCACAACATGAACATCATTCATTGGTATCCATATATTTTTGTAATGTAGTTAGGTCATTATTTATGTTTATATGTTTTCCAAATGTTAGTTTTTTTGTAAATAAAAGTAGTTAGATTAATATTTGAACTTTAAAATAAAAAATCTAGTTGCAAAATCAGATGTTTTGATATTTTCACTCCTTTGTTGCGCACTGTCCACATACATGGACATTGAAATACTTTCTATATAAAACCATATTTAAAAAATTTCAAAATGTTTTTCAGTTTAGGCTCATGTAAAGTAATGAAATCAATATTTAAAGAAATATAGACATTTTTTCATAATGCGTGCATGACAGGGTTAAGTGTTTCAATTAACAGTCGATGACATCTACGGACCGCATCCCCCACACTTTTGAAAAGCTTGCTACACCCCTGATCGTGACCAAGTTACACACCTACATTCAGCAACCCTCACCGAGGCTAAGTAGTAAAGTACCCTCTGAGAGATGTGAATGCATCAATGCAAACTATTTATAAATAAACTATGTACCAACCAACACAGCAGCAGTGATCTTTGAGTTACTATGAGATAAGGAATACAAACCAAAAGGATCCTTATCCCCCATTGGCTTGAAGCTAAGATCAAGGCAAAAATGAAATACTGTAAATCGTCAAGTTATCAGAATACCAGAAAGGTTCAAAGAAGAAAGTGATTCCAAGTAAATACCATGACTTGTCCAATCCTTATTCTGCTGTAACTGCCAAACAAAATCACACAGCTCTGACTACCTCCCTGAAGAGACCCACTAGAAAGCCACTTGATGCCACACTCATGAAATCTGGAGTGTTTCTACAACAAGTATGACATCAACATCAACAGGCAGGGACAGACTGGCCATCTGGCATACCGGAGATTTTCCCGGTAGGCCAATGTACTATTTGGGCCAACAATCCAGACCCTTTTTTATTTAGATATTGATCTGATTGACCTATAAAACCAACAGACCCTGGGTTTGGTCAATCACATTGTTAAATTCAAACCCCTTTTGCATCTGTCCCGTCTTCATGATGCATTTGGGAAAAAAAAAGATGTCAGCCAAGAGTTTGCCCTTGACACATGCTGGTCTGTGGCCCATTGGTTATTTTCTTCACTGACACAAGGCTGGCCCAATCATATCATGAGATTCCTCACCCTTTGACTTGGTGCACTGGTGTGCAGTGCTATGTCTGATAAACATAACTATCTATTAGGATCTTCTGAGAAGCAGAACAAACTGAAAGAAGGCGCAGAGAAGCTGCATTAAAAAAAAGACTCTTTTTAAGCAAACGCTGTCAAATGTGCCAAAATTATGTCCTAATGGCAAACGTCATAATTCTTCCCAATTATAACAAATGTTTCATCAAATTCATCACTTCTTATCCCCATTGTCTCTCTTTTTTCTCTCCCTGAAACACACAGGCACACCCAGTAGGATGAAGGCTGCTTTAAGATTCATTAATGAGATGGAATGGTGGAGCAGGGGCGTAACACAATTCTGGCCCCATCTACTGTATAAAATATTCTTGATGGCTCACATGACCATTTGGTCAATCTCTGTCACACATATACTTCCCATAATATAAGACAAAGATTATAAAGTTAATCTTAGGTTAACTATTGAAAAAAAAGATCAATTGCTTGCATAATGAAATTCTAATAGACAGACATAGATTATCTTTATTTTTTTATTTACATAAAAGATTATAAACCATTGTTGGAAATCTGTTTGAACAAATGTATTATGAAAAAAGTCATAGAGGTGGTAAATGGAAAAATGGAGGAGAAAATGAGGATGCTCTCCTCTATAAATGCCCACTGATGAGTTTTCATGTTTGCAAAATCACAAATGAAGTCCTTAAAATATGTAAATGTATTTTGTTTATTGATTTTCAATGGAGAGAAGCACTGGACTGTTTACTCTATCAGAGATGTTGTGAATTATTTTCATTCATCATTCTTTTAACTAGGCCTTTAACTTTAATCAGCTTTATTTGATGATTTTATCTTAGAGCTATTCTGGCCTTTCAATGATTAATCTAACCATAGTGAAAACAACGCATGAAAACCAACAATATACTGCAGCTGTGAGTTCAAACAAGTTAAACATCACAGGTATAATGAAAGTTAGAAATTAACATTTGACCAAATTCTTTGGTCATCACAATATCAACGTGTTAAATCTCAATATAACAAGAACTGCTTGGACTGCGATTCCATGTGCCATACATTTACTCACATATCGGCCAATCAGATGGATTCTCACTTCCATTGATGCTCACACCTGATTGATGATGAATAAATCCAGTATCTCACTGGGATGAGAGAATCTAGAGAAACAAGGTTGTGACAAACTATAGAGATTTCCTTTGGAATTATGCTGAATTGGCACATAAGGCATACAGTATTTTACACAATATATAAGATCTTTCACATATACTCTACTGTATGTCGTATAACTGGTGACACTGAAAAACTGCGGTGCAACTGCAAATTTTATCACTGCAATTTAGTCACAATGTGCTCATACTTTCACTTTGCTTGCAATTCACCCTCACACACCTGTGACAATTTTAATTATTTTGAGAGGAAATTTGTTGCCCAAATTTTATGAACATGTTCAAAATTCCAGCAACATAAATACAAGGCCCTGGGACTCATGCCAGAACAACTGAGAACCCTTCTAAATGTTTTTGAGACATTCTGGAAACTTTGTTGTGAATGCCATTCATAATTTTTTTTTTTTTTTTTTGCCACAGTTGCAGTTTTCTAAGTTACTGGTTTTAGTTACTAAAGCAAACGAGAGGCTGAGAACGTCATGATGAGAGAAGAAGACAAAGTCAGGATAATGTGGGCTTGATGATGACATCATCACAGTATTCACCATGAGGATCACAACTGGATGTTTGGAAAAGATACTTTGATGTTTTATCTATGATAAATTTGACTGTAAATGTACTTAACTGATTTTATTTAACTGCTTTTAGATTTAGACTCATTTCATTTGCTGCCATTACTATGGAACAAAATACATCTTCAGTTGTTTCAATATTCATAAACAGAACAAAACAGAATAATTTCACACAAGTTTGAGAGCTCAGTTTCCTGCAAGTGTTCAAATTATAGTTTTCTTCCTCAAAATGTATACATATAAATGAAAGAATGAAATGAAAAAAGTTAAAACCATGAGCTGATTGTCATGATTTCTAAGACACTTGAAATGGAGGGTTATGTCTTCCAAAAGTAAACCAATTGATGTAAAGTGACTTCATCTTTTCATCCAATAATTGCAATTTTAGCAAAGCAGAATGCATAGGCTGAAATATTCACGTAGTGTGAAATTAAAATACATCTTGTCACGAGGCTATCACAATCTCGGCTGCTTTCTTTCTTCTTTTCTCTGCCAGGCGTAGCATGCAGTCAGGAGGCAGTTGTCATGGTGATTAATGCAAATGCACTCTGTTAACCTGTACAAGAGAGGACTTTTCAAAGCATCCCAGACCTTGGCTTCAACTAATAAGTGTCTGCTCACTACCTACTGTACACAATGGCAGGAGAAATTGAAAATCAAACTGGCTTTTATGAAGCTTGACACCTCGTTTAGCTGCTGTAACTGAAATCCCCGCTCTTGAGATCGTGGATTGGTGGAACGGTTTGACGTAAACGCGTTGTAGGCAGTGTCTAAAGGGTGGGCTAAAAAAGCAGAGCTGCACGGGGCAAGAAGTGACAGAGCAGTTATTCTGGTGAAGGAACTGAAGTTTACATGAAGAAACAACGAGGTGTTAAGAAGAGCAGCGAGGTTCACGACAGCACTGGAGTCATTAGTGTATATAAACCAGAGTGTTGCATCTATAGTGGTAAAAGAAATGTGTCCTACCAAGAATGTCCTAATGAGAGAAGGAAAGGGCAGAGACAAAGCCATCATTACACCAGGGGCCATTATATGGGAATGTGTGCTCGCCTGTCCTCACTTCTTCTTGACCACTCAACCCCTGACTCCAGTGGCTAACAGGGTATTTTGGTCCTCCCCCCTGAGTCCACTGCTGCTGCCTGCTGAACTGACACAAGCCAGAGACTTAGAGACTGAATCTAATTACAGACACAATTATGATTGTGACCCAGTTTGACCCAGGCTTGTATTCAAATGGACTCATTTACCTCGTGTCCTGGAGATGCATCTTCTGAGAACTGGGTGTTGAACCAGCAGACTTGGTCTCAATTATGGCAGTCACACATGTGCTGGTGCACACACCACACCAGATTTCCACTGATGTTTATTTATCAGCTGAGGGGTTCATGGTTTCTCTTTGTTCATTGGTTCAAACTGATCCTCATAATCTACTTCTAAGGTCTCCATCAGACCTGAGTGATCCTTCAATATCATCATTTTTTAGCTGCCAAGGAGAGATCATCTCATGATGCTATAAGCTTAGCATCCAAATCACTGTAAAACCATTCATTCAGCTGTGAGCCGCTGATGTTGTGTTTCATAAGGCCAGACACAAAAATGCAAAAAATAAATATTTTGGGTATTATTTCTAATCCATATTTTGTGCTCACACAAGAAAAAAGAAAACACATTTTTCATAATGTTGGAATTTTGTGCTTTTTCAGTGCTATTTTTACAATGAAATCCAATAATAATAACATATAAAACAATGAAAAATCAGGTAATATGTATGAGTACAATGAGATGAATGATAAGTAAATACAATGAGTTATTTCCATCAAGTTGAATTATATTGTGAAGTCAAAATCTTAAAGGAGCAAGGGGCAGGATTTGTAAAAAAAAAATCATGCATGTTCAGTTTTTTTTGTAATTAATGGGTGATGAAGCATTTTAAACTAAACAGAATGAGGCCACCGATGCATCGTTCCATTTTCTTGAACAGGCTGTGAGCTGTAAAAGGCGCTGCACTTCGGGCCCGAATTTCTTGTGCTGTCCTACGGATGTGATGTGACACTGCTTGAATGTTCTTGACAGCTTCAAAACTGGAAGAAAATGTATGCGGTAGGTGGCAGTAATGCACCTTAATGTTGCATGCCAACCGCCATATCTGCCATTTTTGGTATGTTACTTTGTTGCACGACATGTTGCTTTTATCATAATGTGGACAGCGGTCTGGCGTCTGGCGTCACTGTGAGGAGGTTTTTTTCTCTTTAGTGAGGAGTTGATGCGCGCTCCTGTGCCGGGCTGCAGTTACTCGCAGCGCTGGGCGCGTCGCTCGTGAGTTTCGTTTTTTCATCCTGTCCCCTGCCCCTTTAAGTTGACGTAATATGTTGATGATATGTCTACTGAAATGAGATTCTGTAGACATATGAACAGCTATTACCTTATATAGGGTAGAATAGCAATACAATTTAAAAGGTATTTTAGTTTTTAAAATAAACAGGAACATTGGAAATGATTGAACCTTATATATCAATTACATTAAATATTAAATGCTCATATTTATAACTTTTCCAATGGAAACTGGATTTCTCCAGAAATCCACTACATACTGTCAAACTAGATCTACAGTAATATATGTAGATTACACTTTAGCAGCATTGGCTTGGAGAAGCAGATTTATTCTAATCAGACAAAATAGACAACTTCTGTTAAATAGCTAAAACTATAGAAGTTTATGCAAATGTTGTTTTATAACCTTTACATTGCAGTTATTTTATATAATTCCTGTATATTCTAGCAGAAATACGTAAATCTAGTGCAAATAGTCACATATTTCCATGTAAACAACCTTGTAATTCAAGGTGGAATAACAGTTTAGACAATAACATCGAGCCATAATAAAATAAACACTTTGGAACTGGTCCCACTCAGACTAGCCAGAAGCTCATCTGTCTGGTCAGAATTAGTCTCTGTTTCTCTCAACTGAGGCTGTCCAAAGAGCTTTCTTCAACAGGATATTTAATGTTCATATCCATAACTTTTCCACATAAATCCACTACATAAAAGCAGATCTATTGCTTTAAGGTCTGGACCTTGTGATGACGTTCCATCACTGACTCAGATGAATCCTGGCATTACATTTGTATTTGATTATATTAAATCACTTGACCTGTTTCTAAACACACTGTTTATTTCAATACTTTGAGTTCTGCTGTTGACTTTTTTTTATTTTTTACAAATGTATAAATAATCTCCAATCAAAATCAAAACATTTCTTCTGGTCATATTGAAGGTGGTATTTTATTACAGTTTTACTGTTTTAATAGAAAGCGAGACCATGTTTAATTTCAAAAGACGCTCTACTTCCTTTGGTTGTTTAGCTGAACCCATCATCTTTTCCAGAAACCTTAATTTGGTCATAACTTAAGGAACTGAGAAGCTGCCTGTCTCAGTGAGGGTTAAATAACTTGATACCAGAAGAAATATATTAATTTCTGCAACGCACTTCCAATAGGAGGCACTCACCTATTTGCTTAGGTAAATCCAGACACAGATGTTTTTTTTTGTCCAGGCAGAGTATATTTTAAATTCTGACAGCAGTAGGAGGGAGACACAGTGTAGAAATGAGAATTACATGTAAATCAAAATGCAAAATACTCACACCGACAGTTTTCTGTCAACCAAGCTGCATCAGTGAGTCCTGCCAAAGTCTGCAGGCAAAAGGCATATTACAGGTTAAAGGGCTGACAGACTGCGATTTTGGTTCATAAATGAATCTGGCAAACCCTGAAGCCCCCAAGCAGTCTGTTCAGTATTGTTCTGCATTTGGGCTGCAGATGAGCTTGTACTGAAAGTGCTGAGGGCAACAACTATGTACAATAACTGGTAACAACTCCAGATGAGTCAAGTCAGGTCAAGTCAGTAATACCATTTTGTGCTGGATGTGCTTATTGTGCTGAAAAGGCTAACAGGCGAGCACACAGTGCTGTAGTAAATTACAAGGAGAACACAAGTATCAATCATTTCCCACCTGCACTGCTGTGGGTGAGCTGTCACATGATTCTCACCTGTGTGCTTCTATTTACTCTAACATGAACTGGTGACACACACAAGAAAAGAGGCAAAACCCGTCAGACTGCCAGGAGATGAGATGCACCAGTTTCAAAGGTCTCGATCTCCAAACAGTAGAAATAAAGAACCATAAGAGAGGAAAAGTGAGCACACCTTCTAGAAGCTAAATCATGTCATTCTGCTAAGAAAGTAGCACAACTTCTTTTAATGTTTGTCAAAAAAGTTTCAGGCTGATGTTTTAATAAAACTCTTCAACTTGAGTGGTATTTTTTTAAAATTTCATGGAGTCAATACATCATCATCTTAAGAATACATAAAAAAAGTCTTAGTACATAATTCAGTATAAGGATTCATCTGTCTGAGAAATAAGTTTTAAACTTTTCTCAGTTTGTCCAGAACTGCCTACTGCTGCTGCAAGTACTTCCTAAAAGTAGACAGAATTAACAGAGCAAGATTTACAGTGTCGTCACATCATCTGACTGCAGGTTCTTTATTTATGTATTCTTTGTTTCACTAGAAATGTCTGAGATACAATATTCTTTTTTTCTGGGTCAAGCTGGCAGCTTAGTTAGAGAATAAAGAAACAGCCATGTAAAAGTTCCAAAATTTTAAGAGCATACTGATTAAGGAAGAAGTGAGAAAATTAGATATTTAGATTTTCTAAAATTATAAAAGAATACAAAAAAATAAAGACAATGGCTCAGTAAAATAAGGCATCATCCACACTACTCCAGATGTTTTGGAAAACTAAGATTGTATTTTAGATTTTTCAGAAACACAGTTTTCAGCACCTCCATGCGAAACAGAGCTTTTCACGATGATGTAATAATCTATTTCACGCATGTCCTAAAAGCTCTCTATAATGATGTCTCTATGTTTATCTAGAATTATCCTGATCCTGTTGCTAATAGCCATTTGTTCAAGTGGGTATTAACAGAGAAGAATTTATAGAAGGCGTCAAAGAAGAAGACCTGTTTTGTGAGAAGATGGAATCTTCTTTCTTTGTATTTTGATGTGTCGTTGATGTGGGCCATAGTGTCACAGTGCTGAGATTTTAACATTTTGTTAGGATATGAATAGAAACAGTATGGTAAACAGAAAAAATGATCAGATAATAAAATATATCTATTCAAGTGTAAACGGTGCTCAACAAAAAGCAGGCCTATGTCCAAGGGTATGTACCCACAAACTGTCAAAAATCACTTACTTGGAAATCAAGCAAGGAAAAGTTTGCAAATTAAAATTCTTTATTTAGAATGATGTGCTTTAGACAGACAAATGGAAAACAGAAATATTTGGCCACAATACCTTTAGACATGTTTACCACAGAGCAATGACAGAGAGAAAAACCTCTTATAACAGAGAAGTATAGAGGTGGAACATTTATGGTTTGGGGATTCAGGTTGCAGAAGTTTGGCTTTGATTGGTCTGTCAAATCACCCAAAAATTGTTTTCATGTTTGTGTCACTTAAAGCAAAAAAAGCAACAACAACAACAAAAAAAACCTCATCTGGGATCACTGTTTGTTTGTTTTTAGATCCTCCTTGTCATCTGTTAATTCCAACATGGTAATTAGTTGTAGAATCTAATTTACTTTGGTGGTTCATTTAAGGGAATATGCAGTATTTAAGGGGGGTTGGGAGGGTGGGGGTGTCCAGAGGGAGGGAATTAAAATTCAGTTGGTGATGTAAGAAAAGCACTGTAATATATAGTTTTTGATGGCGTGACAGCGATGATTGTAATGAGAATGGAAGTGTAAGCCAGGCATCAGTGGTGAAGGGTCAGGTGATGGTGGTGATAATGACACACTGTTGACGAGTGCTGTTGTGATTCTCCTGTGCCAAATACATGAAGGAGGGTCACTGACCTCGGATTTCAGTCCCATTCTCCTTACAAGCCAAATCCTAATAGACTCCATTACCAGCAGGAGTGGGAGAGAAAGCCCTGACGCTGGAGGAAAGTCTGCATATGTGATGACTTGCAGTCTGGCAGGCTGAATGAACCAGGCTCAGAGCCTGATAACCTCCTCTTTCCTTATTATTTCCCCTCATTTAGCTCACTGTGTGCCTTCATCACAGTCCATTTTCTCCTGCGCGTGTGTGTGTGAGTATGTGTGTGTGTGTATAAAATTCAGGCAAGAAAATCTCTCACTCCTGCTAGCACGTCTGTTATTTCACAGCAATTTTGGATAATGATTTATTTTACAATCCACAATTGGAAGGCCTTCCGCTTGAAAGGCGATGATAAAATAGTAATCCCATTGCAATTATGTAGTTAGAGATAGTCACATTCATTGGGATTCACTGATACAACCAGAATGGACCTAACAACGCTTTGGAATCATTTTAACAAACACGCTCAGCCTTTCTCAGAGGACCCAGCTCAGTAAAGTACATGAAAGTACACAAGCCTTTAGAGGATGCACTGTGAAGGTTTTGTTGTTCAGATTTGTTGTGCTGCCAAATGAGTGGGATCTCTTGTGGTTTATATATATATATATATATATATATATATATATATATATATATATATATATATATATATATATATATATATATATATATATATATATATATATCAAAGCGTGGTGCCCATTTGGGCGCCAGATTTCTCCCAAGAAAATATTCATTTTTGACATCACGATGTCAAAAGGTTGTAGCTTTAATATGGTTAGAGATAAAGTGTACTAATAATGAACGATTTTCTTATCAGGTCAACGTTTTTATAAGCAGCTGATTCATACAGCTTCACATGACTTTGACCCTTTGAGTTCTATTGGCTCATATTGTAAGAATTGTATAAACATGTATTGTTTTACTTTCACAAAAACTGATCATTCAGACTGTAGGATTATTTGTTTACCAAAGTACAACTTGGATTTTTTGCAGACTTTCACATTACCTCACATATGACAAGAGCTATAAAGTTAAAACTAATAACGGCTGACCAATGTTATGTTCACCTCCTTGTTAATTATATCACCTGCTTTTATGATTTTACTGCTTGCCATACTGTCTGATTGAGGCAGTGACTTCAGATACTTTCACCATCAGATTGTTGGTCTTTGACAAAAACTTTTTAAAATAACGTGTTAATGTTTCATCATCCATAGAAAATAAATCATATTCTATATTATTTTATAAAATATACACCAAAAAAGAGCCGTCATATCATTTTAAATTTGCACATTTTTCTTTTAGTTAGAGCTTCTTTTTTTTTAAGGAAAACATTTAATCATACTTCATGTAAAATCTTAGCTTTTATCTTCTATTTCCATCACAACCCTTCAAGGTCTTTACGCTGATAGTTCAATATATTTTCCAAAGCGACTAACAAACACCTTTCAGGCTTGTTGTGGTCCATTTATATCTTTTAACATTAAATTTGGGGCCAATATATGGATATGTTGTAGGATTGCTGTTTGTTTCGTTTTTGAAACACGTGGTTTGGCCCACTTTGATGTTTTTCAGTTCTTTCATGCATCATGTTTAGGGTTTCTCTACAGAGATGTGTCCCTTGTGACCACTGTGTGTTTTATGCAATGTACATAGAAACACAACATGTATTCATAAAGCCGTGAACAGCACATCCTGATCACCACGCTGACATAAATTATTAAAATCACGCCACGCTAACATAAAAATCACAAACTGCTTTTACTTTCAGCTGCTGTTTAGACATCTTGGGTTCTTGAGAGAAAGATGCACATTTTCAAACCTTTACAGTTTGAAACACAGATTTTCAGCCCCCTGAGATGGTAAGATGAGGCGTGTGACATCTAAAAATGATGGAGTGGTTTGGCTTTGAGTCTCTGTTACTGTGTCAGCGTGAGGAAAGCGTATGGTAGATGTTAGTATTTGATGCATCAAAAGGAAAATATGATCTTGGTGCTAGATTTATGAGAAACGTTATCCACGATGGCCCACTTCACAGGGGGATGTTCTGCTTGAATTGTAAGGATTTGAGTTACTGGCATAAAGTAACTACAGAAACAGGACAAAAACAAGAATCAGAGACTCTGGCATTCAAGTAGCTCCAGTTTGCCTGTTGGCTGTTGCTCTTTAACAATGTCTTATGCACATTTTGTAGACGTAGTGTTGACAAAATCAAGTAGGGCAGTAGTTTGGGGAGATCAAGGAGTTTCTGTATTTCAGGCAAAAACACGTCTTTAACTCTGTGAGGCTGGGAGGCTTAATTACCAAGTGGAGGGAACGCTTCGTTTGGAAACCACAAGGCTTTTACTGGAAATCGGAAGTGCTAATAAGTTCCCTGCCCATCCGAGGTCATCACCATAACGCAGAGCAGCGGAGGGAGGTTTTTCTTCACAGCCTTGTTTTCATGTTAGTTTGTAACTGAACCCAGCCTCTTTGATTTATCCACCACTGCTGTTTCCTATCATCTTTGTCGAATAATTATCTAACAAATGTTTAAAAGCGGTTTTAAATTCAAATGCCATGGGCTGTAAGAGACAGAGATAAATTATTTATACCGCCTTGATGAGAACTAGCTGGCTCCAAGAAGTGAGCACTCAGACATTTTTAAATGTTTAAAATGCAGCAGCAGGATTTTATACCGAGGAAACTTCTGGGATGTTTGAGGAAAAAATGCTAAAGGACCTTAAGCTCTGCAGGTTTCTGCATTCGAGGGAACAAAACCACATTTTCCTGCTAGTATTTAAAAGTCAGGGTGGCAAATGTAACAAAAACACTCACTGGTCACTTTATTAGGTACTTCTTGTTGTACTGAGTCGGATCCCCTTTTGCTTTCAGAGCCACCTTAATTTTTGATGTCACAGATTCAACAAGGTGTTGGAAACATTGATCAGAGGTTCTGGTTCATGTTGACATGACAGCATTGCTGAACATTCATGATGTGAATCTCCTGTTCCACCGCATCCTAAAGGTTCTGGACTGGGTTGAGATCTGGTGACTGTGGAGTCAACTGGAGTCCAGTCAAAAACAGTTACAGACGATCTGAGCTCTGAGACATGGAGGACAGTATGGCTGGAAATAGCATCAGAAGATGGAGCCACTGTGGTCATAAAGGGATGGACATGGCCAGCAACAATACTCAGGTAGACTCTGGAGTTTAAATGATAACCAGTTGGTACTTAGGGACCCCCGCAAAAAAAGAAAAGCAGTTATTTGAGCTCCTGTCTGCCCATTATCCTCTGACCTTACTGCACATTTTCTTTTTGTATCATTCTCTGTACACTATAGATGGTTGTGGGTGAGAATCCCATAGTCTGGTACCAAAACCCATGCTCTGTTCTGATGCTCATTGAACTTCTGCAGGTCGTCTTCACACCTACACTGAATGCGTTGAGCTGCTGTACCGTGATTGGCTGATCAGCTGTTTGTTAGGTGTACCTTATAAAGTGGCCAGTGAGTGTATTTAAAATGACAGATTTGCTCACACACATCCATGTAACCTTGTGCCACTCTACAGGAGGAGGTGTTTGGTTTCATAGACAAGTCAGAGACCATCCACGTTTATGATGCATGCTGTTGATTTTTTGGGGGATGTGTGCGTGTCTGTGTGTAAGTAGGGACACCTGACCATTTCCTTCATAGCACCCTCAATAAAAACCAAGCTCTTCCATAGCACCTGTAAAAAAATCATTCTGTGCTGCCTCTGCATTTCCCTCTAACTGGCAAAAAGAAGCCTTAACAATAAAAAAACGCCACAAATTAACCAATGAGACAAAAGGAAGCAAGTCAACGTCAGATAAGAATTTCTTATTATTCCAATAAAAAATACATTCATACAGAAATATAACAATTTTGCAAAACAATCTCAAATAAAAATTTCATAAAGCATAAACATAACAATTTTACAAAAGTTTTTTTTTCTTTTTATACAAAGATTCAGTTGAGAACAAAGAGCTGTGTGAGACTGAACATCTGCAGTGGTGTGAAGAGAGAGAGAGAGAGAGAGAGGTGATGGAAAGTGTAAAAGATGTGAGCAAAAAAACCCAAAAAAACAACATGAAGCTAAATCAAGGCTCAATTATCACTGGAACAGAACTGGATGCTGCTGCTGCGCTTTGCCCACACGAGGCATCGCCAGCACTCCCCAATCTACTGCAATAAGCAGTTTCAAGTTTGTACTCATCCTGCCTCCTGCGCTCGCTGATCTGAAATCCATACATCAGAGCGAGCGTGCCACAGCGCTACTTGCTGCAACATTGGATTCCTACAGCGAGGTCGCTGACCTGGAGTGGGAGGCACTGATCACTTCATCCTCAAGTGTTAATAAGGAAAATCCCTTTAGCCAAAATACTGTTCAACTTCAAATGATGGAGATACCGTTTTTATTTTTATGTGCATCATTGGTGCTTGATGTGCATCTCCTCTTAAGACTCCCCCTCCCACACCCTCACTTTCCATGGTTTCCATAATACTGTTGCAGCTTGGCTAAAACAACGCGCTCCAGACAGGTCAATAACCAACCTACACAGTCAGCAGTCTGTGACAGATTCCATGCCAACAAAGCCTTTAGCAATTCATTACTGAGAGGCAGTACAAGGCAAGGCCTGTGTGACTGCAGCCTGTTAATTACAATAAATCTTTAGCTTTTTCTCCAGCTCCCTGTCCCTCCATCTCTGCAAGTGGGACTTGCAGAGATGGAGGGACAGGGAAGAGATGGGGGAGGGTGGTGATGGTGGGGAAAGGACACGGCGAAGGTTTTTTTTTAAGCTAGTCATTTCTGTACCTTTGTGCTGTGCGAGACATACTACACAGTAGTTACCACCTTTAAAAAAATGAACTTAAGTGCTCTTAACATACAGCGTTTGTCTAATATATTTTTAGACCATTTAACTTCAACCAAACTCAGACTCAAAAACGTACAAAAATAAAAAGGCAGTCAACTAAAAATAGGTACTTTAGTAAACATTTCCAATTTTACAACAATCCAGAGAGAATGTTACAGTTGGAAAAAAGTCCAAAATATTCCTGTAATTGAGCCTTGATCGAGCTCGTCAAATCACCCAGACAACAAGCGTGACATCCTGAGGGCGTAATCTGCTGCCGCCACAGGGCCCAGTCACTTGCATAAGGCACCATTAAGGTCAACAGTGCATTATTAGATAGAAAGAAATAAAGTGTACACACACACACACGAAATGCAGAAATGAGTCTTAGAGGCATTAAATGAATGAGTAAATTAGTAACCAGCATTAAAATCTCCAAGCAGATGAAGGGAGGGGGGGGGGGGGGGGGGGGGGGCAAAATGGAGATGAAGTTGTGGAAATAAGAAATCATCAAGGCTTTATGTACAACATTGTAACATTTAACCATTTGCTTTTTAGCTGCACTTTTACTGAAACTATTTGCAGTCCTGATTACAGTGGAAACTGGAAATGAACAAACCCTAGAACCATGCAACACCTGTCTATGATACTGAAGTTATAGTATAGTTGTGTTATACCTCTAAGCACACAGCTTATACAATTGGACTACAAATGAGCTTTGTAGCTTGTAAAAAAAACTAATAAACCGGGCTACATAACACATTGCACATTTAGTAGCTGCACCAAAAAAAAAAACAAACAAAAAAAACACACCAAACAAAGCTCCTGTCATAGTGACCCATGGAGGGGGGGTTCAGACCAGAATGCGTCTCTCTCTGGTCAAACCCTACAGGTCTCAGCGAAGCCTCCCACCCTCTTCAGAGTCTGGGTCCCACACTGATGAGGCAGGTGCAGCTCTCCCCCTCACCCCCCACATCCTCACACTGCCACCTGGGAATGTTTCCCCCAGAAACCCACTCAGTCCACAGCAACATTGGTACCAGCCCCGCACCTTCCACCTTTTCCTCTTCTTCTCCTCCCTGGGGGCCAGTCAGCCAATCTCAGACATTCACAGTGCACACATGCTTACCTCAGACAGGTTCATAGAGTACCAGTGTATCAGCTGTCCAGGAGATGTCCCCAAAACATCATGCACCATACATACAAGTCATTCACTCTTTATGCTCGTGTCTTTTTTGTTGTTGTCGTTTTTGTCCTTTTAGTGTGTGTGTGTGAATAAAGTCCTCAATCAAAAACACTTCTCCCCCCACATCCATGATTTTATCCTCTTGTTGTGACAGTCAACCTTCAGAGCGCCCTTCTCCAAAAGAGAGGTCCCGGAGGCACTGGGTATGGTGCAAAACGGCATGCTTTGGCTGGAACACACTCCCTCCACTCTGCTCTGGGACAGTTCAACCACGAGACTGGTCGGGAGATGGCGTTTGTTTTATTCTCTCTCCATGTCAGGAAAAATAAAAGAAAATGATTTCCCCTTCGCTGTGTTGCTTGGTTGGTGCTGGCCCTGCTTTAGATGTGTCTCTTCATGTGAAGAGCCAGGTGGTCAGACCTGGAAAAGCATCTGGGGACAGAAAGAAGGAATGAGGTCAGTCATGAAAAAGAGGAAGGAAGTTTTTAAAACGTAAATATGTAATAAGTTACAAATTATTGTAAATAAACAAATTGAAGCAGAAAAAAAGGGCTTTAGACAGAACTACTTCCTCCTCAGTACTGTTGGCCTATGTTAACGCTTTTAAATTTTAAAAAATCTTTTAAGACTTTTATTCCCCAGTTGGCCACGGCAGAAGGCTCCGCCCATTCTGAGCCTGGTTCTGCTGGAGGTTTCTTCCTCAGTCGTCCTCGTACTGTGCTGTTCAGAATGAAGAACTGCATTAAAGAAACGCTTCAATCCAATCAGCTGCTTCCTTTATTACGGGACAATTTGACTAATTATCATTTTATAATGAATCTAATCTTATTACAGCTGAATTGCACTTACTGCAATCAGTTGGACTGAATCTGGTATGATATGATCTGGATTTGCTTTGTTCAGCACTTTGACATGACTTGTGACGTGAACTGGCACCTTATAAATAAACTGAATTATTTTTTTTCCATGTAAAAATGACAAAGAAAAGTACCAATGAATCTACTAATCTTTTTAGCAACCTGAGTGAAAACACAGCAATGCAGTCAACTTTTAAAGCTCCTTATCACCATTAGGGTGATGCAGAAGAATAAAATGCATCCTTATCATGAGCTGGAGCTTACCTGTCACAGTGATTGCATTTAAATGGCTTTGCCCCGGTGTGCTTCCTGAAATGTCTGGTCAACTCATCGCTTCGTGCAAAACGCCACTCGCAGCCCTCCCACGAACACCTGTACGGTTTCTCACCTGCAGAGCAGACACAGGACACAAGGAAAGAAGCTCAACATTAACCACTAGCCGCTACAACGGCAACAGAAAGCATTGCATTAGTGCAACCAAGTCTGTAGCTGTTATTTAAACACATTCAAATCAATCAGCCTGGGGGCCGGGTGGGTTGACAACATAGGTGCTGACAAGCCACCCAACACTCAGATTCCACCAAACCTGTAGGCTCAGCTCTGTTTGATGCGATCTAAAAGCATGCTAAGAATGCTAGCTGGGCTGCTATGCAGTGGATGTGTTGGGAGAAATGAATAAAATAGCTAACAGATCAGTCAAATAAAGCCACATGAGCAATGTCACACCGATAACCAAAAATACAAAACATTCAAATGAGCATTCAAGCTCCCCCCGGTTCCTCCGCCCATTCACCCCTTTCCCATGGTGAAACTCAATCTGTTTTGAAGTCCTTTTATCTCCCATGTGCAACCCCCTCCGTCCCTCCCTCCCTCTCACTCGCTGGCTCAGTCAGTCACATTCCACACAGATTAGGTCACAGTTTAGGTATCCAGCCATGCAGAGCTAATGCTCGCAGCGCTCCAGCTGAGGGCATCATGGGATGTGGGCCTTTAATTACATTACACAATGGGTGGACAATGACATTAAGGTGGACGACTAAATTTACGGCATTTCCAACGTTCACTCAATAAAAACAGATTTTTTAAATATCCTTATAAATGAATTGCTTTGCTCCTCTCCTCCTGACTCTACTCTGTTTACACACACCACACATGACCACGTGAGGTGACCTCACCTGACTGAAACTCACCTGTATGAGTGCGCTGGTGTGCTTTTAGGTGTGAGCTCTTTGTGTAAACTTTGCGACACCCGTTGAAGTGGCATTTGTGCACTCGCCTCCGGCTGTCCGGAGACGCCTCCCCACAGATGAGTCCCGTCTTGTCCGAGCTCTTTGCTGCCCCGCCGGTCCGAATTTTGACCGGCAAGTGCAGCTCAGCGTGTGTGGCCACCCAGCCGTTCATGACAGCACTGGGCTCTGGGGCGGCCTCTGGAGAGGATGGGGGAGTACTTATGATGGAGGGGCTAAAAGGTCCAGTGCCAACCAAAACAGACCCCAGAGGGTTGGAGGTAAAACTGTGCGTGGGCGAGAGCTCCTCAGAACTGTCAGAAGCCTCGCTGCTGGCATCTGAATTCACACTGTTGGTGTCCAAGATCTGGCTGTCCTGATTGTCCTCTTCGTGGGCCAAGGGCAGCCTTGGGTCAGACTCTGCCTTGGTCTTATCCCCACAGGCCAAGATCAGCTTGCTCCAGAGGTCCTCCTGACTGTCAAACTTTAGGTCAGATGTGGAGACGTAAGGCTCACTCTGTAGGTAGCGCTCCAACTCCAAACAGGTCTACACAAAACAAGGAAATAATAAAATACAGTGAGAAAAAAGAAATTGTTATGGAAACGGTATTCCTGGGAAGAGGGGGTTCACTCACACCAGGAAAAAGCTTATGTGAGGGAAATCCTCTTAAATCATGCATGTGCACATCTCCAATAAGCTTCTGGTGGTGTAATATTTGTAAATGCTTACAGCAGGAAGTTAAAATCAGGAAATCACAGCTATCCCTGCACTTTTAACAATCAGGCTTTGGTCTCCAGGAATGTGCATGTTTCAATCATTTTGTTCTAGCAATTAAAACGGTTTCAGAAAATGAGACGGTCTCAGTAAGACACGTTTTCTGTTTAGAGATGATGTGAGAGATTTTCCCTTTAGATCTAAATGATGCAGGTGGGAAAAAAAAGTGACATACAAATAGATCTGTGTGCTTTATTTGGACTTTTGTTTATCATCATTATCACCTTTATTTATTTATTTATATAGCCCCTTACAGGCATGACACCAAATTGCTGCACAGTAACAAATTAAAACAGACAAAATCAACAAAGTTGTTGTCTTAACTAATTCTCCCTCAAACCTACTGAAACCCCACATGTGAGGAGATGAGCCACACTCAGCCTCAGCTCTGTTGTCATTTCAGCACTCCACCATGACTCTCTGAACAAATTTTAGTCCTTTTAAGGAAGCCGCTCAACTTCCCCCTTCAGCCTCAAAGGGCCATTCAGCTGCTTTTCCTCCAGCACACTACTGACATGCAATCACATCCTCCCTCAGCAGCTCCAGCCTCAGCACTACAACTGGCTCCAGATCACTTACATGGAGTCTGTTAAGCTGAAAAGCAAGAAGGTGTTCATTAGAGGATGCTTGAAGACAGCAGCTGTGAGGAGGCATGTGTAAAATAAATGTTTTCCTCCAGGCTTTTGCAGGCTACATTTTCCACCTCATGCAAGGAGGATCTGGCCAAGGCTGACATTTCATTCGGTCATTATGCCGCGCTGCTGATTTAAGTCCAAGGACGATGCAAATGAATGGGAAATGAATATTACGGTGAAGAAAATGCTCAGCTTTAAAGATAAAAGTGGAAATTCTGAAACCACTAAAGTGACTAAATGGTTTATTGAGAAAACAAACCTGAGCGTTAGACTCATCTGGTTCTCTGTTAAAAGCTGACTGACTTCACGGCACTTCCTTCCCCAAACCTGCTCACTTCTCCTGGGAGTGAAACCAGCATGCAAAAAGAAGAAGTAGAGCTGGAGCTGCTGACTGAGTTCCCTCCATTCATCCTGGACTCCAGCTGTCAGACTGACACACTGATCCAGCTCAGTCTGACTAAAACTTCACAACCAACCTGATCATGAAAACAGCACGGGACGGGCTCCGTCTAAGTAACGGGTTCTCGTGTTTACAACCATTACAGGGGGCGGTTTTATTAATAAAACTCCGAGTGGCTCTAAATCTGCTCAGTTCCGCTCAGCAGGACAAGCTCAAACACCGAGTTACAGATAGATAAAAGGTTATATTCACCTGCTGCCAGTACTCCTCCAGCGACGGTAAGGCTGAGAAATAGCCCGTGTCGTGAACTATTTGAAGTTCTTGAAAAATGCTACACATCGGTAAAACATCCATTTTCCCCCGAACTTGTGTCTGTCAAAGAAATTTAAACTATAGCCGCACTTTAATATGTCGTCAGACAAAAAGAAGAAGAAAGACCCCACGAAACGAGAAGGAACGGTTCCCCGCGGTGTAACCGGAGACTTGTTCTCAGCAGCGGTCCGTCAGCTCTCCTCTTCCTTCTCCTCTCCTCAGGCTGCAGATTAGCTAACAGCAGCAGACTGGATGGAGAACAACTGCGCTCTGAAAACTTCCCTATTCAAACCTCGATGCCCTCCCCCTCCTCCTCGCGACTACGTTGGACCTGAAGCACGTCAGCCAATCAGCATCGAGCTGCATAAGCCACGGCCAATGAGCTCACGGCCGACCAATCGCATTTCTTCATTCGGAATTTTCTCGGGTTTTAATTGGTGAGCGTAACCCTTCAGTGATTGGTTGGTTATTTTTAGGCCTGTATATAAGACAGCGCTGCTCTCTCTTCCTTTCTAGTCTCCGCTGTCGGCCTCTCGTTCCGCCACAGACAGCGTAGGTGAGCCGCAACACTTTGGCTGTGCTAATGTGGGAAACATTGGGCAACTTTAGTCACCAGTAGCAGTTGCAACATTGCTATTTAGAAGGGCTGAGGGCAAGCTGTAACTCTGGTGAACAGTAAACATTGACAGGACGCCATGACTAATAGTGGTCAGGTAGCCATGCAATCAAAGCTCACATGGACTTTCAGCTGAATCATGACTTGAAACTTCTGCTTTATGACCAAAAGGCTGAAAAAGATCAAAGCTGCACTCTCCCCTAAAGCAAAAGTTTGACAAGTGCAGTTTTTAAAAAATATATTAGTTAAAACTATTTTTCTAACCTAATTTGCACTTAAAAGCACACAAGGCTGAATTAATATTCAGGAGTTCCACAAAGTTAAAGACTTTGTTTTGCCCCAGCTTAGATATTATGATACATGGAAAAATCCTGAATTATTCCCAAGATCATTTTAGTTCAGAAGATCTGATCTGCATCAGCTATTGTGGCAGTATTTTTTACTCAATGTATGAAAAAGTTGTTTTCAACCTCGTTTTGTTTGACAAAATAAATATGCATTTCACAATATGTGATTTTAGATTGTGATTTTTATTGTAATTTTTGCACCAGATTGGATTAAGATTTCTACACTTGCTTGTTTTATCGTGAATAAAAAGTAATTTTGTTTAATTTCTGGAGATCATCTCTAGACCATCTGCTTAATGTTTCATCCTCCACAACGAGGTCCCATTCAACTTTGGGAACCACTGGTTTAATGAGACTGATTGAACTTCCCATTGAAAAATCTAAAAATATATTGTGCATGGTGAACTTTTATATTGATGAATATGTATTTGGCAGACGCTTTTAACCAAACCAACTTACTAATGAAACTAACAATGAAGTTACCATTGATAATGGCTAACATTGCTTAGATTTGAAGATAAAGCTTTCAATGAATGAAACACGCACACACACACTGTTTAAATATTCAATTCTCACTTTAATGCTTATCAAAGTAAAATAGCCACACCTGGAATTCCTCCATGGTTTGGCGATACTCTGCTGTGTACTCTCACTAGGGATGCTTCATTCCAGTTAAATTCCAGCACACATTTTGGTTTTGGCTACGTCATCCTGACTCCTTATCATTTCCTGTTTGGAGAAATGCGCGTGTGCCACTGCAGCATCTCTTCCGGCAGCTGTTCATAAACATGGAGTCACTGCAGCCTGGCACACCATCGCCTGATGAGATAAACAACGCTTCAACACAGGAGCCTTGTTGTGTTCTGAGTGCCAGTGTTTTCCTGAGCAGACAACTGAGCGTCCTTTGTGCTTCTCCCAGTTGCGAGGTCATATTGGTCACCCACAACATCTGATTTAGTCATATGGCAGTGGGATGTCTTTTGAAGCCTGGAGCTGACCACAATACACCCTGCAAAGGAATTCCATCTGCTTTTTAGTTACATCTTTCATGTTCATCCAGAAATCAGCGGGTACATTACTTCAAGGAGTACAACAGTCCACCTGGTTAAAACTTTTTGTGTCACAATGTCACAATACAACAGATTTAGTAACTAATCGTCACTCCTTACATGTGCATTTCTGAAGTTGCTTATTGTAGAATGGATGGAATGCCTAGTCCGATTGGAGCATCACTTCCTCCAGAAGACCTCGTAGATGAAGCATTTTGAAAGGTGCATGCGGGCCTGAATGGCAGCTTCTGTTTCAGAAGGCCAGATCCACAACTTCATCATCATTATGTAATTCCAGCCCTGCCAGTAGCCACAGGAAAGAACAATTACAGGATGACCCATTTGAATGCATCACTGTCAAACCAATCAGTGAGCTCTTCTGAGGGGCTTTCTGGGTAACCTGTATTGCACATGGACACACTGTAGATCTTTTTCAATCACAGAAAGGACTGGATATCAGTTTTCACACATAAAAACATTTTTCTGAATTAACATGGAAATTGAATTTAGAGTTTGATTAAAAACATTATTTCATTGCAGACGGGGGGGGGGGGGGGGGGGGGGGGGGGGGGGGGATGTGGTACAGTACAACAGAAAAAGTGTTTCTGTTATCTTTACAGTAGGAGTCAAAGGGCTGACGCTCATACAGATTTATAGGCCAGCTGTGTTTAAGCAGACACAGCCGACTCTGAAATGAATTCATTATTTGCCTGCTTACCATCAGAAGGCCAGTTAGTAATGAGGTACAGAGCTATTGATAGAGATGCATTGCCCTCCGCTGGGGCCACTGAAAATTTGTCCAAGCTTAAATAAAATGAGAATAAAAATAATTGATTGAAAATCAATACACATACATCATTCACTCTTTTGTTAAAAGGAGAAATGGAAGGAAGGAGAGAGGGAGAAGGGTGGGCTATCCTGGAAAATCAATGTTCATTCGAATCATAAATCAGAATTGAGTCAGCGCTTGTGGGGAGGGGAGATAATCATTGGTCTGGTTTTGGATTACATATTGCACGTGGTTGGAGGATTGTCCAGCCTGCAGGTGCCCAGCCCCCCCTCCACCCTCCTTCACCTCAACCTACGTGCACAAACATGATGGTGAGATCCGCTCATTGAAATGCATTGATGGTTTAACGTGGCAGTGGCCCCACACACGGCTGTCGGGCCTCATCTGTGAGCAGATCAACATGTGTGTACAATAGGTGGCATGGTGTCAGCCTCATCAGGCTGTCGGCCACCTCTTCCCTGATCCTGACCTTGAGGATGAAGAGTGGGCGCCCGGGAGCGCGTGTTTGTGTGTGCTTTGGCTGAACGGACATGCATGGGATTCAGCAATCAGTCAGGATGCTCTTGTGATGTTTGATGATGGAGGGCTGTGAATTGGTTTGTGCACCCGCATTCAGTGAAGACCAATATATCAGTTTGCTGATATACTGGGGTGAAAATCAATATCATCCACCTCTGGTATGATGAAGGTTCTTCACTGATCACACTAACACCCAAACACACGGAAACAGATTCCTCTTTGTTTGGGTCTTCCTGAACTTTAGAATGTTTCTAACTCATCTTGTGTTTGTTTGTCTATCAAAAGGAGAAAGTTTAATTTAATTCTATTAAAATCACAGCTGACCTTTTGACATTTGCTGAGGTTTGCTCATTGGTTATTTTGCATAAATAATCCCAACATGTATAAAAGCATTTTGTGTTAACTGTAATGGGGTTCAGAAAATACATTACTGATCTGAAATCATTTTTCTTTATATGAGCCTAAATATTTAAATCTTAATAAAATGTTTCATGTTTAGATGGATGTAGAAAAAAAAGCCTATCACTAATCTCATTTCTTGCAACAGTTTTGAACTAAGACCATCTTAAGTAAGGAAATTATGACATTATTGTCAATTTGTTCAAATCTAGAAAATAAAGTGCCCAGTCTCTTTGTAAAATTGTCAGATCTCACAGAATAATCTCCAATGCTCTGAGCATGTGCTGTGGATGACTCTCAGCTACTAACACATTAATATGTAGCTCAACATCTTTAAAAAAAGACTGATTTTATACCTATTTGTATTTGCTAAAGTTGACTGTCTGTGTTGCCATCTTGAACGGGTTTGACTCCAACAATTAAACAGCTGTAGTTGAACATCCAATAATTACTTTCTGAGATTTTTATTGAAATCCATCCAGGTTTATGTGATATTTTCAAAACTCTACAAACACATACACAAAACATTATCACCAATCTTTTGCTTTTCTGAGCTCTCAATGACTGTTTTGGTTTTTTTATGTAGGTTGAAAATTACCAGAAAAAAAATAATGAACTGTCAAGATATATGCAAGTATATTTACATAAATAATGCCTTTTATGCACTATAGGAAACAAATTTAACTTGAGAGCACTCGTGTGTGTGTTGTCTCCTCCACCAATGCTGATTTGAATCTGTAGCCACAGAATCCGTTTAAAATATCTGGTAAGAAGCATTTAAAGGTGTAAAAAACACAATAATATTTGTTTACCTTCCATCCATCCATCCATCCGTCCGTCCATCCGTCCGTCCGTCCTTCTGTCCGTCCGTCCATCCGTCCATCCATCCATCCATCCACCCACCCACTCTCTGTAGGGCTGTTTTCAGTCCAGGTGATTTTAACAGGTGAAAAAAATGAGAAAAAAAAATCAGTAATGTTTCCAATTGAGACGTAACATTTGAGGTAGTGTTGATTGAGCTGCTAGAGTTAAATCAGCTCATTTTTTAAAATTCTACTCAGACAAATGATGGGAATATTGAAATTGATTTCAAAGCAAGCGCCAAGAGCAAAAACTTTAGAGGTTTTCATTTCTAAGTACAATAGATGCAGTATGAGATGAAGTTGAGATTAGATGGAGATTGGAGATTTCTTGGATCTGATCTGAATTTGTGACGTACTTTCCCTCCTGCTAAAATCTGAGTCCAACAGTAATAGTCTTTTATTCTTTTTGTTTTTCATGTCACACCAGCAGCTGATTTTAAAAAACATCACTGACTGTTAACGTACCGAGTGTCTGCGAGCGTGGAGCTTTGTGTGTGTTTTGACAACAGCAGCTGATTATCGGTGACCATGGAGGCTGTGTCACATAGCCTTGAGCTTATCACTCCAATGAATAGCTACAGTTTCTGTGAGTCTGAGACTTTTGCTGAGCCCTGGGGAGTCTCTCCTTTCAAATGAAACAAATTGTCTCCAGCAACATTTGTTGGAAAATAAACCACACATATACACCCCCCCCACCCCCCCACCCCCACCCCACCCCACAACAAACTGAGCTTCATTCACATCCACTGATGGACTTTTTGCCAGCCAAAGATTTCAAGTGATGCTTTGTTTGAACGTCGCTGCCAAGCGAGAGAATTTTCAGCAGTAGATCTTATAAGTGCTTGAAAATCATCAGGACAGTTCAATGGTCATTGTTTCACACGGGGTGGTGCGACGAGGGGCTGCAAACTGTTTTTCCCTTCGGTGATGCCAGCTCTGCACTAAAGGCCACTACTATTATAGCGGGTGGAGGAATGTGAAGCATTTTATTATTTTCTGCCAGCCTCTGTGGGAACCAGAGCTCTCTGGCTGTTTCGGGGGTGACATTTATTGAGGCCATGCTCTAAACACAGGCCCGACCCACTGATTAGGGAGACGAGATGCATTCATTGTACACTTTCGGGTGTGGGAGAGTAAACGCTGGGAGGGAACGTGGAGGAAGAGGGGGAGTTACGATCAGGTTACTGTGACCGTGAACGCACTGAGCTGAATGTGGTATTCTGGTTTCCAGTATCACCTATTACCCAGTTCTGGACAGCACATAGATAAATTCCTTGTGCATGAATAGAAGTAACACTGAGTCATAGTTTCAGTGTTACAACAAAAACTCAGCTGTGAGCTGTCTGTTGTTCCTGTCACAGGGGAGTGATTGTTGTCTCACATGGCATGAGTTCAATTATGTGATTTTTAACTTCAATAGAAAAAAATCTGCTTCAGTCTGACATTCATAAGCTTTATTCTCCAGCATGTGGAGAGGAAAAGTCACCAAATTATCCAGATGAGCAGCTATTCAGTCAGTATATTTCTGTTTTTATTGCTAACAAATGGAATTGAAAGCCACACATCCTGTGGTCTAAGTGCAGGAAACATATTGATCAATCAACGCTACTATCTGCTGCCTTGATTCTACGTGCAAATGACCAATCTTCAAAAAATGAATCATTAGCAGAGATGATTGTTTTAGGCAGGCAGCCCAGCCATGCTACTGAAGATTAAAAAGCTGTTGATTTTGACTAAACCAGAAGCTGAAACTGTCTTGGATCTCCAGAGTATAATTCTATTAGTTGTTTTCTTCTAGTTACATCCTCACTATTTGCTCTGCATTCATTAACGGTTAACAAGTGTGTGCTCAGAGGTAGTTTCACCCCTATTTAAATCCAGTCCTGACAGTGGTGTGTAAACCCACACCATCCTGGCATGCTTTCACTCTCCCACACTTGGAACAGACAGACTGCTTTCCTTTTGCATTTCAATACATTCTGAATAACTCAACTCGTTTTCTGTGTTGAAAGAGTTTATTACTACTTGACATTGTACTGATGCATTTATAAAAACGTGTTTGTTAATTTTCTCTGAGTTTTCCAAGACACCTCAGTCAACTCTTTTACAGTTCAGAGTTTATATCTGTCTTTTCACTGGGCTGCCACTGTTAGAGACAAATTCAGAGCAGCATTCATGAGGGTGTTTTCTAAATGTCTTGTCTAAAAGGTTCTCAGATTTATTGCGTAAGTTGCAAGACCTCACTCACGTGTCACTGGAATTTCAAATATTTCCCCCAGATTTGCAAAACTAATGTTTTCACAATAGCAGAGTCATTGTGTCTGTCTGGAACCTTTTAAAGTAAATTTCCACAAGTCAGACATGTAAGAAATGTGAGAATATTTTGGACAGAGTTGGCAAATTAAAAGAGGGTAAATTGCAACCAAATTGAAAACTTTATTGACATTTTGCAACTAAATTATGACAATAATGACTGTCATAAATATTTTGCAATTAATTCTTCTGTCCTGTGTAACTTGGCCACATGTAAAGTTTTTTGCAAAAGTGATGTTTTAGAAAATATGCACATTTGCAAAACAAGCATTAAAATGGCGAAAAAATCCTAGCTAACATCAGTCAGATATTAAATCGTTTTCCTTTTTAAACTTTGAGTGACTTCATCACTGCAGGATGAGTAAACCTTTAGTCATCACATTATCTGCTTCCTTGTGCAAACCCACACGGTGGATAAGTGTCATAGCAAAGTTTACAGCCTTATAAAAAAAAGAATGAACTTTGAAAAATCTTTTTTTGAGGCGCTACTTTATCATAATTGTGCTTTTGTCAGGGAAGCTGATCAGCAGCAGCTAATGCAGAGTGTGAACTTTCATTGTTGGTGCTGTATAGGAAACACATCAGCTTCGCTGCACCTTTTGCTAAGGTCGTGACTTTTAAAGGTTGACTCCAAACACCGGCTTTGTTGACTCAGCACCTGTCTGTACATTAGGACACAGATAGTGGGCAAGCTAACTGCCTGTTGTTGCCAAAGTAACAAATCCTGCCCACTATGACCTCACTTACTGGTGTACGCTGGTGAACTCTGAACAGCTATGTAATTTATTTGATCTGTGTGTCATCGGCATTTCCTTTCACAAGTTCCTCCCCCTGGCCAACCTCCCTCTGTCCCTCGACTTCACATGTTTTCTTTCCCTATCAAAGGGAAATCCTATCCCGAAACCTCGTTTCCCTTCAGAACCTTTATGCTTTTGTTGGAATCCATTGTGAGTTTTCTTTAGCGTAATCATTACCATTTCAGTCTGTTTCTAAGTCCATTTTCCCAAGCTTACGTAACAGATGCAATCCAACGAGTGACCACTTTGACCTGTATTAACCCTCACTGTGGAGTATCCAGCTCCAAACTGATTTAATAATAGAAATATTACTTCTGTGTTTGTCTGTGCTGAGTGTGACTGATTCAATAAATAGGCATTAAGGTTGCCATAAAACAAACAACAATTGTTTGTACACCAACATCATCTGGTTGCTGCAGCAATCAGATGATAATCATCAATGCTGGAGAATCATTCTGCCTTACACCCGCTTTCCGCTCAGCAGATACCTTTGCCCGGCTGAAAGTGACTCATTCATATCTCATGACTGTTTTCCAATGAAACTTGTTGTTCTGAGCAGCAGTTTCCAGGAAACGGGCTAAGTGGTGAATTATACCATCACACCACAGCAGGCTCCAGGGACTAGAGCTGACATAAACAAATATACAGAGGACAAACTGTACATACTAATGGCTTTAATTGCTCATCAAACAGACACTGATACAGCGTGGCCACCGACTGGCTTCTCTCTAAACCTGCAAGCAGTAAATCTTCCTTTAAAGATGGATAATTCTGCTGGTGTTTTTGCTCCTGACACTGTAAGAAGTATGGCTGTAGTTGTATCCCCAGCCCAGTCCACACACATGGAAGTGACCTTGGATAAACTGCTGAAGCCCGCATTGCCCCAAATGTGTCCCACAATTGTAAGTCACTCTGGATAAAAGCATCAGCTCAACAGACCAATAACACCAGATTTACAGCTGTTGTCTTTTCATCTTTACTTCTATTGTGTATTAGTCTGCTGCTTGTAGCTGTAGACATCTACAGAAGTTAATACAAAAATAGTAAACATCAAAAAAATTAACTAAAGTTTAACCCTTAGTTAAAATGAGGCTTGTGAAAAGCCTTAGCTAACATGTCAGTTGGTCTAATCTCACAGCAGAATGTGAGATGAACATAATGCTCCGTTGAGACTTTATGCTAACTTCTGCTCTGAACAGCAGTAAATGACTGTTGGGGAGAGAATTGGCTGTCAGTTTGATTAAGTGCACAGCTTACTGGGTTCAACTCGTCGTGGTAAAATTCACATGCTATGCAAGTATAGTATTCACAATGCACTACATGTGAATATGGCCTCCAGAACTTCATCAGCAGAGTATTATCTTTGCTAAAGCATGAAGAACATTCATTTTGTAGTAATTTGTAGTTTGTAATGGCTATCTATTATCGTATGTCTTTTGCTATTTTGCTTATTTTAATCTTTCACATTGATGTTATGAATGCATGGACTAGTAAGAAAATCACCATCCATCCATCCATCCATCCATCCATCCATCCATCCATCCATCCATCCATCCATCCATCCATCCATCCATCCATCCATCCATCCATCCATCCATCCATCCATCCATCCATCCATCCACTGCTCAACCAAGGTCAGTTAGCCAATTTGTAGTCTGACCCTCTGGCTCCTTATGTGGGTTACCAAGGTGTTCCAAGGACAGGTTTCTGCTCTGTGACCTAACTAGAAGAACATGCCCAGAAAACATTTGGAAGGAACTGACCAGAGACATCCTAATGAAGTGCTTGAACCATCTCAGCTACCTCACTTTGTCGTGAAGGAGAGACAGTTCTATTCGGAGCTCCCCTGATGATGGAGCTCCTCACCTCACTGGCCTGAGTCCCTATGGTGGAAGCTCATTTCAGGATACGTGATACTGTTCTGTTATTCATGATCCAAATTTCATGGCCATAGGTGAGAGTTAAAACATAGAAGCATCAGTAAGAAAAAAGTTTTTTGTTTTAGCTCCTTTTTTACCATGACAGAGCAAGGAACCTTCTCATTAGTGCAGATGAAACCTATCCGTCAGTCCATCTCAAGCTCTATTCTTGAATCACCAAAATACTTCAAGTCCTCTGCTTTTGGCAAAGACTCCCTCCCATCTTGGAGGGAACATTCCACCATGTCAGAGTTGGAGGAGTACATGTAGAAGTAAAATGCAGGTCAAAATTCACCTCAAGAACAATGCAAAAGGACACAGTCAGCTTTCCACTGGCTACTTCCCACCACAAGCCTTAATATTCAAGCCTCATGGAGAGCTTGACATGCAGTGCTCTATAACTAAACTGAACACAACTATTGGTGCCCCTAACAAGCAGTGAGCCAGGACCTGACTGTTTCTCAGCACAGCATCCTGACACTAATAAAAAAGAATGTGAGAACTTGTCTGTGATCACCAGACCAGTGTCAGTTTGAAGCGTTGCAACAGGACATAGCCCACAAAGCTCGCCAACATGCAGCAGCAAGGTGACACAAGAAGACAGACAGACTAGCTGGCAGACGAAAGCAGACAGGTAAACAGACAGACAAACAGGGCTGGGGCAATGCCTCTGAGAGCAATGACACGAGTCAGCGCCTCCCAACCGCAGCACACAGAACAACCCAGACTGAGCAAGCAGGAGAGGAGCGGGTGGCTTTTGAAATGATTGAATATAGACACAGTGCATCCCGCTCATCTCAAACACACAGCCTGTAATGACTGGAGACATGGCTGGCTTCTCTAGGGAGAAAAACAAAAGGGGGCGGGGAGGAGGGGGCTCACCAACACCTCTTTCTCAACAAACCCTAATAGCTTGGGCTGAATATACAACAGCAGAGGCAACAACAACCCAAATAAGCCATGACAGCTCGCGGGGCACCTGAGCAAGTTCCTAATTGATCCTCCTCGGCTGGAGACTTCCCTCTCCTTGCCTCCATCCAGTACATGCACACCTCTCATGCATGCCACTTTCACATTTTTGCATCATGGCTATTCTTAGCACTGGTTCTGCTGGTATTCTAAGCTCAGCTGCTTCAGCTGTAAACATATTCCAGAAACATTTATTCATAGAGAGTGCAGTGTCTGTATAGTTTGATATGAAGTTGTTGCACAAGACTTATTTTGGTAGTCTGGCTCTTAACTGTCAGCTAATGCAACTATGCTTTTCTGTTTATTATTCTGTTAACAATCTCTCTGTGTATATTTGTCTAGCTTCTTTGAAATTGTCTCATCTGTTTATATTGGTGAAGCACATTGTAAGTCTTATTTTGAGAGTTACTATAGAAATAAAACTCCTTCTTTGCAGTCAAGGCATGTACGACATTAGCCTGAAGTCTGCTGACCTATTGTGAGAATTAATTAACAGCCACAGCAGATTTTAGCACAGTTATTTAGGACTTTCTGTATGTAGGTGTGATATGTGGGTCAGTGGGGAGCGACACGGCTGGGCGTCATGTCCTCCCATGCTATCAGCCGCTGACAGCCGCTCTGAGCAAGCTCAATAAGCGTGCTGATCTCGACCGAGCCTGCTGACCGGCACAGTTAACATTCCCTCCCTTTACAGCTGCCTAATCCGGGAATTTAACAATACGCATGGCCTTCCAAACCAGGGATCAAATTCTTTCGGTTGACGTTGTGTTAGCTCAGCCAGCGCATGCAGCCCCGGCCCCGTGCCCACCCACAAAGCTGAGCAGCTGAAATTCACACACTCACACCCTGACACCCTTTGCTCTGCAGCCACAGCCACACACGTAGCACTGGGCTGCAGAAGGATGCTACTCTTTCCTTTGATTTCCTACTACCCATAGTGAAAAATGAATGTACAAAGTGTACTAATTTTTACCATACGTCAGTATACTTGCAGTCAGGCTAATCAACGTTATACTTCAAATGTATTAATTATTAAGTATGTTTAAAGTTTAGTTTTTCTTTGTGTGTTTACATGACTTCACTCTGATAATCTTTAGAAATAAACCGGCTCAGATGTCAGATCTTTAACTTGCAGTTTGTCTCCTGATTCCTAGAAATAAGGTGAAAAGACTGTTCAGTGACATGAGATCAAACCTGTGAAAAATTAGATGTGAAAACGGACACGTCTCTAAATGCAATTAGACCACACAGCCGTTTGACAGCAATGCAATTAGAGAGTGTCATTTTGGAGTTTTATTTTCCTGCTTTGTGTAGTCCTCCCATCCAGTTTGAGCTTCTAGCTTTTCACTCTAGGCTATCACAAGGTCAGATAGAAGAGATACCCTGCGCTTGTGTTGGAACCTCTCGGCTGTGTGAGGTAATTACTGGTGTCCTTTATATTTGATGTGAAATGGGGATAGTAACCTTTAGTGTTTGCCTGTTAGCCCCCTCCACGTCCTCCCCTCAGCGAGCCTGCCCTCGATTGCTGCCACCTTCGTCCCTTCCGCTCCTGGGAGTATGAATGGAAAACAGGAGGCTCACTTTGGAGGGAAATGTGAAGTGTGTTTGAGTGCCAGCTGGTGCCCTGGGATTGGTTAAACATCTTTTGGCCAAATGGCACCCTGTCATTGCTGTGAAGCGAGATGACACTATTTGATGGGACCTGCTGTCCGGGGGAGGATGGGGAAAAGGGCGAAGGGCATCAGGATGCATGCTTTGCTCCTATTTATAGATCTCGCACTCCATCGCTAGAGATGTGACTCTAACAGCAGTATGTGTGGCTATATTACAACAATTACTATTTTAAAAGAAAAAACAATCAACAGATTTAGAAGAACATATTTAAAACGGTCTTTAATTGTAACTGTATTTATAGCTGAACCAAACAGAGCTGTTAATTCTGTTGACTGTTGTAAATGTCCCACATTTAAATGTCCCATAGCACGTTTCCAAGTCATGGAATACAACGTGCTTTACATTACAGTCATTCACAGTCTGAACTACATTGTAACCACAGAGCGAGGTGACCAAACACAGGCACCATCAGACCCTCTGACCACCATCAGCAGATAATGCTGGTGACTCAGCTGGAGTGGGGTTCGAGCCAACAGGCTGTTCTTGCCTCTGTCCTCTGCATTTGGGTCCTGCACTACCTCAATCATGACAAGGAGATGGAAGGAAGTTTGGCGGTATCAAAATTTGGATACCGCCCAAGCCTAGTGCTGTTCTGTTTTATTGTATACTGTATGTTTTACTCTCACTAGTAGCACTTGAGTTGGCAAAATATTGACCCCTTCAAAGAAACTACCAAGTGAATATGTGAAGACATAGCTGAAAAATAAAATGTGGGGTTGCCCATAATGCTAAAATTAAGTCACACTACAGTTTATTTTTATGGCCCAATGACATAAAATGTTTAAAATGACATGTGATTGTACATTTTATTATATTTTAAGTTAAAAAAAGCTCTGTCTTTTTTATATAAAGAAAAATATTTTTAAAAAATAGATTTCATTATCCAAAGCCTTTTTTTTTTTTTTTTCAAAAAGTACTTTTCAAAAAAGGAGGGGATTGTCTTATATTCAGGGTTGTCTTATATTTGGACTGACACAGTATCTAGTAAAATGTACAACATTTAAAATGTAACGTTATGAGCACAGACTCACAGGAAAAAAGAACCACCTTATATTCGGACCAGTAAGGTTTATATCAAGAACAGTCGTTATGGCCACTGAAAAACAAGTAACCTGCTAAATAAACAAAAAACATTTGGTAAGGTATAGAATGGTAATAAAATTGGGGCGGCATTAGCTCAGTTGGGAGAGTGGCCGGTCTGGCAACCAGAGGGTCACCAGCTCGATCCCCAGCTCTGGCTGGGTTAGATTGTCATTGTGTCCTTCAGCAAGACACTTCACCCACCTTGCCTGTGTGAATGTGAGTGTGACTGTGTGTGAATGTTGGTGGTGGTCAGAAGGGCCGATGGCGCAGAATGGCAGCCTCACCTCTGTCAGTCTGCCCCAGGGCAGCTGTGGCTACAGACGTCTGTCGTAGTTTACCACCACCGGTAAGAATGACTGTGTGAATGAATGATGCAACTCTGTAAAGCGTCTTTGAGTGACCTAGAAAAGCACTATATAAAACAGATTCATTATTATGAAAATATTTGTAAATTTGTTGTTTTGTTTAATGTCGCCTTAATGTAACACGGGACCAATCTATATGCAGTAAAAATTAGGGATATCCAAAACTGATCTCAAAGTAGGGTCCTAATCAAGGTGTTTCCCACTGATGTGTTCAGGAGTACCAGACCACACTCAGTTCCTGATCTCTATGGTTGACCTACTGTCCAGGTTTTACAGCAGCTGTGCCATAATGCAGCCTCTATAAAACATGGAATGTGCCAACATGTCTGCAGTATGGACAATAAAAAAAAAACATAAAGAGAGCTTTTCAAATGCAGCTTGATTTTTGTCATTTGAGTTTTTCTATTAAGCTAAATTTAATACCACCAATTAAATAGACAATCAAAATCCAAAGATTCAGCTCAGAGTTCACCCAGCTAACCGCTACAGCTAGCACAGCTAAACAACACACTTTAGAGGAAGCTCAAAAAAAAAGGACAAATTTCCAAAGGACAGCTATGGGGCTAAAAGGATTACAGAACAGGTGATGCCCTGCCCTCCTGACACTAAAAAAGTGACGTTCTGCTAAAAACTGAACAACTACATTAGGAAGACACACCTGTTAGAAGTGTCTCACTCACACTGACTTCAATCTGAATCCTGCTCTGTAGATCATATGATCTTATGTATACCCTCTGTAAACCGCACTGTGATGCACACACACACACACACACACACACACACACACACACACACACACACACACACACACACACACACACACACACACACACACACACACACATTACTGCTTCTCATTATTTTCACACAAACTGGGATGGAGGAATGTTTTTTAAGCAGACATTTGTGATATTAAAAGTTGACAGCCCTGCAAAACCCTCAAAACTGGGAGTTTTTCTGCTCCCCAAGTATTATCCTTCACTCTGAGTTGAGGAAACTCTGCCCATTTTGCACCAACGTCTCTGGTACTCTGTAGGACAAGAGCACTCACAGCTGGTTTCAGTGGCAAGCTCAGCACATGCTACTTTTGGACTGAAAGTGGTGTTATGATGTTCTTTATGCAATTAATAAGTTTGTGGCTGAGTGGTGGAGCAGTTGGTAGCATGCACAGTGTTTACATGTTCTCCCCATGCATGTGTGGGTGTCCTCCCACGGACCAGAATCATGCATGTTTGTCATATGTCACCTCACTTGTGTCATATGTCTCCCTCTAGTGTCCTGTCTTGTGCTCTGTTTAGCACTCTGCCTTTTGTCTCCCACAGGTGAATCCAATTGTTATCCTCTCACCTGTGTCTCGTCTCGTCATCACCACCCAGTATATCAGTGTGTTTGTCTCGTCTGGATGTTGTCAGATCTTCGTCTTCTCGTCCCCTGCCCTAGTCTGTTTCGTCATTTAATAAATACCTACCTTTTCATGTACATCTGCGCCTGGATCCTTCCTTAAACCTCCCAAACCTGACAGAAGATCTGACCACGATGGATCCAGCAGATGACCACCTGGAGCACACTTCACCCTACCTGGGGACCTGGCTGGCCTACAGGACGCCGCCGGGTCCGAAGCCGCACGGTGCCTCACCTGGACGCCTGCACCAACGCCACCCAACACCATCAGGTCGGGAGTCCTCCAGGTCCACGTCGGCCCCCCTGCTTTGCCGCGGCAGCCCCGATGAACCCCAGCCAAGCCGCTACAGCACCGACGGGCTTTCCCTGGACTACAGAAGTCCCGTCTGACCCTAGCTGAGCCGCTACAGCCACAGCAGCCTCCCGCGGCTCCCCAGTATCCGGTCGACCACATCCAGAGGGTATGTCGTTCCTATGAGGACACTTTCCATGCTGTCGATAAATACGACCTCTGCCCGCACATAGAGCTGTCTCTATTGGACTTTCTAGTCACCTTCTACGAGACCAATCCTGACCTCTCAACCTACCCAAGAGATCCGGGAGCGTTTTAAGCGCGCCATCGCCATGCGCTACCCCCGACGATGCTTGGTGGGGTCAGGAAGCCTCACCTGCTGTTTGGATGTTGGTTCTCCTCCTAGTCCAGTCCCGGTTCCAGCTCCTGAACCCGTTCCAGTTTCTGAACCTGCAGCCCCTGGACTCTCCTGTGCCGCTGCAGCTCCCGAACCCGTTCCAGTTCCCGAACCCGTTCCAGTTCCCGAACCCGTTCCAGTTCCTGAACCTGCAGCCCCTGGACTCCCCTGTGCTGCTGCAGCCCTGGAACCCTCCTCTCCTGAACCTGCAGCCCCTGGACTCTCCTCCTGTGCTGCTGCAGCTCCTGAACCCGTTTCCAGTCCTGAGCCCAAGGTGGGCCTCTCCAGTCCTGCTTCCAGTCCTGAGCCCAAGGTGGGCCTCTCCAGTCCTGCTTCCAGTCCTGAGCCCAAGGTGGGCCTCTCCAGTCCTGCTTCCAGTCCTGAGCCCAAGGTGGGCCTCTCCAGTCCTGCTTCCAGTCCTGAGCCCAAGGTGGGCCTCTCCAGTCCTGCTTCCAGTCCTGAGCCCAAGGTGGGCCTCTCTAGTCCTGCTCCTGAGCCCAGCAGCCTGGCTCCTCTGTCCCCTGAGCCTCCTGACCCGGGCCTCCCAGACCCGGGCCTCCCAGAGCCGGACCCTGACCCGGGTCCTCCTGAACTGTGCCTCCTGGCCATTTTTCTCCTTGTCTAGTCCTCCTTCCTGGTTCCCTCCCGCCCCCCCTTCTGGTGTCTCTGCCTGGCGTCCGGAGTCCGCCATTAGAGGGGGGGCTCTGTCATATGTCACCTCACTTGTGTCATATGTCTCCCTCTAGTGTCCTGTCTTGTGCTTTGTTTAGCCCTCTGCCTTTTGTCTCCCACAGGTGAATCCAATTGTTATCCTCTCACCTGTGTCTCGTCTCGTCATCACCACCCAGTATATCAGTGTGTTTGTCTCCTCTGGGTGTTGTCAGATCTTTGTCTTCTCGTCCCATGCCCTAGTCTGTTTCGTCATTTAATAAATACCTACCTTTTCATGTACATCTGCGCCTGGATCCTTCCTTAAACCTCCCAAACCTGACAATGTTGGGCTAATTTGCGGTGAGTGTGTGAATGTTTTTTTGTTTTGCTGTCATTTTTCTCTTCATATTCTGTAAAGATGTGTATTCAATTTTACATGAGTTGATTTGTGTGTGTGTGTGTGTGTGTGTCTCCATGAAAATATGAAATCTTTACTGATAATTGTTAAACAAATGTACTCTTTTGCAGAGAGAAATTTAAATTTGCTCAGGAAAAATTCAGTTTTTATACTTGATAGTAAAACACTCCTGTGCTGTTTTTTTTAAATTTGAGCTCCAGTTTCCCACAGCGGCTCAATGTGTTCAGATGTTATGAGGTTACAAACACACACAAACAATATTGACCAATAAACTGGGCAATATTTGACATATTTAAGTAATTGGTTATTGGCCACCCCTATGCCTACACCCTACTAATAACATGTGATCAAAAAGAAGAAATGTACTGTAAGCAGCACATATTTAGATGACTTTTCCAAGTCTGACACATTAAATTACCTGATAGAGAAAGAGATGATGCAGCGACAGTTCACTGTTGTTTAAAAGGATTGACAAATTTTTTTTTCATTTTTCAGGTGTCAAAGCTATTTCAAGTGCTGAGAAATAAATGTGTCTTTATATTATCAAGCTGTATTTCTGTCAGATGGGCAATAACCCATCAGGCAAAAATAACAGAAAATCATTATTTTATTGGTGCCCTGATTTCTAGAGATTGCAGTCGATGTCGGCCATGCTTAACATGTTCACAAGTTTTATGTAAAGAAGTTTGTAGACTCTTTAAAAGGCAAACGTAGACATTCAATGAATTCAGAATCCTGATATTTTCTCTTTTTTATTCTTCACAACTTATTTTTGAAGTTCTTTTTGCTGCTGATGCAGCCCAGAAAAACTGCTAGTTTTTCTGGGCTGCATCAGCAGCACTATATAAAAATGGATGCTTTATGTGGGATAATGTGTCATGGAAATGTGTTGTCAAAAGTTCTAAAGAAAACCCAAGTGTGAGGCCAGGCCTGATACCAAAACAATGCAGAGACTCAATACAGATTCACAAGACACAGTTCTGATTGGAACGTAACAGGAAGTGTAAAAGTAACAGCTACATGGTGTGGTTAGTGCCTCACAGAAAAGGAGGTTTTGGGTTTCAGCTAGCCATTTTGGTTGAGTGAGCAGCTTGTGATGAACTTTCACCTCCAGAGCTTTAGCTGGAGTTCAGTTCATAGTTTGCAACCCAACGTAAGGACATCACACAATTTTTGTTCCAGTAGAGACACTGAGTTGAGATGTATTGTGCAGAATTTATAATCTTAAAAAAAATCAGTCCATAATATATGATGAGACTAACAGATGTCTAATTCTGTCAGCAGATAAGAAAGTTAAACAAAAAACAAACTTAATCTAGAGTTGGAAACTCTCAGAGAAAAGGAACCCTGGCTGACTTGTATGTCTTCTTATTTTGATTGAATTATACTTGGTAGTGCAGAATCCATGTCTACTTACTGAATTATTTAAGAAAAAGGATACAATTTTTTTTTTTACTGTCTGTGATTTTCCTAAGTAACAAACTAAGTTCATACGATATACGTTTTAAGCCTTGTGTTGTGGTTACAGGATAAAAACAGTGGAGATCACTCCTAATTGGTCGTAGGTCACTGATCCATGGCTTAGAATCAATGAGTGATGGATTCTCTAGTTTGAATTGGTGTGAAGTTTACTGACAGCCGGATGGAGAATAACAGACTTTTTTCAAACTGTGGCCTAATAGTCTGCAAATACATTTACATAAAAAACTAATTTGTCGTGACTTGTAAAAACGTGTACCCGTGTTTTGTTTTTTGATTTAATAAGAAATTCATCTTTTTAGTTTCAAATATCCGATGACTCCATATTTATGGGACGGTTGGCAACAATCAGTGTACACAGTCAGGGCGAGCTATCACCTCATGACTGAGCTTACTGTGCAAGAGCTGCGTGAGCACTAACTGAGGTCATGGGATTAAGAGACGATTAGGCTGTGTGATATGAGCTGAGACAACAAACTAAATTAGGATGAATCACACAGCATCTGTCTGACTTTAAACACACTCAATGCATGCTGAATGTGTCTGGACCTCTTTTCCTACAGTCAGAACTGAACATCAGCGAAAAGCCTTTTGGATTGTTAACATGTTTACCAAAAATACAAAAATAACAAGAGATTCTACAAAACGATCAGCTTGCAGCGTTGTTTGTTAAGTAATGTAAGATTCCTGAGAGGATTACCAACCAGGACTAGTGATTACTTGCTCATATGAAAGCTTGTGCCACAGGCGGAGCACTGAGACTCCAACATGGCCTGTGGCTGCTAATTAGACTAACAACAGTCCCACTATCAGTCTTTGATGAGTGGCTTTAATTGGCAGAGAAACTATTGAAAAAAGCCTCATGGCCATTACTATAAGATCCATCTGCAAAGGCGAAACACTTCACGTCTGCTGCCTTTAAAGTAAAAATCACACATGGCTGCGTTCACTGTAAACACTGTAATAAAACAGCCCCGGTGTTCTGTTAGTGCACATCTGTCACTGCAGCTCCCGCTATCATGTCAGGATGTTGTGCAACATTCTTGACATACTACCCTATAGAAACCCCATGTGAACACATTCGAGTCTGATTTCATCCTGTTGCAACTCGCCAGGTGTTTGACAAGTCGGCTGGTGTTTTACATCACTCTCAAGCACCCACATCAAGTGTGTTATACCAGCCTCCAAACACCCCCCCCAGCTGAATAGCACTGGCTTATATAACCTGGCCTCACACTCATCAGTCTGTGCAGCTTGTGTTTACGTTCAGCCCTCACTGTTTTTCTTGGAGTTCCATTCCTGGTGAAGCAGCAGTGAAAAGGGAGAGGCGCTCGTGCACTAACATGCACAAACACTTGCATATCTGAGATGCCTGACAGAAATTATGATCTCTTTCTGCTGCAAACACATGCAGGCTGCTCCCTGTGCACACGGCTGACAAAAGCGGAGGAACTCCTGCCTTATCATCTGCAAACAAAACATGGCAGGAGGGAAACACTTTGCTGACTGATGGGATGAAACGGATCAGTGAGCTTAGCTGGAAACACCCCAAAAATTTAAATTAGACAAAAAGGAACATTTTTTAAAATATAAATTTTATTTAAACAATGTTTAAGCAGGGTGCACCAGAGAAATTGGACCATTTGCTCACCCCACTCATTGGAAATATAGAAGCTGCCTCAGTAAAAATATCACAACTGCAAAAAGCTATAATATTGCAATTACAATTGGTTAGGGAATTCAGCAGTAAAATGATAATGGCTTTCCATGGCAGGCATAGCAATAAAGACATTTGCAACCACATTATCTACACCTATTGATATTTTTTGTCATTACTTTTCCAGTTAATTTCAAGTCAGCCACTCTATAGGGCTCCTATTGATTCAGTGTGAAAACAGAAGGAGTATGAAGTGATATGGATGTGAAAAGAGGAGTGAATGTGGCACAAGGACTGAGGTCAGCAGCGCTGTTAGTTTTTAGGTTCCATCTTCATGCCATTGTCATTGTCCACCATGGAGGTCTGGACTGAATGAGGCTTTTCTTTAGCTGTGATACACTTTTGACCTGAGCGTATCTCCTCCTTTTGCAAACACAAAAACCTTGGCCTGCCATTCAGCAGAAAGCTGAGCTGAGGTTGTGGAGGCAAGGTGATGCAGCAGATAGCATGCATAAAGTTTCAAGAAAGAAAAAGTTTGATAAAATCTCCCTAGAAAATTCAGTACTTGCATTGTTTTAATGGCTCTATTTTGAGAAATCGGGTCAATGCATCTTATGTTGGGAGAGCATCTTTCAATCTCAACCCAAAATACAACCTGTGCTGCTTCCTCCAGGTGAACGTCGTTACCCTAAACCGAGTCACATCGGGGCATGCCGCTGAGCATTTGTCACAATTTGCTCAAGCGGTGTCTGGTTATTATTTATGGAGTTATATAGAGCCTCATTGTTGATGCTCGCTTCGGGCACCTGCACACAGTTCCCTCACGCATGCTCATCCCCATTCCTTTCATCAGACGTCATTAGCATCAGGTTGTGACCGATGTTCCTGAAATCCTGCTGCACCAACTGAGATCCTCTCAGGGTTTTTTTTTTTTACTTCAATAAAGAGAGTTGGAAGGGAGGGAGGGATGAGGAGGGCTTTTGGGGGAGTGATTGCCACCTGCCACTTCATTCCACTGCCTTTTAATCTGGGGTGTCTGGAAGAATCTCGTTCCACAAATGACTTCAGCAGAAGAGCGGCAATGTTGGAGGAAGACAGAGGAGATTTGAGCTGCTGATACCTTGTAACAAATCACCTGGATATGAACTATTCGCTTTCTAATGGGAATCCATATTCATCTTCCCCTCCAAAAGCTCTCCTGTGGGGATGCAGATGTGTGGCTGCTTTATATCTTCTCCTTATCCACTTCCCCATCCATGTACCCTAATCAAAACCTCCACATATTTTAGGGCCCTACACCATCCTCTCACTCATATTGAATTTCCATTGCTCCTCCATTGAGTTTATGGACCATCTTGGGGATTATTAATGACAGAGCACAGAGTTACACATATGAATATGGAGATCAGCAACATTGTGCATACGCTCCCCTATATAACAGGATTGATCTAAATCCCTAATGTCTTCTTTGACTGATGGCACCACCCATTTTCTCCACACACTGTTCTTAATAACGCCTCCCTCGCTCCCATTATCTGTGTATTTAAAACCAGAGACCCCCTTAGAGTCAGCTGTGAGTGATAACAGCGCTCCACACAAACTCCTTCAGCGACTTCAATTCAATCTGTGCTTTAGATAAAAGGGTCAACTTCATGCTACAAGAGACCACATTGAAACTATTAATGGGCTTAGTTCTGGTGGTCCTTCTTCAATGTACAGAATTTGTGTTTTATTCAGGCATAGTGAAGGGCACCTTCATGGTAGTTCAGGAGTGGGCCGCTATATGTGTGTGTGATACAGAAACCAGATATGTAGGATGAATTATTACACTAAAGGCATTTTATTTATTAACTGGCTGGTAGAAGTTGGGAGCATGCCAACTGTTGCTGTTCCATTCAGAGACTTATCATCTGTATTGTTGAAGGGCAGATAAATACTCTGGGCCGTATTCATGGTTACTGATAATACGCTGCCACAATAATGTTAGCAGAGAATCTGTCTGAAGATTGTTGTTGATCAGCTGCACATACCAATGACAAAGGATTTTTAAAACAAAGATTTTTGTATTGTTTCACAACTCATTCACATGCAAACAGCATGCATGGTCTGCTCTTGAAAGGCTCTCTTCAGGTCATTGAGATTCTGGGGTTTTAATTCTTTACGAGATGACCCAGCTGATCTCAGAGGTTTTTTATGGGATTCGGGTCTGGAGAAAATGCAGGCCACCCTTTTGAGCTTATAGTGCATATAGCGTACGATCACCAGACTCTTTTATACATTCATTCGTCTGTGTTCAGGGAGGATTCCTTGATGCGTTGGCTTGAGCTACTTGCTGCTGTCCTTCAGATGCTGTTTGTGGAATAGAACTTTTCTTAAACCTTTACGAAGAGCAGTGCAGTGCCAGAATTTATGCAACCATGCTACCTCAGAAGTGTTTATCCAGAAAATTCAGTGGTTTACCTTCCTCTCCCCTTCATGAGTGGATTTTATAAATGCTGCGGTTTAAAACTCCAGAACCGACGACCACTAACTCAAGGTGATTCTGTGAGTCCTGCCTCAATAAGCATGTCACTAATAAATGCTCATTCCATAGACTATAAATCCTTCCTGATGAATAACTTAATTTTTTCTAAAAACATGAACTTTCTGTTTCCTATTTTGGAATCAACGGGGCTGTATTTTTGGTAGCCACCTTAGTTTTACACTTAGTCTTTTGGATAACAATGCTTATTAGTTTTAGTTTCAATCATTTCTATATGAAATAGTTTTAGACAAAAACTCAAAGGTTTTCGTATGACACCACTGACATTTTTGTCCCGCCTCGTTGCGTCAACAAAAACTCACATCTTTGTGACTTTATCACAGATCTAGACTTTTTAAATTCCAATCTGAACACTTTTTTTAAATTCAAGAAGGCTTTCAATACTCAGTAACATGTTGACTTTTATTCCAGATTTCTGACTTTTTATTACTCTCTTTGTTTTATTTTCCTTCTTGTTTTTATTTATGTTTGTAAAGCACTTTGGCTGTCTAGTTGGCTGTTGGTAAAGGGCTATATGAATGAATGAATGAACTGACATCCCTTTTTCAGACCATTTACTCTGAGATGAGGGTAAACATTAATGGCACAAGCTGCTAAACATCACAGTCACGGTTCCTGATGAAAACATGCAGTCTGTGATTTCAGGGAGGTCTGTTGGTCTCAGTGACCTTCATTGTCATGTATCAGTACATACTGAATCTGCACCAGTTTAGCAGCTTATCATTCATTGATTTTTAATACATTTTCCCATTGATTTCCATGTAGAACACATGAGACTTCAGCAGCTGTAACCATCTCCCATGCCAGAGCTATTGTGGGTATTTTACTTGCTATTACATCATTATTGTATGTGATATTACGTAACAGCAAGACTACAGTGAATATGAAATAAAAAGTGGTTTTCTGATGGAAATAAAACTGGAAAACAGCTACAGGAAACTTGTTGAGTATGAATATTCAGCTACTTTAATTTACTGTAAAAGTTGGCTCTTTATCATTTCCATTATTGTCATTTCTAATTGTTATAGGCTGAGTCTCAACTTTGTCTGGGGGGAGCAGATTGTTATTTTCAATCAAGCATAACGAAGCCAAGGAGGTGTTGTTGTCGAGCTGCTGTCTCCACGTCTCACTGCCCTGCTGGTAATGAGTGTCATCTGCTCATGCTTGTGGAGACCTCTGCAATATCAGCTGATAGTCATGTTTGTTCAGGGTTGTTATCCTGCGTTGAGAAACAGCTCGGGGTAAACAAGAGGAAACAGAGCGCCTACACATGAGACTGGCCTCTCAGCAAATGACATCAAATTGCTCTCCTCACCCCACCCCTCTCTATTGGTTTTACAGTAAAGTGATGCTGCATCATCTAAGCAACAATTTTCTGGTGAAATGCTCAGCTGCAGCACAAACAGCAGCTCCGAGTTCTGAGATAAATGTGCACTATTCAGCTCACGAGCAAAGCCTTTCACTCAGGGGGGGGGGGGGCTCTGCCGTGTTTTTATTTGCGAGCAGCGATTTCATCTTGCTGTTTTCGCACCAGTCTGAGAAATCCAATAAAGATGACTGACTACATTTTATCACTGCAGGATTTATCTTTCAGGGAGATTTACAAGTCCGGCCTGATAATGTTTTGGGGAGAAAAAAAGAAGCAGAAATATGAAACTATGAAGTCAATATGCTGCGTTTTACTGGGAGTGAGCTGCTGCGTGGAGCAGCTGAAATGTGTTATTGCTGTTACTGAACAAGGAATTAGACATCTGATTTGTATTACTGCTCGTAATTTACCAGTTTTTTTTTTTTTGTTGCACATTTCTGCTCTGTTAGCTCTAGGTGCCGTTATCTGAGGCAAACTAACAGGCTGGCAGCAGTTCCTTGGCCCTGTGACTCAGGAAAAGCCTGTTTCACCTCTGACCTTTGTCGTCATTCATCGACAGCCTTCTAGGGCAGACAATCAAGGGATCAAGGCTGGCCAGGAGAAATCCTGTCCCCAGACATAAAAGAGGATGCATGCTGTGATCTCTTCCCTCTCATTGCCAGGAATTCAATTTCACTCTGCTAACATCTGCCACAGATAAGTGAAACATAAACAATGTCCCTCACACACACACACACACACACACACACACACACACACACACACACACACACACACACACACACACACACACACACACACACACACACAGAGATTTCAGAGGTTTTTACTGAATAGACACAGCAGCAGCACTGATACGTGTCCTAATTACTACCGTGACATTCATGACCAGCCTGCTTTTTATCTGAATCAATAGAAAAAAAAGACAAAATCAGACAAAAAGTAAAGCAAACAGAAACATCCAGGACCCCAATTAAACACAGACTAATACCAGGGGCCTCATGTAAGACTTGCATGGATTTTCTACTAATCGATGGTGTATTCTCAAATCAAGAAATCTGCATACACACAAACAAATACCAAATGCATCAAACTGTGCATTGATTCAAGCATATTTCTATTTTACATCTCAATCAACATGTGAGAAAATACCAGCCTCCTCCCCTCAGACACACCTTGTTTTCAATATGCAAATATAGACTAATCTGTCCTGTAGGTGTGTTTCTTTCTGCATGATCATAAATCATGGTTTATACAAGTAGGAATGAAGAGAAATTTCACAAAACTTGAGTTGAAAACACTGAATGAGGTAGAAGAGTGTTAAACATTGTATCTGATGCTCTGTCCTATACATTAAGCTGCAGTGCAGCCTCAATGCTGTCAGGACAGCACAGGACAGCACAGTGAAGTGCAAAATAACCTTAGACCCAACAAGTAGTTCTAGTTATCAGACTCTCACCCTAATATTATACAGCTTTTACTTTGATCACCCATACTATTATAAATTAATGCACAGGTGTGCTGGAACATTTGAAACATATACATTACACATGAGTTTATTGACATAACTACAGTAAACATACAGACACCCTGGAGCTTAGAAGAAAACTAGTAAGTAAGTAAAGTTTATTGTATAAGTGCTTCACAAAAAACAATTAAAACATGATTAAAAGACAAAGAACCAGAAGCATCAAGAAAACTTAAGACTATTAAAAGAAATAAAAATTAGAAAAGACAGATTAAAATATCAAGATAACATAAAAGACTATAAAAACAAATAAAAATAATTAAACAAATAAGGAATATAATTAAAAACACATAATGATCAAGTACAAAGATGGTTAAACAACAACAAGAGAACATAAAAGAGTTATTTAAAAGCAGTTTTAAATATTTGGGTCTTCAACTGCTTTTTAAAGGAGTCCAGACTGTCTATACAGACTAAAACTAAAGGAAGTTCATTCCAAAGTCGCGGTGCAACAGACTGGAAGGAGCGATCACCTCGACTTTTAAATCTGGTCCTTGGAACTGTTAGGAGATTCTGGTCTGTGGACCTGAGGACTCGGGTTGGAGCGTCCAGCGACTTCTGGACCAACTGAAGGTGGTCAAAACTTAAACTCTATAGTTTAAACTAAATAAGCTGACAGTAATTTGAGTGGGCATGCATGTCTCAGGGGAAGAGAGGTTGTCTACTGATCAGGAGGTCAGGGTTCGATTCCCGGCCCAAACTACGTGTCGAAGTATCATTCAGCAAGATACTGAACCCCCAACTGCATCCTGGGTGCTGTGAAACTGGCTGCTCTCTGCTCCTCGGGGATACAGGATTCATCAGAAAGGTTAGATTACCGTAATTTCCGGGCTATAAGGCGCACCTGAATATAAGCCGCAGCAGCCAAATTTGGGGGAAATTGCAGATTTGTCCACACATAAGCCGCACCTAACTATAAGCCGCGGATGTTTTAATGTTTAATTACCATATGTATGTGTGTGTGGGAGGCCACTTAGAGGCTACTCTCACATCCACATACCTTTGTCTGTTTGTATGTGAATACGGTTGTTGTCTGCTCTGAGGACACAGCCTACTGTTCGTATGTAAATGTTTTACCACCTTGGGCAGCTACTGATTGCTGCTTGAACTGAGAGAAAGCCGGAGCGGCCCAACCGGTTCCAGCAGCACTAGCTGGCCTCACTGTTCCTTAATGTTTAATTACTGTATATATGAGTTCCTGCTACCACAGAGGGGATTGTTGGGACAGAGATGACTGTTTGGGAACTATTGTATCAAAAATAAGCAGCCTACCGTATCATCGTCTTCCTCCTCCTGCGTACTAAAACCACCAAAATCCTCATCGTCAGTGTCAGAAATGAACAGGTCCAGAATCGCCCCCTCAGCCAGTCTCTCTCCTTTGTTGTCCCTCTAAAAACCAATAAAATCCTCTTCCTCAGTTTCGGAGTAAAACAGCCTCCAAACAAGGGCTCCATAAGCTATTGCGTAATCCTCTTCTATGGCCGCGCGTCGCGTTTGTGCATGCGCACGTAATGAACGTGACTGCGAGGTAAACGCACGTACGTAAAACACGCAAAAGCTTTGTGAATCGCGGTCACGTAAATTACGTGCGCATGCGCAAACGCGACACACGGCCATAGAAGTGGATTGCGCAATAGCTGATTGAGCCGTTCGGAGGCTGTTTGATTCAGACACTGACAAAGAGGAAGAGGATTTTATTGGTTTTCAGAGCGACAACAAAGGAGAGAGACTGGCTGATGAGGCGATTCTGGGCCTGTTCGTTTCTGACACTGACAAAGAGGATTTTGATGGTTTTAGCACGCAGGAGGAGGAAGACATAACAAGGTAGGCTGCTTATTTTGATACAGCAGTTCCCAAACAGTCATCTCTTACTCTTCATCATCATCACGCAGCAGTCCAGTTTTTCAAAACATACTTTGTTGTGCGCTGGTGCTTTGATAGCGCCCCCTTGGTAGCCGTTAGCTGAGCCACAGATAAGCCGCACCGTTGTTTAAGGCGCAGGGTCCAAAGCAAGGGAAAAAAGTAGCGGCTTATAGTCCGGAAATTACGGTACATCAGGTAAACTGGTTTTGGCTATAAATTGCACATTCATGTTCAACTGGTAATTTGATATCCTAATGGTATTTAGCTATGGGTACATGCAGTGCATGCTCCTTTTGCCATGTCATGCTCAGACTGGCCTAAAGGCTAGTTTATACGTCCCCATCTGCATCTGTACGGAGACACGCAACGCCATTATCCATCAACGCAAGGGCTCTCCGACAGGCTCTGAAGGACGGACAGAGTCTAGCTCACTTTTCTAAATATCCACCGAACGAGACAGAGAGTGCATGTTTCTGATTGGTCGGACCAACAACCCAAGATCATTTCCGGCTTGACGCTGTTATCGACAGAGTAGTAGAAGTAGAATCTCGCTGAAGCAGATATGGATCAGCTCAAGGAACGTCTGGCAGAACAAGTACGAAAGTACAAACATTTATATAGTCCATCAATGTCCCTCAAAGGTTGAACAAGAGCTGCATATTCACTCTTCGTCTGCCTTGTCCTGTTCAGTGGACGGACATTCAACAGACGCCACTGTCTCCTTCACTCTCGTTTAATTCTTTTTAACAACATTGTTTGTTCAATCCGTTACAGCTCAATCAAAATGTGTTCTCTGTCGTCCATTACTAAGATGAAGTAAACAAACTTTGGTCGACCAGAGACGTTACTGAAGAAAAGTTATACAGCCTCTGTTGTCCTGGTGAAGAATTGCTTCACAACACCGACGAAGAATTATAATCAAAAATGTCTCCGTCAATACGTGTGCATGTGAGTACATCAGAGAAGTTTAAACTAGGATCAAGTTTGAACAGAGCTGACCTAAAGCAGCTGATGGGTCAGTATCATCTTGGTCCAAGAAATCCTCTGGGTCTCTAAATCCAGCCTCTCTTCTCACTGCTCCATCTGTAATATCCTCTAATCAGGATAAAGTTGTTTAAGGTGATTTCTGCTACTGCTTTACAGTAACAGTTTCCCAGCATGCCCACTGAACGTCTTCAACAGACCAGTACCTGTAGAACCCAGATAGGAAGTTGGCTTGAGGCTGTGCATATGTAGACACATAAAGTTCTGTTAAATTCTTGAGGTCTGACTCTGTAAATCATGTTATTAGGAAGCTAAAAGTGATGTAGTTTGTGTGAGTGAAGGATGTACTGGTGCAAACCTGTGCCAGTGTGCAGTGAGTCAGTAAATCCCTGCTGTTTTAAACATCCTAAAAGTTTATCGGAGACATGTTTCTGCTTCTGTGTTGGCAGAGCGTTCAGGAGTCACTAAAACAATCTGCTCTGGAAAAAAACAAATCCTGTTTAGTGAAGTTTTTCCTGCTGCTAGCTGAAACTGATATACTTTTTCTAATTAAGCCAACTAAGACAGAATAAATATTGGCTAATGTTTCACAACTTCATCAAAAACTACGGGGGATGGGCCGGGGGAAGAATTCAATGTTTTTTAGTTTAGTAAAAGTACCAGAATGATTTGTCATTTTAATACTAGTAGAATTTGTTAGGTAAAACACAGTAAATACAGCAGAATATAATGATGTCCTTTACACTGATTCATTTTAATATAATTGTTAATGCTGCTGGAAGTTGAAGGAGCTTAAACTACATTCAGAAATGTCTTATAACAGATAAGATGAGAAATGATAAAATACTAAACCTAAACAAATAAAAAGGAAAGGTTTTGATCCACAGTAATGAAGGCTTTTTGGTTGAGTTTTGACACCATATGTACATTTACTTTTGAAGATGTTTCTCTCCAAAAGGCTTCTTCTGTTCTGTTATGGGTCTCAAGCGGGCGGCGTTTAGCTCAGTTGGTAGAGTGGCCGGTCTGGTAACCGGAGGGTCACCAGTTCAATCCCCAGCTCCATCTGGGTTAGATTGTCGTTGTGTCCTTGGGCAAGACACTCCACCCACCTTGCCTGTGTGACTGCATGTGAATGTTGGTGGTGGTCAGAAGGGCCGATGGCGCAGAATGGCAGCCTCGCTTCTGTCAGACTGCCCCAGGGCAGCTGTGGCTACAGACGTCTGTCATAGTTTACCATCACCGGTGTAAATGTGTGTGTGAAAGAATAATGGAGCTTCTGTCAAAGCGCTTTGGGTGCCCTGAAAAGCACTATATAAATCCAATCCATTATTATTATTATAAGCCTAGTTCATACTTCTTCCTCAGCAAATTTGCACTCACACACACACACACACACACACACGTATTGACTGAGACGTTTTGGATTTATACTTCTCCATCGGTGTTGTCAAGAAGTTCTCCACCAGAACAGCAGAGGGCGTATACCTTTTCTGGCAGGTCTGCAGTGACGTCTCTGGTTGACCACAGTTAGTTTACTAATGGCTGACAGAGAGCAAATTTTGATTGAGCTGGAACTGATTGATCTCGAGGAACAAACAATGTTGTTAAATAAATTCAACGGGAGCAAGGGAGACAGCGGTGCCAGTGGAAAGCCCGTCCACTGAACAGGACAAAGCAGAGGATGAGCGAATATGCAGCTGTTGTTCAACCTTCGAGGGACATTGATGGAGAAATGCACTTCAAATATTTTTGCATGACTGTGAACAGATTTGATGAGCTGATTTGTTATTTGGAACCACTGTCGACAAGTTTGAAGGAAGTGACATTAAGCTGGAAGTGATCTTGGGTTGTTGGGTCGACCAGTCAGTGACGTGCTCTCTCAGTCTCGTTCGACTGATATTTAGAAAAGTGGGCTCTACTCTGCCCATCCTTGCGAGCCTGTTGGAGAGCCCTTGCCATGACGGATAAAGGCGTTGCATGTCTCCATACTGACGCAGAAGTATAAACCAGGCTTCAGGGGGCCCATCACACAGGCCAGTCTCAACATAGAACAACACAAGAACTTCTAAAAAGGGACACTGGTTTAGATATGTGGTTGACATGTGGGTTAAGATGAAGAAGCCTTCACCTTAGTTGATATTACCTTAATTTTAACAAATAAGGATGCAAAAGACTGTGCATATGAAAAAGAAGGACGTTTCAGCATTTCTTTTTACAGGTCTCCTGACACAGGCCTGTTCTTTGAACCTCTCCATCCACTTAAACAAATGTTTTTCATTGTTAGAATTATAAACTATTGAACTGAGCATGTCCCCAATAACAGAATCATGTAAAAAAAAAATAATAAAAAAAACCCATTAGATCCATGGATACCCTTAATGGACTTTGAACAAGTCAGCCAGGGAATCTGGAAAATACAACAAAAAACACAAGGAAAAGAAAAAAAAACACAAATATTGCCACACCTTATGTTGTAGGGGTTTCAAAAAAATGAGAAGAACTTTCTCCAAACATGACATCTCAGTGCATTTGAAGCCAAACAGGACCCTCTGACAGAGGCTGGTTTACCCAAAGATTAAACACTCAAACTGAGTGGCGTGGAACAACATAGGATAACTAGCTCCTCAGGTCAACACTCAGCCGTCCACCCACATCTCAGAGATAAGAGACACTCCTGAGGAAAGCAGTGTACACATTTTGAACAGAGAAGACAGATGGTTTTAGAGAGAAGTTAAAGAAGCAATGCATGTCAAAGGGACAAAAAAAAGTAACATTAAACAAGACGTAGGTCTCAGTTTCCACCTCTCCAACACCTTCTCAGGAACTTTCACAACCAAATCAAAACAGTGACCAAAACTCTTGATGCTGGTTTAGTGGGTCAACAACTCAACTGGGACAAGGAACATGGTTGAATGGTTAAGTCAGATGATAATAGTGACTCTTAACAAGTGATTGTCTCACCAACATAAATGGAAACTAGACTGTGTGTGATCTGGAAGGTGAAGCCAAACCAAAACAAACGCCCCCAGTGGCTGCCTGCAGTATAAGCATTAAGTCCTTTCTTTGAGAGGATATTTCTGGAGAGGCTATCCAGTTGTCTTCTTAAACACTTGTGATTGTCATGTATCCTGGATGACTGAGAAACTAAAACAACAATTGCTTATTTATAACCTTTTTCTTCAGCACAAACCTTATCTTAAAATAACAAAATAAAAGAGAACTGAATGATATCTTGTCTGTAGCAAATAAAGTCTGGTTTAAGTCTACACTTTTTCTCTAATAATTTTTTGTAGAGTCTAGTTTAAGCTGCTGATCTGCGATTTAACTACCAGTATTCCTGTCAAACCCTCTCACAGCTGTTGTTGGTAGAGTGATGGGGTGTTATAACTTTGTGCAGCTTTCCTGGTGCTTTAAAGGAGCAAGGGGCAGGATTTGTAAAATAAGTAAGCATGCATGTTCAGTTTTTTTTAAGTGAATGGGTCAAGAAGCATTTTTAATTCAAATGAATGAGGCCACCTATGCATCGTTCCATTTCCCGTGCTGTCCTACAGATGTGACGTGAACTGACACTGCTTATGCGTTCTCGGCAGCTTCAAAACCAGAAGAAAATGTAGGTGGCAGTAATGCACCTTAACGTTGCCTGCCAACCGCCATCTTTCTTCATCGCTCAACGTGTTCCCTTTTATCATAATAATGGTATATGGGCAGCGGTCTGAGGCTTATGGCTGACTCTGCAGCTTCAGCTCTGCCTTTGCTCGGCGTTCAGGCCAGTAGCGGACATTGTCCATATGCACACGGTATGTATACTAGTTTGGGGTAGTGGGAACGTTGGAGTCTGTGTTCCTCATGTCAGCAGCTCAGGGTATTGATAGCTTTGTGTCTTAGGACATACCCCGCTGGTGGACACCCTGCTGTCTCGTTCTGCACAAGCTGTGTGTGTGACAACACAATGGAACTTGGACCAGTGTTGTGGCGTCTTAGTGGGACGAGAAGCAGAACCGGACCCTCACGGCTAGCAGCGTAGCCAGTGGTAGGTCGGCCGACATCCCGGTGCTCCGAGCTGTCAGCGCTCCGAGTGGACAGACTGCTGGTTCTCCCCCGCAGTTCAGAAGAGGAGCATGGGAGTGGAGGAGAGCCACCAGGGAGAAACTGCTGCTCTAGCTCTCTCCATTAGTCCCCTCTGGGACTATTATGGTTTCGGTCCAACTGGGCCATAGCCCTGTGTGTGTGTGTGTGTGTGTGTGTGTGTGTGTGTGTGTGTGTGTGTGGCATAGTGCATTGTTTTACCATATTTCCTTTTTTATTAATAAAATGTATTTTATTTATGGAATTATGTCTCCGCTTGCCTTTGGTTGAACCTGAATGAGAAGAACTAGATCTGTCACATTAGTGAGAAGTTTCTGCACATGCCCGTGCCGGGCTGCAGTGACTCACAGCACCGGGTGCGTTGCTCGTGAGTTTCCTTTATTAATCCTGCCCCTAGTTCCTTTAAGATGTATTACTTATTGAAGTATGTAGGGAACACATAACACAATAACCATATGCTGATGGAATCATATCATTTTCTTCTCATGGCCTCAAGGGGAACCAAAGCCCACTATTATCAATAAGTATTCTCTTGAGGAGAAAGAAAGCCCCCTAAGGTGGTTTTTGTGTACTCTGTGCACCAGTTGCATTTGGAAACATGGCAGAGGATCAGCATTCTGTGGTTACTTGGTGTGCAGACCTCATTATATTAGCATTCCAGGAGGTAAATGACAAATAAATGCTGCACTCATCGCCGTCTCTATTTCTACTTCACAGTGCATGTTCTGCATGAATGAATATTGATGCACAGCTTTCCCTAGATGCTTTATTTTGAAGTTAGCATTCTCCCCATATTTTGGGGGGAGAAGGATAAGGTTACAAAAAAGGATGCAGTAGCAGTAAGGAGACTTGTAAGTAGCACACATTGTTAGCACTGAAAGCGTTTCCTGCTGGTAGTCAATAAACAGGATGCTTGCTGTGTCATCACAGACGTTTGAAGACAGATGCCGTATGGCAAAGAGAAACAGCTTGGGTTCTGTTACTTTGAGCCCAAATCTATTTCTAGAATTTATAATCAGATATTTCCTTTTTTAAGGGAGGGGGGGGGGGAACTAAGTCTTCCCCCCTTCCTCCCATCCTTACATGCATTCAGTCCTTGCCTCTGAGCTCCTAGCTCCACACTCCTGCTGTTGTTCAACACAAAGCTGATTACACTTTTCAGCACAGCTATTCCTCGAGAAAAAAAAAAGCATTCCCAGGTAACTATGCAGATTCCAAGAAGAGCAGCTCTGACATTTTCAGAGTAGTTTGACATTCTGGGAAATGCAGTTGTTCATTCTATAGTTAGTAAAAAAAGAACAGCAGGAAGGCAGCAGTCACTAGGCCACTAGCCTAAAAACTGGGGAAAAAGCTAGCTTGCCTTTGCCCTGACACTATAAACATGTGCAAAACTCTCATATAGTTTCAGCCTTGTGTTTGCCCAAAAAAGTGTTTTAGGAGCTCTTAACAATTTTGGGGGGAATAGGTTCCAGAGTGGCAACATTTTGAAACACTGCTTTTTTGTAGAGAGCCAAAATTCAAGCTTTAGAAAAAGTGTCATCTAACCTAGCCTAACGTTAGTGAGACGTAACCTCTTCTTGTTGAGATTACTCTACTACCTACACGCTTTATGAACCTTTTCTGTTTTGGCTGATGTCACAACTCAGTCAGCAAAGGTTCAAGACAATTCAGACTCTTTTCATACGTCTTTTCACGATGGTGGAGTGACCTACCAGAACAGGAGCATCCCAGTCATGAAGACTCAGCTCTTCAGAGAACATCTCCTACCCTAGTGCCTGTCCTGTATACAGTATCTAACCCCTGTAAACTCTGGCAGAGCCTGATTAGTGTTTTTCCTCTTTAAGTGGTTTATTGGTAGCTGCATTGTTACATCCTCATTTATAAGTCACTTTGGACCAAAGTGTCTGTTTTGATGTATTTTTGTGGTAACATCACAACACCACATACCTGTGGTATAAGGCCCAAGGCCTGGCATAGTCACTACAGCATTTGGGGTTGTTTCGTGTTTTTGTGGAGATGAAGACAGTTATAGAGACAATGCCATGTTTACGATGATCTTTTTACAAACAACAAAAGATGTCTGAGCTGTGGTCTCCTGCTTTGATTTTTCAAACTTTTATTAAAACCCACTTCTAAAAAATGTGAGACCTTGTTTAGCCCCGTCAGTCTTTTCCCAAAAACAAAATCTTTTTTCACAAACTCAAAAATACCATCACACCTTTTCAGATGAGACAGAATTCCATCTCATACTCACTGAAAGCCCTCATTCTCCTAGTTTCGTGACACCCCCACCTCCCTATCCACCCCACCCCCTCACCCCCCACAGCCCATATGTTTCCAGGCTGCACTGAGCACGCCCAGCCCAGCCGGTGGATAACCCCAGTACCTCATCTTCTCCCACCCCTGGGACTAACTTACATCCTTCCTTCTCTGGATTCGCTCTTTACCATTCTCCTTGTATCTCCGCTCAGCTTCACTTCCCTTCACAGTAAGAGCAGCACCATCTGCTAAACCCAATCCAAACCTCTGCACCACCTCTGCTTCAGCCTCACAGCTTTCTTCTTTCCCCGTTTATGCTCACATCTCAGCAGCAGGAAGCGGCACCTGCTGCTTCACTTCACTTCCTGTTGTCAGACAAATGTACCGTCCTCTTGATGCGTTAATCTCTGTATTATTTCTTTTTTTTCTTTTTCTTTGTGCTTGTGTTTTTTTTAGTCCTTATAAATGCAGCAGAAGCAAGGAAACGTGTTGTTTACTTTCTGCCTCCTGCTGCCACAGCTTGTGTTTTAGTCACAGGTTGAGACACTTAATCTGGTCTCAGAGACAACCTTGGCCACCGTTTTCTCCCTGACCCGGGCCACCCTCTCTGCAAGTTCTAGGCATAAATCACCCCCCGCACTCCTCCGCCCCCAGCACTGTTGGAATTTTATCAATTCATTTATAATGTCCTTTGGGGGCTGTCATCTTTACAGCAGCATAAACAAGACAACACATCAGCTTGACCTCTTTTTAGGACACAGAGTATGGATGTTCTACAGAGCTCAGAGGAAGCTGGCCTAGTTGAACTTCAATTGCCACATTTTTCTGTCACAATCCATTTCCCTGTTTCTTGCCATTACACAGCTTAGGAAATATTCTTATTGTTTATTGCTGCAGCCACTCTATTGAGTTAGGTAACTCAAAACAGGATGTTTCGCTGTACAATTACCGCTCACTAGGAATGATGGAGGAACAAACAGGAGCTGAAGTCACAAGAACAGTCAGCAGCAGTGTTTGTCTCAGGGTGGAGGCTGCCCATTGTTTAGAGCCGACATGTTCTTTCTTTAGCTTGCTTCCTGTACCATCATTAGGCTAACTCAGCCAGCTGATCCATTATAGATGTCTTTTCCCAGGAAACTATGTATGTCCTACTAATACATCTCAAACACAACTCTAATTATTTTTTTTTACAGAAGTGAAACGTCTTCAAGAACCAAAGAAGTCCAGTTGCCTTCATTCAAAACCCTTTTTTGGAATTTTACAGGATTTGTATTCATTAACATGTTTCACTGAAACTGTGTTTTCTGGTTTATTATTCCATTCATCTCTTTTTACTCAGTGAAATAAATTGTTACATCATTTCTATTTTTGTCTGGCCTTCTGGGAGGAGTTAGTTGTGTGAGCTTTTTAAACTTCTGGACTTGAAAGTCTTATAGTGTAGTAGTGCAGAGTCCAGAACTGTGTTTATTTTTAGTAAATTCTAAAGACCACTTTACGTCTTAGACCTTCTGCACACCAAAAAGTGGCAAAGCTGCTGCTCCGCTCTGAAACCCACTCATTCTTCTTGTATGATGGTTTTGCACTGTGCCAAGCAAAGCGCAACAAAATAGTCACAGTCAAAGTTTAATTTGGTTCAACTTTGACTGCAGCTCACATCCCATAGACACCAAAACCAGACTGAATGCTCAAGATGAATCCTCCACACACGCTGCTTCTTGGATCATAGGATGATTCTCATCTACACACTATAAACTCTATACACACTCTGTGATACACACACTCATTGCTCCTTCTCTATTTTTCCTCAGAAGTTGGGATGGAGAAAACTTTTGTTCTTTAAGCAAACATTTGTAATACTTATCACAAACAGGAGTTTTCTCTGCTCCACAAAAGTTTTAAGTTGTGAAAACTCTGTATATTTTGCACCAAACCTTCCAGTAATCAGTTGTGAAACAGAGAGCTCCATTCCAATGCTGCTTTTGAAATGCAAGCAACAATAGGGTCACTCTGAAGAAAAAACAACAATGAGGGTGATTTTTTTTTTCAGTTTTGACACTAGCGTTGAAATGTTTGAAAAAATGGAAATATGACTTCTAGAAAAAAAAAATCAAAATATTGAGGATTACAAAAACAAACTTTTTATTATAAGAAGTGATGTCATTGGTGCAAAGACCACTGACACTGGTTGCACAGAGGCAATCAGGGCTCAGTGGAGGAGAGGTCATCCACTGATCAGGAGACCGGGGTTCAATCTCAGAACAAACCATGTGTTGAAGTATCCTTGGGCAAGATACCCAACTGCCTCCAAGGTGCTGTGAAACTGACTGATACTCCTCAGGGATGGGTCATAAGCAGAAAACAAAGCCCACATGTTGTACTGTGGTGTATACACAGTCAGGAAAACTTATTTGAACCCCTGCTGATTTTGTTTTTTTCCCCACAAAGAAATGATCAGTTTATAAATTAAGTTATTTGAACAGTAAGAGACAAAAATAATTTTAAAAAATCCCCAAATAATTAGCATTTTTATAAAATAAATACATATTCAATCCATTTGCTAATGTTTTGCACCTACCTCAGGGGGTTTGGGTGGTTTGTCCCACTCCTCTGTGCAGATCCTCACCAAGTCAATAATGTTTTGTGGCTGATGTTTGGCAACTTGAACCTTCAGCTCCTTCCACAGATTTTCAATGAGATTAAGGTCTGTAGTTGGCCTTCAGAAGCTCAGTATGCTTGAGCCAATCCTTCCTTATGATCTTTGATCATTGTCATGCTGGAATACCCACCCACGACCCATTTTCAATGCCCTGGCTGAGGGAAGGAGGTTCTCACCCAGGATTTGATGGTCCATGGTCCCATCCATCCTTGTGCAGTTGTCCTGTCCCCATGGCAGAAAAACACCCAAAAGCATAATGTTTCCACCTCCATGTTTGTTATGGGGACAGTGTTCTTGGAGTCATAGGCAGCATTCCTCCTCCTCCAAACATGACGAGTTGAGTCGATGCCAAAGAGCTGGATTTGGGTTTTCATGAGGTGAAATCTTGGATGGAGATCCAGACCGAGGGATTATTAAAATTAAACTACTATTGAAATTATAGACTGATCATTTCATTGTTAGTGGGCACATTTCAGCAAAATGGTTTAAATAATTATTGTCCTTGACTATATGTGACCACAAATCACTTCCCCCTTTTAACACTTTTGTGAATACAGACCAAGCCTATCAAAGGAAGTGGAGGTGAAATAAAAATAGGGAGGATCTCAATTTATTTTGGCATTCATCTATGACCTGACCTCCTCCATCAACAGCACAGCAGCCATCAAAAAGACTCAAAGCACCTCCAGCCTTTTAGGAGACTTCCCACACCGAAGTCACCTCCAGGTTTGGTAGCTGCAGAACCCAAACTAAAACTGCCTGCAGAATTGTAGGTCCCTCTTCCGGTCCTGGATAAAATCTAGCGGCGCTGCAAACACTGAGCTGCCCACATCTTTAAAGACCCTCACCACCCCTCTCATGACTCGGTCATCCATCATTAGCCTCTTGGTAAATGATTGTGTGTGTAGTCAGATGCTGCTCATGTTCAAGCTGCAGTGATTATTGTCCTTGTTTTACTGTTTTCTTACCCCGAATTTTCCTTTTTGTTGTTATGTTGATACAGAAGCCTTAAGTCACTTTATTTTGCACTGACAGTTAGCTGGTGAGGAACTGTATCTTGTTTCAGTCTGTGTAAATCTTGTAATGACCATGTGAATTCACAATAACACTTGAATTTTGAATCCAGTGCAGATAAAGGCCACTAGAATAAAAGCCCAAGCTATAAGGAACGTACAAATAATCAGTTTATAAAAACTCGAGCTATGAAATTGCCAGACTTCGTTCAGTTCAAAAGTGATTCACAATTCAGGTAGCAAATGTAACGCCGGCAAAGGACCGACCCCTTCAAGGACTGCCCCACTCCTCAGTCTCCTGGCATCGTTTGGATCGGTGCCCTCCTCCTGATTCTGTTTCCGGTGTGGGATGCTTCCTGATTCCTGAAGGTCACTGACACAGGTGCCCCTGTGTCTGGTAATCTCTAAAACTCAAGCTCTGATTCATTTTTGATTGACTCTGTCTGGTGGAAAGGTACCACAAACCTTTCTTCCCTTTGGTTCATGATGACCCACGATGTCCTCCATCATCGGATTGGTATTTCAAGGCAACGACCTTCTGCTAGGAGTCCTCGTCTTGAAATAAGGGGGGATATGTAACGCCGGCAAAGGCGTTACTATCTCTGAATTCTGACATCTGGTTCATCACAACAATAACTCATCTTTTGTCCCAATAACTTGGATTAAAATGACTCTTTTATTATGTTGTAACCTGAATCAACATTCCTTCCAGGACCCGGTCGTGTCGGAAGAATGAGAAGATTTCCTTTAATTAATAATTAAACTTAAGGACTCGTTGATGTCTCATTCTAAAAAGACACTACCTCTAATCCACTGTCCAGAAATGTCTTAATATGATTAATTCATTTTCTTCCAGTATTCATGAATGTTGATGTTGCATCAGTATTATTTCATGTTTCTACTTTTGCTAAAAAGGTTAAAGCATATTAATAATCCATCTAACTTCCTGGGTTCCTTAATGACGAGAACCACGTGACTTGGTAACTCTTTCCCCATTGGGCCACGCGTCCAAAACTTTCCACGGTCAGACTTCCTGCCTGGAAGCTACTGAGAGTTCTAGAGTTCTCGTTCAACCTTCAACGAGAGAACACGGCCTCCGTTTTTCTCTGTTACACGGTAGGCTTTGATGCCGACTGAAACGTTTGGGTCGTAGCCCCAAGCAGTCGAGGACATTCCTCCGGCTGAGAAGCCAGACACCATCCGTCTGCTTCTGGTCACCAGCCATGGGGAAAGCCTGTTAGCCTCTGCACCAGCCGATCATGGAGCCGCTGACGCCGACTCATTCAGACGCCTCTTTGCCTAGAGTGACTTCCCGTTCACCCGGGCCGAACCAGGGTCCGTCAGGTTCTCACAGCCTACCGACGACCCTACAACCCGAGGTTCGTCAGACCAACGATCTCACCGACGAACCTCCACCTACCACGCCGAGGCGATCTGGAGCGGTCTCAGCAGGTATCAACTCCGATCTGGTTAAACTGAGGCTCTTGATAAATAACACTCCTGTCAACTTAGCTCAGTTCCCCTCATAACTAGCTCCGACTCCCTAGAGATATAAATATCTCACGGGCTCTCGTCATTAACTCTCAGCTTAATAATATCAGAAGAATCTCTTAAGATGCACCATCTACCTCATATCTGTCTGTTCGTTCAATCTGTTTCTTTAATAAAATAACTGTACTCTAAGTCTGCTTCTGGGTTATAACTTCCAAATATAACGTACGTAGGTCTTCCCTTTGAATCAGAAAGATCCTAGAAATCCTGCATAATAATTAGGTTAGTGAAGGTAGCTAACAGTGATTAGCATTAAAACCAACAAAACTAAGCTAATAACCTTGCAGAAGTGTGTCCGTATTATAACAATAAAATCAGGTTATATTACGCTACACAAGTAATTAATAAACAAGAAATAACTTACTGCGAAAAAACTGAACTTAGTATGACCCACATCAAGTGGTACAAGTATTATAATAGGGGAGGTTGAATTATGAAAAACAGCCTAAAAGAAGAATTAAAAGAATCTGTTTAAAATAAGATAAAAAAAGAACTTTTCATTAAATTTAAGGAGGGCAAACACAGTTTAACCCAGGAAGGAAATAGATGCAGATACAAATCATCACACAAGTAAAACATGATAACAGTTTTTTGTCCTTTTTAAGGATGTAAGAAATTATCATTATTATTGTATTAGAGTAAGTGATATATATGATATAAATAGGGTTAGGGCCTATTACATTTCCTACTCCTTTTCTAACAGCTAAATTAATCAGTGTAATGATATTATGATGAATATACAGATGTTATATGAAATCAGCTCAAATGAATGAATATATGTTGGTTCTATTACCAGCTGACAAACATGATGGTCCTATGATTTTGTCCCAGAGCAGCAGGTGTACAAAACAAGTGTCCTACAGGTTGCACACTAAACATAATTTTACCTATACATTTATAATTTTTCATATTTTTAGTTTAGTCTTCTGTCCTACAGATTGTAATCCCTTTTCAAGTAAAACCACTCTTCCAGCAGCAAACTATTGTTCTTTTATTCATACTTACATCCCTGTCATAAAAAGTAACCATCGTCGATCCGGAGGATGACTCTGAATCGATCTGTTCCCCCTGATTTAAATGGCTGTGTGAAACTGTTAATAGAACATCTCGGGCCTGCAGGCTGAACACATTGATCCCACACAGTGTTTTCTCTGGCTTCAGATAGAGAGTATTGATACTCTCACTATAGATTCAATGCATAACACTTTGAATGGATGGAGATTCTTGACATTGAGCGAAGACTGGACTATGGACTCAGCACACGTGTGAATATGTCGCTGCTTTTGCGTCTTTTTGAGGTTCAGACAAAGATATTGCCGAAGCTTGTTAATGCAAACATGATCATGAAAAACCCACCAAGATCAGATATTTTGGATGAATGAGCTTCAGGATTGATTTGTCTGAGACTTCCATGACAGACAAAAATGTTTCATTATAACAATCGATACAAATGTCTGGCTTGAAAGCACAGTTTCATTATGAGCAAGGAGCTAATCTAACATTTCATCTACAGCATGCTTTGGGCTTCATTAGAAAACAGGGTTTGAGGATCAGAGCAACACTCTGAAGTTATGCTCTCTGATGTTGCCAGGAAACCAAACGGTGAGGTGATAACAGGATGTGATTTCATTGCCTCTTTCCTTTAATATGCAGCAACTAAGATGACATGTGGCAAAGCATGCACTGAAGAGCATTAAGAAGCTAATACTGTGAGCAATAGGAAATAAATAAAATATAAATTATATCCTAATTTACAGTCATCTATCTATTAAATTCTAAAGAATGTAAAAGAAAAACACATCAACAAGGGTTTTCATTTTCATCACTCTCAGGACCCTTCTCTGGTAGAAGACCCAAACAGTCTCACTGGGATGTCAGGGAACTGGTTCTGATTTTCAGGAACCAACCAGGGACCACAGAGGTTATAATAACGATTATACTAAGAAACAGATTACATCTGATTAAATAAAGTGTCCATTAAAGTATTCATCCCCTAGATGTTCTACCATGTTATTCCTTTTACAAATTGATCATTATCAACATAATTTGGCTTTGACACAAATATGTAAAAAAAAACATTAATGTCAAAGTGGAAACTGACAGTATTCTACAAAATAATGACAAATAAAAATAAATAATATAAATTAGTGATTGCATAGTATATAGTAGATGCACCTTTGGCTACAGTCACAGTCATTGTGGATAGGTCTCAGTCAGGCTGTACATCTGGACATCACAGTTCTTCATTCTTTCTTGTAAAACTGTTGACGGTCTGTCAGGTTGGAGGGGATTCTCTGTCGGATTGAGGTCTGGGCTTTGACTCTCCACTAAAAAACACCCTGCTGTCTTAGAGCCATCTGTGTCTGCCTCCGCTTAGAGGTGTGGTTTAGAAAAAACAGTTTTTTCATGTTTTTTCTGATTAATTTTGGTCACTTTGAGCTTTTCATGCAAGTTGAAAATGAAAACAGTCTTCTACATGTATCTCCAGTGTTAGCTTCTTATAAAAGATAAAGGTTGAAACACTAGGACTTGAAAAACCTCACAGATCTTTGCCACAACGCAATCTTGCATTCATGGTCTGACCCATCTTGGCTCATGCCGCCCCACAGGCAGGCCCTGATAATGCACAGGCTATATATGGCTTCAACTAGGGGCCTTGTGTGGTCTGGGGGCCCCATTGGGCAATAAAAAATATATGATTTTATTTAAAATTACATACAAGAATATTCTTAAAGTGAATTGGTCCACAAAATCGCAAGCAACACAGATTTTTCGTGATCATGACTCACGTTACATGACACGTAATGTTCAGGTAGAACAAAGCCACAACAACTGACCTTTAGCATAGCGGTTTAAGACACTGCCTCCTGTGTGGGAGACCTGGGTTTGAGTCTTAGGTCAGGCATGTGTCAGTTTTTAAATTTTCCTATAGGACATTTTTTTTTAGCAGCGAGGAGTAGAGATCCTCTTGGAGCAGCAGTTGGGTAAGTTTGTAACATTTTTGCTGCAATATTAGTAGTTATTCTTTGTGCTTACAACCCTCACAGTCCTACGGTCTGCTGTCGCCTCGGTTTAGGTGTCACAGCAGTACAACAGGTTCGTTTCACATTGCTCATTGTAAGTTGATGATGAAGAACACCACTAACGTTCTGCTCTTTTAGGAGAAAATGTAAGTTCACATGCAGGTATTACCATTCTGAAACATTCACTGACAAATGCTGAGGAAGTGGTTCCTCTAAAATTTCTCCTTCGTCCTCAGACTCGGGATCCGACTTATTGATATGATCTGTATAACGGGGGGAGTAGTGACGTTTCTGCTGTCCAATCAGAAGCGTGCCTTTAAGGAAACTGTATTCAGGACGGTCACTCATCTGTGAGGGCAGCTGATAGGCAGATTTACGATCAGTGTCTTAGAAATGTTTTTGTATCTATTCCCTGACTGATACTTTTCAATAACCTTATTTCTGATTTGTTTGGAGAATGATTTTGTCTTCATGCTGTGATGTTAGACAGAAATATTGATTAACCAGTGAATGGACCTTCCAGACACAGGTGTCTTTATAATCACTTGAGACACAGTCACTGCATCTCCATTCCACTGAATATGAGACTAGCACCAAGGTCAGCCACTTTAAAGGGGGTGAATATTTGTGCAATCACATATTTAATGTTACATTTGGCAAAGAAGCCAAATTATGTTGCTCATGATTGATTTATTAAAGCAATAAAAGGGTAAAACATCCAAGGGGTTAAATGCATTTAAAGGCAATGCATATCTGCTTATTTTCCCTTTGTGACAGCCATCCAATTCAAGCTGTCACACACTTGTCATGTCAATGTAAACAAACACACACACTCAGAGTCACAAAGAGCATAAGACACTGGATCATTGAAGCTACAAGACATGGAAATGGTCTGTGGCTTTATGGACATAAATTTGAGTGATCGCTTCCCGTCGGCACACAGAGAGCTCCTAATGCATGGTGGCAGTGTGAGTGGCTCTCTGACTGATCTGAACTTCTTATTAGTGTGTTGTTTGAGGAGTCTGATGGTTGCCAGGTCAGAGTCAGAAGGGTTCATCTGTGCAGATAAGAGCTAACCATCCCAGAGCAGCCTCAGGCGGACGCTCTGACGTCTCCTCATGTCTGCTTGATTGAGCTGCGAGGAATGTACTATCTCCCTTTCACTGAGCTCCCTCTCTATTAAACAGACACAAAAAAAAGAATTTAGACAAAACTATCTCTGGAGATAGCACAGAGAGGAATGTTGATGTCAGAATCAGGTCTGTTTGTTGTGTCCTGATAGAGCTGTGAGGAATGCAGCTTCACTTTTTCTCCTCTTAGAGAAGCGTTTTGACTTTAGTTTCCTCAGCGTCTCACTGAGGGATGCTGCTGTCAGAATCACCTCTGTTTGTCATTTCTGAAGAGATTTTGATTGAAATTGATTGTGTCTCTTAGTGAATATTCAACAATGAGTGATGTCAAAACACAGCTGATGTAACACTGTCTGCTCATGAAGACGTACACCTCTGGAACCCCGGCCGTCCCTGCTGTGTCACAAATCTTCATCTCTTTTATTAACGTGGTGATAATGGCCCAGCGGTACCTGTCAGGGGTTAAAAGAAAGACTTCTGGGTCTGCACCCCTTGATAATTTGCAGCGGTCTAGGCCGTGTGCTTGGAGGGAGGGGAGTCTGGGTCTTCTCAGGGGAGACTCACAGAAAGCCAAGCTGTGCTTTCCCAGAAGACACGCTGGAATTTGGCTGCAGGGCAGATGGGTATCCCTTTGACATGAATTGGGTGGAATGTGTTTCTTTGTGGGAGGGAGTGGATGTGCTGAAGGAGGAGGTGGCGCGTCTGAGCCAGTGCCAAACTCTCCACAACTTTCACAGGCTGAGAGATGTAGAAAGTGATGTAAACATGCGATGAGCTGATGAAAACACGCCTCAAACAGGGAGAGTGAAGCTGAGCTCAGCTGGGCTGGAGGGTGGAGGTGAGGTGGAGGGATCTATTAGAGCTGCTGCTCAGCCTCTGATACTATCTGCGACTCTGCAGGGTTGTGCTTCTCTTTTTTGGTAAAAGTACCTGACTTAGTTTTCGCTTTTTAAAGGCATTTCTGAACTGAATGTTTCTAATCATCACAAAAAATACAAAGCAAGAAGTAAGAAAAACATGAGTTAACAAGAAAATTACATGAAAACTTGACTCTGATTTAAAAAGAAAACAATAAAAATAAAGAGAACAAATCACATTTTAAAAAACAAGATTTGGGGCTTTAATTTTTTAAATGATCAATTAATAATTTTTGATTTGTTTTAAAATGAAAGAAAACATAAACTCAGTCCCTAATCTGAAATATTTACTGAACACAGAGCTGCTCTGAGACAATTTGTATCCACAATTTAAACATTTCAACCTTTATCTAGTTTTATGTCTTTAGTTCAATTAAATGAAATTTTCAGCTAATTTGAAATGTGTTTATGCATAAAAGTTATGAAGAATTGCTATCTTGTTGTGGAAAGCTTCCTGAGTAGCCTCTGTTTGGAGAAACAGAGTTCACTCCAACAGGCCTAATGAGCTAACAGCAGTCCAATAGGGTTCAGATCAAAGTGGATTTCTGTTGTCTTAAAACTGCTCCGGTCCCCAAAGGTTCACATCAGTTCACAGGAATGTTTTGGGTTTTTTGCCAGCAATATGAAGACATTCCTGCATGACATGACTCCTAGATGGTACATTTAGCTGATGCAGGTAACTCTTGCTGGTAAATAAGAAATTCCATGTCAATAACTGTATGATTTCAAATTGATGGAGGTGTTAAAATGCATAAGAAGAGCTGCTTTTAAATGACAGCAACACTTATTTAGACTGGCTCATCAGGCCTGGAGGAAAAAATCTAATTCTCTGAATTCAGTCAGTAAACTATTTACAACATAGTTATTTATCATATTTTATACAAAAACACACTTTGAAACGGCCATAATGTCCCTTTAATGTGCTACAAGGTCCTTGATGTGGTGTCTTGTGTGAGTGAGATGGAAAATGTCCCTGCCCCTTGAAAATCTCTAAGCCTTTCATGGCTCACGGCTCACTGCACTTAGTGTTTATTCCAGCAGCTACGGTGGTTTGCTGCGAATAAACAGAAGAGGGACAGCGATAAACAGAGTGGTTGAAATGAGACAGATGAATGAGGAACACTTAGAGAACCCAAACAAACTGACAGCACGAGCCACTCTCTATGACTGGAATCTGATTTGTGCAGCTTTTCAGCAAGTTGTGTAAAAAAAGAAAGATTAGTTCCTTAAAGGTCCCAATCCAGCTCTCATTTGAGAGAAGCTGAGTATTTCCTGGACTTTGCAGAGCCACTTTTCTTCCCCCCAGAGAAAATGGTCTCATCCCATTAACTCGCCCCAAGGTTGGCCGGGATTTTAATCTGCAAAGATATGCATTTCTAAACATTGTATAAGCATTGTGCATTATTCATTGAGCTTATTAGAGAAGGTGGACTTTGGGTTATTGCAAATCACAGAAACAAATATTAACCCATAACATTAGCATGCAAATGAGTAAGCCTCTCTCTGAATGACTTACAAGAACTGGTTTCACAGAACATGCCCCAAAGGTAAGGACTGCTTCACACCTAATGTAAACAATGGAAGCTGGAATTAAAATTGTATGACACCCCCTCCTGTACTTTAAGTCCAATTTTGCTTGTAATTAAACAATTTTCTGTGTAGGTAATAATAAATGTCACTTGTTTTAGCTGCATTTGCTTTGGAAAATAACACAATTAACCTCGCTAATGAGAGCCAGCAGACCACATTACTGCTGCGCAGGAAAGGCAGTGATCGACAGAAGTAGCTGTGGTTCTTTTGCTTAAACCACGTGTCCAGCTATATCCAGTTCACACACACACTCACAAACCCCAGCTTCTAAAGCCTTTTAGCAACAATCCACTCATGAACTCCAACTGTCCTGCAGGACTGAACTGTGTCAGTGTGACCAGAGATTTTATTTCATCTGATACTGAAACCTAATGAGGTACATAATGTCCACCCCTACGCACGCACGCACACGCACGCATGCACGCACGCACACGCACGCACGCACGCACGCACGCACGCACGCACGCACGCACGCACGCACGCACTCCAGTCCTGTTTTGCACCCATTCAGCTGACCCATTTTCAACATTTAATGTTCAATAGCAACAAGTTGCAATTTCAATCCTTTTTTCACTTTTTCTCTGAAAAACAACCAAAATCTATAAAAGATTTTACTACGTCAGTGTGATAACATAACCTGTTCGTTAAGGCCAACAGCTGATCAAAAGCTGTTTTTTTTTTTTGTTTGTATGGGAGTTGCTGGTTTACATAAGCCACCACTTTGGACTGCAGTGCGTCACATCGATAGTGATGAAAATAAATTAAATAATACCTTATTGTCCTGAATATAAAACGACCATGATTTGAAAACAATCCCCTCTTTTTAGATTTTGACCTTTTGGAACGGTTTTTGATTTCAATTTAAAGTGAATTAAAATGCACAGCCACATTTAAAATTAAACACTTCAATAAATTAGATGAAATATAATTAAGATAAAATTATTAAGGTTTTACAAAAAGTTGAAAAAGTACAAAGTGGGTCTCTTTTGCAAGTGCAGGATTTAAATATCTTAGAGTTTTGTTCATAAGAATGAAGCAAGAGATGGACTGGACTGGGCTTCATCTGCAGTAATGAAGATGATCCAGTCTGTCAAGACGATAAAGGCAAAGCTCTCAAATTACTGGTCTATAATCTACTGTATACTATTTTTAGATGGATGGATGGATGGATGGATGGATGGATGGATGGATGGAAAGATAAAGGTACCATGTGTAAAAATGACAGACGGAGCTTACGAAGTGGACATGGAAATGACTCTTTAAATAGTATATTAATTTGCCTGAAGATCAATAAAGCACTAAAATAACTGAGGTTATCCCAGTTCATACATGAGAAACTAAAACTTGCCTTTAAAATGATTTTAAATCCTCTCTCTTAGGAAATGCAAACTGCAGAAGTCTTTTGCCACCTCATTTGAATTTCTACACTTGAAAATGTCTTTCTTCTGCTCATGTGTGTCGATAGTTCTCAATTTGGCAACATCCCTCTTGTATGTGTCCATCAGGTGTTTGACGGGAAGCATCAGCCTACAGTCTCAGCATGTACCGACTTGTCATATAATTGACGCATGCAGCTCAACTTCACTTGACCTGGTTACATCACTTTACTGCCTCTCATCTCACTGCATTTATCATAATTACAATATTGGCAGTGTGTGTGTGTGTGTGTGTGTGTGTGTGTGTGTGTGTGTGTGTGAGAGAGCAATAGGAGAGAGGAGAAAGAGTGAGGCAGAGACAGAGAGAAAGTGAAAGCAAGTGAAAAACTAATTTAAATGCTCTCAGATATAATTTTATGTTTTCTTTTTACATTTTTGTAGATAATCCTCTGATCGAGTTGCTGGTTGAACCTCTTCAAGAACACAGGGTCTGAAGCTCAACATCCGACAAGTTCATCAGATGCAGCAACTTGTAGCAATAGTAACACAATTTTAGCTCCTCCTGGAAATGGTGTTGTCTGTGGCCAGAGCATCTGTGCATCAAGACAGCAATACCTGATGAAGTCATGGGTCTATAAACATCAAAGGCTCAGCTGAAGGAGAGGACTCTGAGCAAAGAGAACAGTCATAGTTGACTAATTAAATCATAACAATCAGAGCTCCAAAATATCAGAATGTCACGTTGACGTCATGGTGAGTCATGGATGTTTTGATTTGATCACGGTGTCAGCTGTAGTTTAGTTTTCTATGTCAGTCAAGCAATGGGAAGGTTAGAATCACCATAAGGATAAATGTTTTATAATGGCTGAGCATTGGCCTCATTAGAATATGATTTAAAATCAACCTAAAGCTGCATGGTTCTAAAAAATGGTTTAAAAAACGCTAACAATCCTTTCCTTTACACTTGAATGTTAAAGAAATGCTTCAGATGTTTTAAAGCAGAGGTCACCAACCCATCGACCGCCGTCGACTGGTCGATCTCTGTGTCAGTCAAAGCAGATCAAAGCATTCAGAAATACAAACAGGTGAGACGAGGGTTGTTATTGTTGTCCAACCTTTAACACCACTTCAAAAAATGTGAACTTTCCTCTAGTCAGTCAGAGTTGTACACTTTAGCTTTTATTGCTCTTAGCAACTAGAGTTATGTTTCACAGTTTGTGTGTTTTAGTTTAGTAATACGTCATGAGTTATTTTCTTTTCCTTGATCCATTTGGTTCCTCCTTGTGTTTTTACTCACTTTGCCTCAGCTTGTTAGTCAGACCCTCACTGGTTCCCATCAGTGTCCCAGTCCAGCTGCTCTATCAGTACATTTACTCCTCAGTTTTCTGTCTTTTCCACTGAACATAACTTGTGTCTCCCTGTGTTTCTGCTCCAGTGTATTTCTGTATTTGGACTCAGTATTTTGGGGTTTTGTTTTGTAGCACTTTCAGCTGTTTGAACTCTTCTTTCTGCTCTGTGGTGATAGAATCTTGTTTGATCCCTGCTGCATCCTGGGATGGAGTGAAGAGCTTAGAGCTTTACAGATGAAAACAAACATATTTTAACACACTTTAAATGTTTGTAAATTGACAACACTGTACATATATCAGGAGGTTAATTCATGAAGTCTTTGTAGATCTTAAGAATGTACGGTATGTGCAATAAAAATAATCAACATTTTATTTCCCTGATGAACATTTCTGGGACTCTGTTTTATCAGAGATTATAGTAGCCCTGTTACAGTCAGAGTATTGTATACAGGTATTTATATTTGGGGTTCTGTTTGCTGACTACCTCTCAAAAGAAATACTTGGTTTTCATTCATTTTGGGCGAGATGGCATATCCTGCTCCTCTGGAAGTCTCCAAACCTCCATCTATTTATTTATGGCTTAAGGATGTAAAGTCTCTCTGATCCAACGCTTGTATCTATTGTTCTATTATTCACTATTAGTATCTATTATTCACAGTGAGAGCAATAGATACAAGCATTGGATCAGAGAGAGCATCGAAGTATGGAAGCAGGAGAAGTGGACTATGAATCTGGACGAGGGGCCTACCAGCTGTCATACCTGGGATTCCCTACTTCAGAAACCATCTAGCAGAGGTGGGCGTGACCGACCCAGCAGATCTGGATTAGTCCCGCCCACCAGGAGAACAGCTGATAAAGACGAAAACCTCAGTCGATTGTCGAAACATGTTGAGATGAAAAGGTACAGTAAATAAGAACTTGCTTCATGACCCTACATGTCTGAAGAAAAGAATAGTAAATAACTGTTAAAAAGAGGAAGACATGATGAACTTTATGAAGTATTTAGACAACCCCATGTTTAACATGAAGTGTCCCTTCTCTTGAAATTGACTGTATAAAACCAAAAGTTCCAGGGACTTTGTTCTGAGTGTTGCAGGAGAAACTACAGCTTATTTTAGGACGAGAAACATTAATCTATAATGGATGCAACACTCATCATACAATGGTCATGACAAATTAGAAGACAGAGAAAACCCCATTACATAATTCTGCTGCCATTCCCTGGACGTTTCGACAATTTTAATGAAGCTACAACAGAAAATAAGAGCAAATTCAGAAAATGCTGCAGTTTATTAATGCTCTTGATGCGAGCCGTTATACTTTCCAGCTCATTACAAATTAAAGTGTTTACATCAGATTTGAAAGCAAACATCTGTACATATAATCAAATTAATATGATTCCTTGCAGTGTTTTGATCCAGCTGACAGTCTTTCCTCAGCTGAAGCTCCAGACGTTCATCTTTTCCGGACTAGACAGGCCGGTAATGAGAAAAACTTGTTTTAGTTTGAAAACATGGCTTTCAAAAGCTGGCAGGAAGCTCACTTTGCTTGGCTCTTCTGACCAGATCTTAAGTGGGTCAGTCGTAGTAATGGGCCGCTGCACCGTCTGGTAATATGGGCCATTGATTGAACTCAGACTCAACTTTCCGTTAACCTGTGCAAAGAAGCAGAAGACACGATATCACTCAGGAGGAAAGGAAGGAAAACAGGGGTGATCGAAGAGGGAGGTGGTGTCCTCGTGCTTGGTTTAGTCTGCGATGGAAACGTGGATTTCCAAATATAGAAATGTGACCTAAGGACTTGGTATTTAGTTCTCTACTAAGCCTGTGTGAATTAGCTCACATACAATTAACCGCTCAATATCCATTATGCTGTTTGGAAACATGAGCAACGTCCAAAAATCTTTTTCACCTCTGGTCAAAAACAGACTTCACCTCACACCTTCAGTTAACAACCCTTCACAGAATCACATTCTTTTATTCTCAATCCCTATGAGTATTTCAGCCAGATATAGTAAAAAAAAATATGATCAATGAGTCTCAAACATGTGATAGATTGAAATCCTGCATGACGACATTAATGATTCAGACTTACCAGGCAGCTCCCTATTGTTTGTCCTTGCTACATTAGAGCACATCTATTCTGTACTGAATGCTATTCATCATTCCTGAGTCAGCCGTGCTGCATGTGAGTACACATAAAGTGGTGGTAAAAGATAGATGCTGTGCAGCAGAAGAAGCAGATAAAAGCTCCTTTTTGGATTTGAGGGCATTTGTCAGTTTTGTTTGTAAACCAAAATATAAAATACATCAGCGAGGATGACTGTGGTTTACATGAAGCGCTGGCAGGCAGTCACTCAAACAGTGATAACAGATACAGCAGAAAAGGAGTCATCTGAAATCCTTTATTGTTCTGAAGACCAACAGGAGAGTAATTTATATGGCAATGAAGACTATTAATAAAATATATTATTTTATCAAATTTATTATTATTATTGATGTTCTAGAATAGTGCTACACAGGGTGGCAGCTTGTTACAAGTGATTTTTCTTTTGGGGAATTTTTTCAGATTGGAAGAATTTCTTTTAAAATGACCTTTTACATGTTTTAATGCTGTGAGGATTTTTGCTGTTTATATTCTACATGTCTGACACTTGTTATGATGTGTAACCATAGCAACAAGAGACTTGTTTACAAAAGGGAGCAGCTAATTGACATCTCTATTTAACATCTTTTGGCTGCTTACTGTAGGTTTATAGGTTTATTTTGGTCTTCTCATATATTTCTTGTTATTATGAGAGCTCTGTAACACTTCAGTCAGTCCACCACTGTCTGGTTTGGGTCAGAAACCAGACAGGACAGAAACAGACTGCAGAGGATTATTACGACAGCAGAAAGAATCAGTGGTGCCACCCTGCCCTCCATCCATCACCTGCTCTCCAACACAGTGAGGGAGCAGGCAGCTGGCATCAGCAGTGACCCTCTCACCCAGGATTTAACATCTTTCCACCTCTCAGTTCTGCTCAGCGCTACAGAACACAGGTTTCCCCCCCCAGGCTATCAGCATTTTGAACCATCACATTCGACACCCACAATGCAGAAAAAAAAATTTTATCACACAAACTGTAATGTAAACATTACCTGTAAATACAGACATCAGATCTTATAATTCTGTACCTAATTGTCGAGGTATTTATTGTTCAGAAATGTGTGCAGTGTTCATGCTTGTTTGTGGGAACAAAAATAGGTACAAAAGCAAAAGTGACATGGGAGTGTGCTACATTCTTCTCAAAATCTGGTAATTTTTCTGATTCTAAAAATAATAATTAGTGATAAGTGATTTGTGGCCACATACCACAGTACAATGGTGGAATTTGTTTTTTGCATTTGACCCATCCCTGAGTAGCAGAGGGTCGCCAGATTCAGGGTGCCCAGAAGAAAGTATGGGGTCACCGTGAAGGATATTTCAGAACATGGCTTAGGCCTGAGATTGAACCCTGATCTCCCTATCAGTGGACAACCTCTCCTCCCCTGAGCCACCCTCACCCATAAACAACAACAACAACACAACAATAATAACAATAATAATAATAAAAAAAACAAAAAAAGAAACTACGTGCTACATATATCCAGTTGAAACAACTAAGTAATAAAAGGTAAACCAAGATGATGCTGTGGGGCATTTTTGTCTTAGGTCTGCAAGTATTTACTAATGCATTAAATCTTCTCAAAATGGGCCAAAAAAAAAAATCAATAAAACATAGACTTAAACAAAACTAATTATAACAGACTATTTTGCTGTCCTATCGACCGCAAACTGACTGGTTCCTGTGACGCTTTCCTGATCTGAATCTAATTGAACTCTGCTAACGGTACACGCACCATATTATTATTATTATCATAAATATTAAAAACATTATCCCACTCTGTGCTTTGATGATGAGTCAAATAACACACTACTTCAAAACGTTCTTTGTTCTTTAAATCAGTTATAATCTGGTGACTGAGGGAGTCTAAGAAAACGATCCTCCTGGTCTTGATGCTCATAAAACCCTTCTGTGACTCCTCGTGCTCTACATGAGGTCATCCTGATAGAAAACACTCCCATCAAGGTAGAAAATGTTCCATCACTGAATAAAACTGATCATTTGGAAAAACTTTGCATTGATTAGAAGTGACCCCTCTATGAGCAGAAGAAATCCAAAGTCTGCCAAGTAAAGCCCCTTATAGCTGCAGCATTATGGAGCCAGATCCCCTTTCTGTAGAGGTCAAGTGTGCCAGCGTTTCCTTGTTGCCCATCAGTATATCAAATCATACATCTGTATATAGCTTATATATTTGACAATCATTCTCAAACCACGGAGCATGTCTTCTTTGATATCTTTCTCATTTCTATAAGCTGAACTAGTTTTTTCAATATGATAGTTCATTCCCTGCCCTTTGAGGTCAAAAGATAAATGCATCACCTGAACATCCTCTCTGTCTCCTCTTCATCTGCCTGAGCCAGATGGCATTTCTCAACACAAATGAACCCTGCTGACAAGCGCAGGGCCTCAACATGACAGGGAGAAAATAGTAATGGTCCGAGCGCGGTGTCTCTGAATAAATCATGGGCCAGAGAACAAAGACTTCCTGCAGTTTGATCAGCAAAGCTTGTTTAAATCTCTTTTTAATGCTCTAAGACCTGCAAAATGTATCAACCTGGCTGCATTAAACTCAGCTTAACATTTACAATGATGGGGGACCTTGTCTGAAGGACCTGTTAATTCCTCATTTATTTTCTGGAAAAGGACACTCTCTAAGGTGTGCTGAGTTAATCTCTATTAGTTGATGACAGTGTGAGTTTTCCCTTTCATTTGTCTGACTACAGACTGGTTATGCAGGAAGTAAATGTGAGCCTTTTGTTATACTTTTTATTAAAGCTTTGATTTTTACCAAATTGAGGTTACATGTCATTGAATAAAGAAAGATTAACCAGATAAGACCTGTTCCTGAACCAAGAGAGCCCTAAGTTGCGCAGCAACATGGAATATAAGAGGATCACTTGCAGTGCCAATACATAAAGGACTGAAGCTTCCTTACAGAGTTTGGCCTGTAACCTTCCATTTCTGTCAGAGTTTGTGATTTGTATTTTCTCTTCCACTTCATACTTAACCCAATGTTTTCCTCATTGTCAGATGACCTCAGTGTGCACCCTACAGTATAGCTCAGTGTTCCAGTGTATCAAAGCAATTTATTTCTCCTTAAAACTGGAAGGGAAGGTTTTATTTCCAGCAAAAGATGCTGCACACACAAAAATTTAAAGGGATACTGCACTGGGAAGTTATTTTTTGTCTATTACCATATTCCTCAGAGTTAGATCAGTGGGCAAAAACAAATTGTAAACAGCCCAGCCGTTTTACTGATCCGGCAGGTGGATATTCGCCTCCAGCGATACTCCTTTAGCATTAGCTTAGCGTAAAACACTAATAGCATGCCAGTAGGTACCATTCACTTACAGTGTTTTACGCTAAGCTAATGCTAAAGGAGTATTGCCGGAGAATATCCACCTGCCGGATCAGGACAACGGCCGGGCTGTTTACAAATACTGTAGTTTTTGCCCACTTATGTAACTCTGAGGAATATGACAATAGACAAAAAATAACGTACCGGTGGAGTATCCCTTTAAATGTACGACCACCAGATCCTTTTGACATTCACAGTTTATGACATTTTTTGCTTTATCTCATTCAACTGTTAGCTAGCTGGAGGCACAAAACATGCATGTTTTCTGTTGGAAACCTATTGAATTGCTACAAAATTAAACAACTGCAATAACCCACATAGGAAATTTGACATATTTACAATCAAATTGCAAAAGCCATGCAAAATTCCTGTTGGTCTCAATTTAGTCCCAAAGTGTCTTCATCATGTCTCCGTTTGTTTGTGAGCTCACCACATTTTATTTGCATTTTGGTTGCCAACCACTGTTGAAGTTTCTTACATGTCACACTTTCTGACTCATGGAGACAATATTTAGAAAGTTTCTAGATGGATTCTAAATTCCCACGATGACTCTAACTATAAAAACAAGCAACTTTTTCTAAGTGTTTAAAATTCTAGCAACACAAGTTCTAAGCCCTGGTGCTCCTGAACCAGGAAATTAAAAGCTGACAAATGCTTTGAGACATTTTGTAGGCTTTCTTGTGAATGCTGTTCACATTACAGTCATTGATTCCCATGCTGATGGCAGTAAGCTACATTTTAGCCACAGAAGTGAGGCAAACATACACATGCACCACCTGATCCTCCTACCACCACCAGCAGTCATGTGGATGAAGTGTCTTGCCTAAGGACACAACAAGTGACCCAGTCAGAGCGTGGTTTGAACCAATAGCCCTCTGGTTGTGAGACGAATGCTCTACCTACTGAGCTACTGCTGCCCCAGCTCTGTGAGCTACTGGCTTCAAACATGGATGTTTTCAGTCCCAAAGTAGGAGGTGTCATCATAGAAGCAACACCACTGTGATGGCCTCACCCATAGCCACACAGCACTGAATGTTGGTAACTGTCATGGACCTTTACCTTTTTTATTCATACTATATACACACACATTTATGACAACAATACAAACAATTATATCAAAAATAAGGATCTGGAAAGTGAAGTGCTTAAGATCTGTTTGTAAGTGCAAACATTTAGTAAACTTTAGCATTTTGAAAACTTAATTTATTGTTTGGTTGTGTTCTGAGGTAACTAATTCATTCCTCTTTTTGCTGGTCCTGGTCCATGTTGAAGACTCAGAGCAGCCAGGTACCAGAAGAAGGTCACACCAAGAGCTGATGCTGAAGAAGGGAGACAGAGGTTTTTAAAGGGTTTAAGACAATTGACTCTTTTACATTATTGTATTGAAGTTGTTGAAAAGCTGTCTGTATTGTTGTGTTTTGTAGCTGGTATTTGTCTTTGGTTTTGTTTCCCCTATTTTGTCAAACTGGTCAGATTGTCATGGTCGGCGTAAATGTAGGACCCGAGTGAAGGAGGATGGAGGCAGGAACAGGTGAGGTGGCACTAGCTCAGTTGGGAGAGTGGCCGGTCTGGTAACCGGAGGGTCACCGGCTCGATCCCCAGCTCTGGCTGGGTTAGATTGTCGTTGTGTCCTTGGGCAAGACACTTCACCCAACTTGCCTGTGTGAATGTGAATGTGAGTGTGACTGCGTGTGAATGTTGGTGGTGGTCAGAAGGGCCGATGGCGCAGAATGGCAGCCTCGCTTCTGTCAGTCTGCCCCAGGGCAGCTGTGGCTACAGACGTTAGTCGTAGTTTACCACCACCGGTGAGAATGACTGTGTGAATGAATAATGCAACTCTGTAAAGCGTCTTTGAGTGACCTGAAAAGCGCTATATAAAACTGATGCATTATTATTATTATTTACACCAAAATACAGCTTTATTGCTGACTGGACAGAGCTCAGGGAGACACAGGACAAACAAGGCCAGGGATACAACATGAGGAACCAACAGGGAGCAACTGAACTAAACAGCATCTATAGTATAGGGAGGGAGGTGATTATAGAGCCGAGACACACCTGTGGAGGATTAGTGCAGGACACAGGAGGAACATGGAAAACACATGGGAACTGAACACAGAGGGGGTAGGCCATGACACATGTCAGTCATGATGTAAACGTGTTCTTTCTTAGGTCAGTTTTGTTCTGTTAGTGAGTCGTTTAGTGGAAGTTTAACATGTGTTTGGCCTCAGTTCAGATTGCTTGTCTTGGCCTCTTCTATGAGCTCAAATGGATTTTTCTGTAATTATTTTTTGAAGGGGTAAAATTAAAGCACTACTGTTTTTAAGTAAACTTGTGACTTCATCAAGAAATAAAAGCATTTTGTTACTGGCCTCATCAAAAGAAGATAAAAAGAAGAACTAAAGAAGAACTAAAGAACAAAGTTTGCTCTGATTTGATGAACCATGTCCTAAATTATTATTTAGATTAGCATTATTTCCTGCTATATTATGATTCCTATAATGTTAAATGGAGCCCCTCTGGGTCATATTTAAGGGTATGAACACCTGACCTACATGATGACACTGATTGGATGGTTTGTTGGTCTGTTGCCATGTTATTTTAGATGTGATAAATGTAACTTTCTGCTGGCAGCTGCACAGGTGAAAGTTAGTCAGTAATGAGATTTATGGAGTTGGCCTTCATCTTTTACGAAATGCACGGTCTGCCCATTGCATCAACTCTGCCTTCTGTTTAATCAGCTCTTCTGACAAAGGTCATCAGGAGACATCCAGACCTGCACCTCAAATATTATCCCATTTGTGATCAGAGGGGCCTTGTTCTAAACATTTCTGCCTTGAATTTTTATTCATTTTGCAGGTTCAGTCATTAACCTTTTCAAAAATGGAATTTGAATTTGACAAACTGAGTCCTGGCACAATGTGCTTCATCCCTCAGTGAGGATTAAGAAAACAGGGGCTCTTTATCAAACTGAAAATCAGAGAAAGGGGACTTAGACAGTTTGAGGTGAACCATATCTGGGTCAGGTCCAATCTCAGAGACTCTTAGTGCTTATTATGGAACACTGTCATCCTCTTTTCCCCCTTTCTTTCTCTAATATTGACCACATGCATTACAGTGCTTGTGGAACATGGCAACACAAGTCTCTCATTAGAAGTTTGGGCTTCTGCGAGCATTATGGGGGGAGGTGGAGTATTGATCGATGCAGGATAGCTAACTGGAAAACACTTCCCATCGGAGACGACTAAAGCTCATTTGGGAGAAGTGCTGCTGGCAAGCTGGAGACTATTCCACATCTGGTTATTGGACCCGAGGCGGTAGTGGGTACAGTATGTTTCTCTGCAATCAGAAGACACTGGGAAATCTATATGTGGTAATTACAAATTCATGCCACCACTGTGAAATTGAACACTTGGCATCATTATAAAGTAATGGGCACATTAGAGGGAATTCTGCCCACAATGATTTCCCTCTTGAATGAGCATCATCAGCAGTGATCCACACAAATGTAATATTATCCTGTAAAATGACAATAGATGGTACTCTGTGAGAATGCACCACTGGATTGCACTTTTCTTAAAAAGAAGAAAGGACTCCAGCTTAGGAACTGAACCACTGCACCAGAGACGGTTCACTTGGTTCAAAGTAAATCCCTTACTTTGCTTACCAAGCTAATTTGGAAGCCGTTATCTCAAGCAGGCTTTTTATATCTTAGCTACAATAGCCAATTTGTACATGAAAGTATATGCAATGACTCGCATCCATCCTCTCCATCTGTAATATAATTACCTCACATGCTGTAACTCCCTCTATGGTTCCATAAATATTCATATGTATCAAACAATTCATAGGAGGCACATTCCCTATCAAGTCTGAAGTGTCATGTGTGTTTTATGGGGTAAAGAAATCCTCACTCTGTATTTGACATAGGGAATGAATGACTGTGCTATAGTCTTAATGTTGACAGGATAAGACAATGGATATAGGTCATAAAAAACAGGGTCCACTTAAAAAGTGCTCATCACGCTGGAAGGCAATGTCATTATTTTTCAGCGACGGACGAGTGTAGACGCCAAGATGAAAGGCCACGTCTGCTTTTATATTTGTCTCTCAAAGACCATTTTTACAAATGTTATTCAGCCTATTTTACCAACTCTGACAGCCTTTAATCAATGCATAAAGATTGTCTCATCTCTGCCATATCAGCCCTCTGAAAAGACTTTGAAAGAAAACACTGTTTTCATTCATCATTAAATATATCTGTGCAGACTTTGCTTTCCAAGCATCAAAGCATCTCTGATTCTTCTGGAGCTGTTTAGGTAGGAGTGCAAATACTTTTAAAACAACATGCTGGCTTTTATACGCATTGGAGAAGACAATAATTGCTAGACGTTGCTTCAATTAGGATGTCATAAGTCAATTTTGTGTCTGACTTAACATAGGGAAGCTGTAATTTATTTTTAACACAATTTAAAGCTATAAGGCTGCTTGTAATTCAGATGTAAAGCATGAAATAATGTGTACAAAGTAAACTGACATTGAGATAAACCCTTAATGGTGGTGCGTGTCCCCTGCAACACTGAATGAGAACTGTGGCCCAGCCACCTGGAAATGAGCATAGAGGGAGGTGACTGGGTGGTGTTTGTTTTGGCCATGCTCGATGAAGCTGCTAATTGTCCTTGGCCTGTAAAGCAAACCTACACATCTCCCTCTTCCCTTCAGCATCAGCTGCTGTCTTCTCATTCGCTCAGTCCACCTCAGTGTGAGGCAACTGATGAAACCAAACTCAGACCAACAGAGGGTATTGTGTTTGAAAATTGATGTGATGTTACTGGTGGTGATATTCTCTTAACAGCAGCTTGTGTTGCACAAGCTGCTAAAGTAGGACAAGCTTTTCAAAATTTGAAAAAAATAAATACAGCATGTTTATAATCAGGGTGCACATGTTTTTTCCATGAGGTACTCAAGTGAGAACCAGGTATGGAGCCATCCATGTAAGTTCATCCCTTGTGGGGGGTGGGGGTTTTTGGGTGGGTGTGTGTGTGTGTGTGTGTGTACACCTACTACGTGTGTCATTAAGCTCAAGCTGTTATATTAGCAAGCTATCAGATTGCGCTTCTACGAATGATGAAAGTGAAACTTAAGGCAAGCTGCAGCTCATCAGTGTGTCATAAAGGGCTACGCTATGCTCCTGCACACCGCTGCTTATGTGCACCTTTGTTTATAATAGAAAACATACGTACATGGCAGCTCTTGTAGATTGGATTGAACATAATTTCAAATGCAAACTTGGCCATGGAGTAAATATTGACATAAAGGGGAACTATAGTTAGTGCAATATGATGATGACTTAGATATTTTGATGAACTTTTTTACATTTATTAATTGTGTTATTAGTCATGTAATTGAACTTTTCTAACTTTATCAACAAACATGAATACACTTTAACATCTAAACTAATCAGTTCTAGAGGCTCTTCTAAGCTGTGGACACACTACATGATTTATTGATTTATATGGGCTGCATTGATAATATTTCTCAGTATCATGGCCTGGATTAAACCATGTTGTTTACAACAGTGCTAATCCACATCCTTTGTTTTTCTGCTCCTTTAAATCCCTTCAATCTTGTCCATCTTAAGATATCTCATCTTTCTCATTATAAGCTATTGAAGCGATAGTTTAAACTTCCTCTTCCTCTCTCTTCTCTTCGCACCTGCTCTTCATCTACATCTCCTCCTTTTTACCTTGTCTGGGATTTTGGGTCACAGGTTGGAGATTATTGCAGCAACAATCCTCCAGGCAGCAAAGCATTCAAACCAAAACATAAATAAAATCACCCAAAAAGCAACACCTTAAATTGGAGAACTGAAGAAGAAAAATTCTGAAAACAAAAGTCAGTTGCAGAAAGGAGCAACAAGCTGCCACCCTGTGTGGTGCTATAATGAAACTCAAAACAATAGTAGCAGTAAGCAGTAGTTGTCTATATTTGTTTTCTTCTTCTTACTTTTAATAAATTGGTGCATCACCTCTACCAACTGGTATATATTTTTTTCACTCTACAAGAGTTTGGTGCATTCAGTTTGCAGTTGGTTTGAGAAGTCATAGTCTGTGATTGTACCTCTTCATCTGCTCAGTGTGTGAGCCTCTGTCTTTAGTCATAATACAAAAATTGGCTGAACTCAGCCTTTTATTGTTTACTCCTATTCTTTTAAAAATATATAAAGACTGTGAAATGTATGTAATGAGTTCCCAGCTTTAATTATTGTAGGGCTTGCTGAGAAAAAAAAAATCACTTTTTAATTTTTAATTGGCAATTCTGCTCCAGATGGCTCCCCTCATACCAGGAAACTCTCAGAAATAGGAACTAGACCAGACCACAGACTTAGTATAAATAACTAGAGTGGGTGTCTTTGCTTTTTCTCCACTGATGAAAAGTGAAGTGATGATGTCACTATGATGTGTTTGTTAGACCAGAGTCTGAGCACTAGAGATGCTACAACTAACCAAGGCAAGAACTATGTGAATATACAAAAGTTTATACTTGAAAACATTTTGAAGTGTCCTATTTTTTTTTTCTTTTAGTCTGGCCGATGCCCCCCCAAAACAAACAAAAAACATGTTGCATTTGTATAGCTCTTAAATAAGTCGAACCGGACTCTAGAATGAGACCTAAATGATGTAACCTGATGGGATAACTCAAACTACATGTTTGAATTTGTTCACAAATCACCAAATAACCTGCCTGATATCAGTTCCTTATTTATGTGAATCTTGGGTCCACTCTTCCCAACATGTCAGTAAAATGTCAAACTGCTTCCTACTCAGCCTGAAGTGGAGGCAGTCGTACAGGTGCAGCTCCTAAACGAGCCTAAACTCTGTGAAGTCTGAGGATATCATGAACTCACACCCTGTTAGCTGCTGCTCATCTCATTCTCTTCCTCCTCCTCACTGGAAACAGTAATGCCTGGGCTTTTATCTGACAATTTGACAGATGCATTCGGCATCTAAATCTGCAGCTGGGAACAGTAGCTAATACCTGGGTGTCTTTTGGTTACTCAGCAACTGGTGCCAAGCTTGTATGGGATTTGAGCCTTCTCCTCCTCAATTCTGCACCCTATTTCTGTGGTTCGCTCAGCAAGCACAGCTTCCTGTTTGACAATCGAATGAGAAGTACAACTTAGACTCAAGAAGGATGTGTTTCCCGTTTTTTAGCCACCTAACCAAACTAAGATAGCGTAGTCTATTAAATTCTGACATAATCAAGTGATTAAAAAGAAATAAAAGGGATGTTCCCCATACTTTTAAACAAAGTTGTAATAAATGGAGATTATTTTATAAGTACACAAATCAATTTAGAGAATCAGATGGCTTTCTGACAAAAAAGTCAAGATAAGCTGAGACCAGTTATCTAAATAGAAGGAAATTAAATTTATAATTTTGAAAGAACAAATGCACCAGTCCAGTTTAAATGACAACATTTCACTTTTAAGCCAGATTAGGTTCATGCAACATTGTCTTTTAGAAATCACACTTATTTTAATCTATTCAGACACACATTCACTATCCTTTACTATGAACTAATTTTTCTGCGTGCATGTGAATTTGTGTTCACATTATTTCTCCCCAATTTCCCTGTAATGTAATGTAAAAACTCCATAATACATAGAAAGATGATGAATTCCTTTTAAACTATAAGCTTATTACTGTTATGGTTTCCTTCGTATTTCTTCTCAGTGTCAGGTCTGGCCTCAACAAACTCATGACACATTGGAGGGAGCTTTGGTGGTCTGCTCTTTAGACATGAAAACTGGCTATTGGGAAATCAGATGTCACCTCTCTGGTGGGGAAGAAGCTGGAGTTTATGAAAGAGGTTGAGCAGTACCGGTAAGCTATAGTCGAACAGACCTTGACATTGGCTCTTGGACTTGGACTTTTTGTTAGCCCCAAGACTCTCAGTCTATATGTTGGGGTTTACCCCGGGGGACGTAGGGGTCACTTCCTTGCAACTTTGGGTCAGGGAGGGGGTCCTGACAGTTGTTTATGCTTATGCACTAAATTGCAGCTCAGAGTACCCACCCCTTTGGCAGTCCCTGGGATAAGTTCTGCATGGAGCTCCAACTGAGGACTCCATTGTCCTGCTGGGGGAAATCATTGCTCACATGGGCAATGGCAGCGTGATGTGCAGGGGCATGACTGGTGAAGCGGCTCGCCTTATCTGAATCCAAGTGGTGTTTTGTTATTGAACTTGTGTGCAAGTCGAAATTTGGCCAAATCAAACACCATGTTTAAACATGCCCCACATGCAGCATCAAAGAACAAAATATACATAAACATATTGATAACATTCATATTTCAAACTGCAGCAGCAAGGTAAGAACTATTTGATGTTAGTCAACAGGCATTAACACCAGAAAATGTTTTTTTAGAGCTTTATTTGGAGATTATAGTCTAATTTGTTTACATGGGGGAAACATTGGGGGTGTGGTGTGTGGGGGGCTTCAGTTCCTTGTCGAGTCAATGTTCACGTTATGTACCATCCAGTTTTTTACTCCATGTTTATGAACTATCATCGTAGAGACTAGATATTTGAACGCATTTGGAAGTTAAAATTGGAACAGGATGAGCATCCCCTAGTGGCTGGTTTCAGTACAAGTTGTAAGTCCTGCCCCCTTTATATACTGTAACGATCCTTATTGGAGTTATTGTTAGGTGTTATGATTGCTGTTGTTGCACCGTTACTAAACGGGTTGGTGGGGGTCAAGAGTGTGCATGTTGTGAACGCGCTCCGGAGTTGAGGAAGAGTAGATTAGAGTTATCCTGTTCTGTGACTGAGTTCTGAAAATAAAAAGTCAGCTTTGAGAGAGAGTCAACTGTCTGGTGCTTGTCTGCAACTAACGTTACAATACATATAAAAAAGGCTAATAAACTTGCAGACTTGAAATATTCTTAGCATAGGGGAATTTTCTGGGTGCCATGTCATCTGCTGGAGTTGGTTCAGTGTATTTTCTGGAGTCCTCCATCAACGCAGCCATCTACCAGAGTGCTTTATGCTCCTTCTGCTGATAAACTTTATGGAGATGCTGATATTTTCCAGCAGGACTGCCAAAGATACCAAAAGCTGCTCCAATGACCATGGTGTTACTGAGCTTGGCTGGGCAACAACCTGGTCAAAAGGAAGATGTGAGACACCAGACCCAAAAATGCACCAGACACATTTTTTCGCCCCCTCACAATGTTATTCCTCTCTCCAACTGCATCCATTACAGTTACATACACATGGCCAATTATGCAATTAAGGTGATGTAGAAACCTTTAGGACAGCCAATAGCTACTTTCCTTGATGAGGAGTTGGCAAAGCTGTCCTCTTGTTTAAGGACAGTCTCAAAATCACAACATCACACTGAGGAGAGAGCAGAACATAAATCTGATGCATCAATACTTTCAGTCTTGAATCTTGAGCACAATCTGAGACGTGTTATAATTGCAGAAGCAGCTCACTCAAAACTTCTCTGCATATTTTGGCTGCACCAGACGATTAATGCTCACATATGGATCGCTGCTTTAGTATGACATGCATTAATGTTTAGCATGGCAAAAATGTATAAATCTGACGGAATCACTTGCACCCTTCATTTTTCAGTCTAATAGCTGCAGCATTAACAGCTGCTAGTCGCTGTCTTATAGTCATTTATTACCACCCATGTTATCCTAGTCTGCCATTTTACTACCATAGCACTATAAATCAGGGGCAAGAAGAGGACCAGAACCACCCCCCCACCACCACCACCACCCTCCATTTGTGCCTGCCTTAAAAGAGAAATATAGAGGGATGTGAGAGCTGAGCTTCACAAGCTGAGGTGGATAGAACCTCAATATTAGAAAAAATAAACCACCATTTAGGAGTCGGTCATAGTTCTTTTTGGGGAATACCTTGCATTTGGCAACCTTCTGTGTTGAATTGCTCCTCTGTGTTTTCATGCTACTTTTACATGATTGATCATGGTGAGTGAGCTCAAATGGCTGTTATTGGATACATAACTGATTTACATTTTTCACAGTTGGAGAAAGAAAAATGTCTAATATTTTCACACGATATTACTACTAATGCAGTGCCTATAAAAAGTATTCACCTTTTTGGACATTTTACCCTTTTAGTGCTTTTATAAATCAGTCATGAGCAACATTATGCATGTGATACATAACATAAACATATGTGCACCAAGGACACTGAACTGCTGGCGGTTGGTGTAGGGCTTTTATTGTCTGCTGGAGGAATTTGCTGTTGCCGTTGATGTTTTCTTTTCACTCAACCAAAGCATAATGCAGAGGAGGCATGCAGCGTTGTCTGTACGGTGTTGTTGACATTTTTTCTGTATGTAAAGAAAAAAGTTCCTGCAGGGGATTATTAAAGTACTCTACCTATCATCTATCGAGAGGACTCTGTGTTGTGATTGCAGCCAAAGGTGCATCTACTAAATACTGACCTAAAGGGAGTGAATACCGGTATTTATGCAATCACTTATTTGTTTATGTTTATTTATTTTGCTGACACTTTTCTCCAAAGCAACTTCTATATCATGCATGAGAAGAACAACTCCACATAGAAAGGCTGCAGCCTGAATCTGAACCTGTGACCTTCTTGCTGCGAGGCAACATGTCATATTTTTTGTCACTTTGTAGGAATCAATTTTCACTTTCATATTAAAGTGTTTTTTTTTTATTCTTCATCATAGAAGCCAAATTACGTTGCTCATGATTGATTTAAAGAAGGAATTACAGGGTAAAACATCCAAGGGGCTGAATACTTTTTATAGGTTCTGGTGTATGCCTGCTAAGGATGGCTTCTGGATCATAGAGAGATACAAATATTTTGGCCAAAACAGTGCAATTCAATAATCCAATATACCCCTGTTAGGTCTGTTTGATCCTGTGTGGCACCACAGCACACTGCATTTAATTTACTAGTGGCTTAACTAAATGTATCAGGGAAAGCTTTCCATAATTCATGAAGCTAGAAAAAAAAAAAAAAAGATAACGATGAATCTATGGTTGCTGTTATTCATGTATCCTCTCTCTCCTACAATGGAGACCCAAAGGAGACATTTTTTTGTGCATTTGTGGATTTGAATCATGACTTCAAACCAAATCTAAAGCAAGAAAATTAAACATTAACCTCAATACATTAATCATTGTTTTAGGTAATGTTCTAATTTCAATAATAAAATTAATAACAATAATTGGTACCGGTTATTTTTTTTGCTAGGAGAAGACGCAGCATACAAATTGTGAAACTAAATCTCTCACACTTTAAAGCATTTTAAACAAAGAAGCATTGCTGCACAGTAAACAAAGATTAAAGTTAACGACTGCTGGAATAGATATTGGCTTGGCAAGAGCCGGGAGGAAGCATTCTCACACTCCAACATGCATACACATGCACTGTAACAAACGCAAACTAATCTAAGAGATGAAAAATGACCACAGGCATTTTCACACACTCTACACGCCAACACCTGCACTCACACACAACGTCACCCACCTATGAACAGACCTGACCTGCAAATCAGCACTTGACAGCACAGAAATTATTATTATTTTTCTTTGCATTGTTTGGCTCCATGTGGGAATGCTGTGTAGAAATTATATATTTTATGGCAGGAATTTTGCTTGAGGCACATAAAAATCATAGAGACAAGTAAAGTCAGTGGTGAAAGATTGACCATTTAGATTACAACTGAAATTATTAACATGTTTGTTGGGAAATCATAAGAAATTAAAGTTTTTGCAAGAAATGTAAAATTTGGATTTCAACAAATAATGCATCCATTCACCAGTAAATGTCTGATTTTGATTCACCAGTAAATTGCGTGAGCTCCCCTGGGAGGTGGCAGGATGAAGTGGAGCTCCGTGCGATCCAGACGTAACCGGCACTTGGTTCAGATCTGCACATCCATCCCAGGGGTGTCCATCCATGTGTCCATCCCAGGGGTGTGGACACACACCCCTGGGATGGACACACAACAAACGCCAGATGCCCTTCTGCTTTTTTCAAAAATCACACACTGTGTATGGTCAGTGGTCAGATTGAGATTTGTTTTACCCATTAACAGGACTAGAGGTAAAACATTAACTATAACTGAGGTTGTTGGATTTAAAGGTAACTAAGAAGATAAGAAGAACTCTCTGACTGAAAAGTTTTAGAATATGATCGTTTTAAAGGACGCAGCAATTCCTTTACATTTGTCTTCAGAATTACATTTAGAACATTTTATATTCCAATAAATGAAGAACATGCGTTTACTTTCCAATTCTCCAAATCTGTTGAGTCTTTGTGTTTGTGTGTTCAGTTTCTTTAGAATTTTAACCTTATTAAAATGTGTGCTCGACCTTCACTTGCACGACTCCTCATAAACACCTGCTTCTGGGAAGGTTCAAATGGCTGTCATTTCTCCTTCAAACAGCTCTGTTTCCCCCTACACAAACTCAGTTTATCGTAATTTATTGGACGTGATCTTCCACGCATCTATAAAAGTTAACAAGCTCACCGTTAAATCAGGTTTGGACATTTATAAGGGCTTTGTGCCTCTCCATGTTGCACAGAAAGGCTGCAAAGAACAACTGTTGAAAGAGCTGCTGATGTATTGGTCATCCTTGGACTTCAGTAAATACATCTATTCTTTGATCTGCTAAAGCTGTTTATAATGATTCTCTATTAGTAACACACTCATTACCCTTTCCCAAGGGAGTATTGCAGTCCCACCCTTTAACGCACACACACACACAGAAACAGAGTGCACACAATAACCAGCAGGAAGTCTCAAAAATTAAAAGATGCGACCACATTTCAGCTGGTCTGCAGTGGACTTTGTCATGAAACGCTACAATTATTTAAGTAAAGAGATAAGGGTGTCTTTCATTGACACAGTGTGGGTTGGGTAATTCCAGGCCTGCTTAGACTCAACTCAATGTATCCAAGTGTGCCCCTCTGAATCTGAAGCCATCCGGCTCCAATCAGATTCAGAGTTTCTGAGGCCACGACTGATTTTCTCGCTTTAGATGACAGCCGATAATGTTCTGCCATGCTCAGATCACGTGTAAAAATGATCTCACACTGAAATGACCAAATGTGTGTTTTTGAATGTTTTCCTTACCAAGAGATCATAAAAATGCACTGGCTGAACTCCAATTTAAAAATTATCCCAGTCCCCATCTGCATAAAAAAGTACAGGTGTCAGTACACCATTACATGGATTTTCACACACACGCACACACACTTTCAAGTTTCTCAGCACTGTGATATTATGGTGTTTGCGTTTGATGTGGGCGTTTGAAGAATCATCTCCTAACTTGGTATAAAGCAGCCACAGAGGGAAGAACAACCTGCTGCTTCAATTGAAGTGCACCTGTCAATGGCAACCTGCTGGATCAAAATAACCGCACACCAACCCCTGTGGCTTCTACACCTTTGTCGCTTCCTTTAGAAGACACATTGTTAGACATTCAAAAGGGATATGGAGGAGGTTATTACTTTGTCAGAAATATTTCCAGCTGACAAAAGATGAAAAATATTCTTTTTCTCTCAGTAACGGAAAGCAAAGGAGTGTGAGAGAAAATGTAACCTTGGTGGCTGGTGAGGCACTGACCCAGGTCACTTTGTCTGATGTATGATGCAGCATCACAGGGCACACAGCACATTTATTAGACTGTGTAATGATAAAAAGATAGTGGAGGAAATGGATGATGGTTGAATTGGAGCCCACACGTGGGGACGAGGCCGCTGCTTGCAGTCTCCTGGCAGTAATATCATAAAGCAGACGAAAGGAGATGCTCCTCACGAATACAAATGCTGCCTTTAAGTTGGAAATGTGTGGCCTGAGATGTGCCACCATATTGAAGGGGGGAAGATTTAACTCTTTAGCCGATTAATCATTGTCATCATCTCAGCATTGTGGCGAAGCAATTTAGATGGTAAATACAGTTTGCATTCCATATATCATTTGGTTGGTGTCATGGCATGCTGAATTTTGGATGCACGTTTAGAGGCTAAGCAGGATTTATGCTAAGTAAATGTTCCTATGTGTCACTGAGATTTTATATTTTGTTTCATGGCAACAAGAGAAAGTTTGCCAGGGCGGATTTACATTTTATCACCGGTGGAAAAAGCTTAACTTGTGTGACTTGTCTTCATATATAAGCAGGGAGAGGAATGAGATACAGTAAGAAAACAATTCACATCAAAAGGAGAACAGGAAAAATACATTCTACTCTTACTAAACAAAATAAGAATGAATACATTTACGTATATTAAAAAAATGTGTGTGTTTAGAGAACATTTTAAAAACCACACAACTAAAAGGTCAGTTATTTACATATTTGTTTTAAAGGTTAGTTCATTTAAAATCAATCACATTTTGAGTGTCTGATAATCTAAAGTTTAGACTTGAATTAAATTTATGGCATTAATGGGAGGTGACAGCTGCTTAGACTCACAGCGTGTCACTTTTCCATCATTGTGTTATGTTACGCCCTTACTCAGAAATGAATCCAGTTCATGTTTCTCCTCAAAATTCTACACACAACACCCTATACAGTAATAACATCATGGAAATTGTTTTCTTGAGATTTATATAAAGTTGTTAAAAATAAAGGACCTGCACTGTAAAAAAAAAAGTGTTCAAAACATAAAAACTCAAGGCAACTCACTGCATTTATATTTTTGAGTTCTGATGGCTAACTTACAATTTCTCCTCCGTGAACCGTCACCTTATCGTGGTGGAGGAGTTTGAGTGCCCTAATGATCCTAGGAGCCATGTTGTCTGGGGCACTTGTGCCCCTGGTAGGGTCACCCATGGCAAATTGGTCCTAGGTGAGGGGTGAGACAAAGAACGGTTCAAAAGACTCTTCATGCAAGTACAATCATCGAGCCAGTGTACCCGGCCCGGAGGGTTACCGGGGTCCCACCCTGGAGCCAGGCCTGGGGTTGGGGCCCGTGAGCGAGCGCCTGGTGGCCGGGCTTTTGCCCATGGGGCCCGGCCGGGCCCAGCCCGAACTGGATACATGGGCTCATCCACCTGTGGGCCCACCACCTGCAGGAGGAACATGAAGGGTCTGGTGCAATGTGGATCGGATGGCAGACCAAGGCGGGAGCTTTGGCGGTCCGATCCCCGGACACAAAAACTGGCTATTGGGACATGGAACGTCACCTCTCTGGCGGGAAAGGAGCTGGAGCTTGTGGAAGAGGCTGAGCGATACCGGCTAGATATAGTCGGGCTCACCTCGACACATAGCGTTGGCTCTGGAACCCGAGTCCTTGAGAGGGGTTGGACCCTCTTCTATGCTGGAGTTGCTCCGGGTGAGAGGCGGAGGGCTGGGGTGGGCTTTCTGTTAGCCCCAAGACTCTCTGCCTGTATGTTGGGGTTTTCTCCGGGGGACGAAAGGGCAGCTTCCCTGCGCCTTCGGGTTGGGGAACGGGTCCTGACTGTGGTTTGTGCTCATGCACCAAATAGCAGCTCAGAGTACCCACCCTTTTTGGAGTCCCTGGGACGAGTGCTGGATAGCGCTCCTACTGGGGACTCCATAGTCCTGCTGGGAGACTTCAATGCTCACGTGGGCAATGACAGCGTGACCTGGAGGGGCGTGATTGGGAGGAACGGCCCGCCCAATCTGAACTCGAGCGGTGTTCTGTTTTTGGACTTCTGTGCAAGTCGCAGTTTGGCCATAACGAACACCATGTTCGAACATAAGGATGCCCACCGGTACACCTGGTACCAGGGCAGCCTAGGTTACAGGTTGATGATTGACTTTATAGTTGTATCATCTGACCTGAGACCGTATGTTTTGGACACTCGAGTGAAGAGAGGAGCGGAGCTGTCAACTGATCACCACCTGGTGGTGAGTTGGATCAGATGGCAGGGGAAGATGCTACGCAGACCTGGTAGGCCCAAACGTATAGTGAGGGTCTGCTGGGAACGCCTGGCAGAAGAGCCTGTCAAGATGGTCTTCAACTCCCACCTCCGGCAGAGCTTCGACCGCGTCCCGAGAGCAGTGGGGGACATTGAGTCCGAATGGGCCGTGTTCCGCTCTGCGATTGTTGAGGCGGCTGTTGCTAGCTGTGGTCGCAAGGTAGCCGGTGCCAGTCGTGGCGGTAACCCCCGTACCCGCTGGTGGACACCAGAGGTTAGGGGAGCTGTCAAGCTGAAGAAGGAGGCCTACAAGGCATGGCTAGTCTGTGGGTCTCCAGAAGCAGCTGATGGGTATCGGAGGGCCAAGCGGGGTGCAGCAGTGGCAGTTTCCGAGGCAAAATCTCGGGCGTGGGAGGAGTTTGGTGAGACCATGGAGAAAGACTATCGGTCGGCTCCAAAAAGGTTCTGGCAAACCATCCGACGCCTCAGGGGAGGAAGGCAGCAACTCGCTCACACTGTTTACAGTGGGGACGGGGAGCTGCTGACATCAACTGGGGCTATAGTCGGGCGGTGGAAGGAATACTTTGAGGAGCTCCTCAATCCCACCGACACGCATTCCTATGAGGAACCAGAGCTGGGAGACCTGGGGATGGACTGTCCAATCTCTGGGGCAGAAGTCGCTGAGGTAGTCAAAAAACTACGCAGTGGCGGAGCCCCGGGGGTGGATGAGATCCGACCTGGGTATCTGAAAGCTATGGATGTTGTAGGACTGTCATGGTTGACACGTCTCTGCAACATTGCGTGGTCATCGGGGCAGTTCCTGTTGAGTGGCAGACCGGGGTGGTGGTTCCCATTTTTAAGAAGGGGGACCAGAGGGTGTGTTCCAACTATAGGGGGATCACACTCCTCAGCCTCCCTGGAAAGGTCTACTCCAGGGTACTGGAGAGGAGGGTCCGGTCGATAGTTGAACCTCAGATAGAAGAGGAGCAATGTGGTTTTCGTCCTGGTCGTGGAACTGTGGACCAGCTCTTTACCCTCGCTAGAGTGATGGAGGGGTCATGGGAGTTTGCCCAACCAATCCACATGTGTTTTGTGGATTTGGAGAAGGCTTATGACCGTGTCCCCAGGGACACCCTGTGGGGGACGCTCCAGGAGTACGAGGTGGATGGTCTTTTGTTAAGGGCCATTCAGTCCCTGTACCAGAGGAGTGTGAGTCTGGTCCGCATAGCCGGCAGTAAGTCGGACCTGTTCCCAGTGAGGGTTGGACTCCGCCAGGGCTGCCCTTTGTCACCGGTCCTGTTCATAACCTTTATGGACAGGATTTCTAGGCGCAGCCGTGGTGTGGAGGGTGTCGAGTTTGGTGACAGGAGAATCTCGTCTCTGCTTTTTGCAGATGATGTGGTCCTCCTAGCTTCATCAGGCTCTGACCTACAGCTCTTGCTGGGGAGGTTCGCATCTGAGTGTGAAGTGGCTGGGATGAGGATCAGCACCTCCAAATCTGAGGCCATGGTTCTCGATCGGAAAAGGGTGGCTTGCCAAGTCCAGGTCGGGAGAGAGGTCCTGCCTCAAGTGGAGGAGTTCAAGTATCTCGGGGTCTTGTTCACGAGTGAGGGAAGGAGGGAGCGGGAGATCGACAGGCGGATTGGGGCAGCGTCAGCAGTGATGCGGACGCTGAACCGGTCTGTTGTGGTGAAGAAGGAGCTGAGCCGGAAAGCAAGGCTCTCGATTTACCGGTCGGTCTACCTCCCAATCCTCACCTATGGTCATGAGCTTTGGGTAATGACCGAAAGAATGAGATCGCGGATACAAGCGGCCGAAATGAGTTTTCTCCGCAGGGTGGCCGGGCTCAGCCTTAGGGATAGGGTGAGGAGCTCGAACATTCGGGAGAGACTCGGAGTAGAACCGCTGCTCCTCCATGTCGAAAGGAGCCAGCTGAGGTGGTTCGGGCATCTTGTTAGGATGCCCCCTGGACGCCTCCCCAGGGAGGTGTTTCAGGCATGTCCTGCCGGCAGGAGGCCCCCGGGTCGACCCAGGACACGCTGGAGAAAATATATCTCTGGTTTGGCCCTGGAGCGCCTTGGGATCCTGCCAGAGGAGCTGGTAGAAGTGGCTGGGGAGAAGACCGTCTGGAGCTCCCTAATTGGGATGCTGCCCCCGCGACCCGGACCCGGATAAGCGGAAGAAGACGAGACGAGACGACGAGAACTTACAATTTCAAGTTTTGAAGACGAGTTGCTCCAACTTATATTTTAGTGTTCACCAAATTCATTTTTTATCCTTTTCTTAACTAACATTTAATTGTTTTGTCAACGTATTCTCTTCTGTTTACACAAAGTAATTTCTATAGTTTTAGCAACTTATTTTCTTGTTTACACAAATAATAGATTTAGCAACATAATTTTATACAAATTTCTAGTTTTACCAATATATTATGTTTACACAATATATTTCCTATAGTTTTAGCAATGTATTTTCTTAAGTTTACATAATGCATTTCCTGTTGTATCATTGCATGTTTACACAATATAGATTTCAAATAAATATTCTGATTATGTTCAAATTCAAAAATGCAACTTTATTAACACTTGCACATTTCAAAATGCAGATGCCTTGGCATGGTTTTTTTTTCATGAAACATTTGGCATCAAATAACATTCTCATAATAGAACTTTTCACTATTTTCTTAAAGTGATATGCTTCATCTAGTTTCAATACTATGAACAGAAACAGATGGTTTTGAGAACACTGGTTTTGTTACAACTGTAATGAAAATTCTGTAAAGAAGTTGTGATACTGTCAGACCAGACGATAAACGATATACAGTATAATAACTTTCATGAACAAAGCCACCAACAAAAATCAAATCAGATTTCAGGTAGTGGATGGCACCATCTCTAAAAATTCTATTAACCAAGTAGTGATGGCTTTGAGAACTGCATTTTTTAAAGCCATACTTTAAAGTTTCTTTTTCCAAAATCGACTAACAAATCATAGGTCTAACCATTCAAATCTAAATGTAACTCATTGCATTAGTTTTTTCTACAATTTACTGTATACCATCATTTGAGTTGTTCATGTTTTCAACCCAAGTTAGACTTTGATTAAGAGCTTGGTTTTGAAGCTTCTTACACGCTGGGAACAGGTAGTTGTCAACTCCATAAAAATGTGTTGAACAACTTCAAAAGTGTATCCATGTTTAGTCCATAAAGTAAGCCAAACATGTAGGCAAGGGCAATGGGAAGGTCTGGCAGATCCTCAAGAATGATGTCCTCTTCCAACACAATGGCAATGGTTGACCACTGTGGGCTGTGAGTCAGGTCCCACGTCGTCCTCCTGAACAGTGAGGATGCCCACTGCAACACCTTGGGTCGCCCTCTCAACTGGATCCGTATCCTGTTGAAACCAGTTTGTATTGAAACAAAATTACCAACAGTACATATAGGTCTCTTCAAACCAAAATTGAAGATCAAAATGCATAATTAAGGGATAAGTAGATTATTGTACTCACCAGACAAGTCAAAAAGAGTTTACTCTCATTGTCGCTCATTGTTGGTGTGCATTCATCTCTTCCTCTATCAGGACTGGTCTCCTAGTTCCTGCTGCTGAAAACAATCCCCACAGCTTGCTGCTGCCACCACCATGCTTCACTGTAGGAATGGTATTGGCCTCGTGATGAGCAGTGCCCAGTTTCCTCCAAACATAACACCTGGCATTCACACCAATGAGTTCCATCTTTGGAACTTTAAAAATTCCAGTGCCTTGATAACAAGACTCTACAACTCACATTAGGGAATTGAAAATTCTTGCAAATGTTTTGATCCATTTTTAAAAGCACCCTGCAAATGCCATTTGCAACAGCTGCAGCCCAGTGAGATAATGGCTTTAGCAACTGCCAGGTTTTCTCACAGTTACAACTGCATTCTGGTGTTATTTTGTTTCTATACTTTTAAAAAACTCTGCTTCACTCCCACTACAGTATAAAAATTTAAGTCAAGCAGCAATAGTTATTTCACAACTAAAAGAACAATGTACATTAGTGTTAAATGGTAATGCTAACACAAGAAGTCCTGATGGTGGTGTGAGCAGTTTGCATGTTCTCCATATGCATGCCTGAGCTTTCTCCAGTATCTGGTTTCGTTCCAAAATCCACAAACATGCAGGCTAGGTCAACTAGAGATTCTAAACTGACCTTAAGGACTAGTGTGTGTACATGGTTGTTGGTCTTTGGGTGGTCCTGTGATGGACTAGTGAACAGTTCATGGTGTTTCCACTGCCCTCGCCTGTTAACTGCTGGAGAGAGGCCTCTTAAACTTTACCCTATCATTCCAGTAAGGAATAAGTGATCAGAGCAGCATAACTTTGACCGTGATTATGCTTTTCTCCATAACAGCTCTACCTCAGATGAATGTTTGCACATCCAAACCAAAGCTTTCCCAGCATGAAACCATGAGCCTATTAGACTTTCAACCTGCTATAACCACCTTTTCAGAATCAACATATTAGGTTTTTTTTCTGAGCTGCTACACCTTGTCAGGATTTCCTTGAATCTTTCGTTTAATGAGCAAAATATTTTTTGAGTCCATCCAAACCTGAAGCTGCAACACAGTCCTATGCAATGAGATTATCTATTTATCCAGCAGCTGCAAAAAAAATGTGGGAAAGAGAAACTTTAATGGAAATCACAGAGCAGCTCCACCACTTTTTGACTGTAATGTATGCAATCTTCTGCCTTCATATCTCTGCCTAAAATCATAAAGTCTGCCTCCTTTTTAAGTCCAGAGAAACCTCTGGTTTGCCTGCTCCACTTCAATGGCCCAGTGACAGAAGTGGCTTGATATGGAACGCATGTTTCATATTCAGTAGTCAATGGGGTGAGTAGTGAATAATGCTACAGTCTGCCAGCAACGCATACAGATTGTCCCCTCTGTGTGCATAACAAATGCAAAACAATTTTACATATGGTATTTGTATGACATCTGCAGCTAATGGAAAAGATATAAAACATAGCTGTACACTGAGTGATGGAATTTTAAATTGTTTGCTACACATGAATGCCTCCCAGGAGGAGTGTTCAACCTAAGACACTTCTTTATTGTAAATAAAGTACATGGGGGGGGGGGGGTGGCGGGGGGGATGGGTTGCAGCAAATTCTTGAGTGAAATATAAATAATTAACATGCAGATATAATAAAATATATTCTTTGTTTTGCTATTTTTTCCCAGGGCTCAGGAAGGAAGGGAGGCTGTCTACTGAGGGGGAGATGAGCGTTTGATCCTCGGCCTTGGCAGGTCATTACTGTATAGTATCCGTACTACCTAATACTGAACCCTTCAATAATGAGACACGTGCAGAAAACAGATTTCACTCTGCTGTACTGTGGTAGGTATGTATATAAGCACCTGTACTATGTCTCCTAGAAAGAGTGACGTCATTCTTAGACACGCTGACCCTAGATCCTTGTTTTTGAAGAAAACCCGTGCTCCCTTACTAGAAGGAGCTTTGAAATGCTGATTAGGCATAACCTGCTCCACAACCCCCCCAGACTGATAGCGCCGCATGCAGAGGAGGAGGAGGCTTTTGACACGGGGAGAAATCCTTAAAGGGTGCTCTTTCTGATGGAGTTACAGTATCATCATGCATCAAAATTCTGGGCAGCTTCTCTAGAGATGCTCTTGTAAAAAAGAGGGAGATGTGAGAAGCATTCATTAGGGCGTCAGCGCTTCATTAAAACCTCCTTTCTGGGTTAATATTTCCTGGGTAGTTGCATGTGGATTTTGTCACACTGCCTCTGAGTCTCTACCACCGCTCTGCTGCTATCAGCGCCTCGCTACACTCTCAGATAGCGCTACACGGCAAGATTAGGATCATGTTTGAAATTAAAATTTTAAGCCTCATTCATTTTTAGTAAGCCTTTACACTCTAGCATATTTTTACACAGCGTATGTTTGGTAAATTTTCAATTTTTTCAGTATCACTCAAATATAGACCAAAATTTTTAGGAATGCAGGTCTTCATAAAGAAGGGTAACTGACGTTTTTAGGAGCTGAATTTGAAATGCAGAGCAGATAACGTCCACAGCAAGGTCACTGGTCCAGGAGATTTGTCTCGCTCTGCCATGTGATGAGAAATATTGACCAAGAAGCTGGGACGATCTGGGGAAGTGCCATGGCACAACTTTGTCACTTTGACATATAAGCGAGGCAGAACAGTGAGCGTGGATTAAAAGACTTGATGCGGATGAGAGACCTATCACTCAGGATGAAGGATTGTGGGGTAACTCTGGACTATTTGTGCTCAACCTTTTTTTCTGGGTATATAGTCAGTGACCATAGACTGGAAACACATAAACGGACTTCTGCCCAACAAAAGCCATGACTTACCCTCATCTCGTCTCACTCGGGTTCTGGACAAATTTGTCCCCTGGGAGCAGAAAGACCTTCTAACATAACTCACCCCTTTGACCTTTCAACTCAAACGAGGCATTTTCCAGCTGTGATGGATGGATTTTTGTGCAAGTCTTATGATTTACTGAGAGCTACAAACATTGGCTTTCTTCCCCACCCCCTTCCCGTCCTCACCTTCATCTCTACTGTTGATTGAACCAGCTCTCCTCACACCTTTGTTCATCCTTTCTTATCAATTAGCATCTTGTCAGAGGATCCTGTATGAGGTGCTCTGGTGAGGGGTTACAGATGGATATGTTAATCATGAAGGAGGATTTTCTTTACCCCGACGTCTCTTTACTGGGGTCATTTTTCACTTTTTTAATATCCAAGTGTCAGAATGTGCATTTAATGGCTTCCCAGGGGCTATAAGCTCAAATGTATTTTGTGTCAAAGTGCTGTACCCTAAGTGTTATGGGAAACTCTGGTCATGAGGTAACCTTTCCATTAGGGATATAAAAGTCTCATTATTTGTCTTAGTTTTTCCACACAAACGCTAAATTGTTATTCTGTCAAACAGCTCTCTGTCTTGAATCTTTAGTACTTAGCCAGCCAATAGAAAACAGGGTTTCTTCAGATTTCAGGAAGATAAATTTAAGACTTTTTATGAACATCATGATTTGAATTTATGACACAAATTATAAAAAAGAAATAGACTTGGTCCAATATTTCTTTCAAAGTAGCAGTCAGATTAGCAGGTTATTACCTCTCTTTCCACATGACCATAAAACATAAGGGCATTTTGATCATGTGGAACTACTTCTCACTATACTACAGTGGGGTCACTAGTGATAATTTAGGGAATCTATTTAGGTATTTCTGCTTTGTACAGTGTGTCGTAGTGGAGATTTGTCATAAAAAGACTGGTCTGGTTTAGTTTAGGTCTGGTGGTTGAAATATGTGATTCAGGAAAAAGCAAAATAATAATTTGGGTTTGAGGAGCAACAAATTATTTCTTAACAGTTACTGAGGAAAATTAGGAATTTACAGTTACATATGAAACCATTCAGGATTACAGTTTGCATTACATTCAGTGAAAAATCTAAGCAATATGTTGATTTCATTTCTTGCGTACAGTAGTGTTCTTGTGCACAACGCTGCCTTTTCCCTCCCCTGGAGCTCCCGCTGTGGTGAGCTGAGGTTTACTCTTGTTCATCTTACCACACCTGCTGGTCTAATCATTTATTCAGGCTGGAATGTCTTTCCCTTAAAAAAAGGTAGTATTTAAAATTTTAACAGAGTAAAATAAAACAGAGTAACAGGCATAGCAAAGCTAACAGGGCAGCATTCACATGCTGTGAAATACAATTCCGCAAACAACAAACTCACCGAGAGCACTTTCTCAGCATTTAACAGTCACATTTAGTCAGAATTTAGAAAGAATCATTAAAATAATCAGTTACATTAATTTAAAAGGTAATTGAAATTTGTATATCTTTTTAAAAGGAGTAATTTGTTTTTTTTGTTTTTTTCCTTTTTGTTCTTTGAACATTAAGTGAGGTTAAACAGCACTCATAGTTATGGATTTGCCATTTAGGGTATTAAATTATTGTCAAATGAAGATAAAGAAGGACATGTGATTCAGCTAGACCTAAAAGGGGATGTGTGAGAAACAGACCTATAGTAGTCAACAGGTCTTAAATTTGTGATTGCAAATTAATGCAAAATGTTTTTGTTGTATATCTCTGAAAGTCTGAAAGCCGTGATAAGATGCACAGCTGACACAGTGGATTCGGGTATTTACTGGGACACAACTCAAGGTAACGTGCTAATGGGTTTTTAACCTCGGAGACACAGTTGTGTCTTTGAAGAATAGATCATTTTTATTAAACAGCTTTATTAAAAAGCTCCTTCAAACCTCAAAGCAGCCAGATGACCTGCAGTGAGGCCAGTCGTTGGACAGATGAAGAACGTCCACATCATGCTTTTCTACAGAGCTTCTGATGCTCTGTTCTTTGGCTCATTTTTATGTCCTACATGAGAACTTGCAGCCTGACAACATGGGACAAAGTGTCCCTAAAGCAGTAAAAATAAAATAAAAATAACAGGACACAGTTCAGGTCTAACAGTGTTGGCTCTCCTTATGCTGTTTCAGCTGCACCCTGGGTATTTTACAGAGAAAAATACCTGCTTGAAATCTGACAGATTCACCTGCAATCACAGGTAACCCACGAGATACATAGGCTGGGTAGAAAAGTGCAGACAGGAACAGCGAATAGGGTGAAATAGGGCAATGTGTTACATAATAATCTGACAGGTTTGAACAGTGCAAACAGCTCCCTGCAGATCAGTGACCCAGAAATATCAGCAGCAGGTTTATGGCACATACTATATTACATACAGTAAAGTTCTCACTTTCCTGCTGGCTGGCTCCCAGCTCTCTCCCTCTGCAGAGACTGTTTGAGCCGACTAAGAACAAGAAATATCTTCTTCTCAGGCACAAAGATACGCGTAGGATGGATGAATTTAAAATGCACAGAGTTGTATGTCTTTATTACCTTTCAATTGTTCCTTCAAACTTATAACATTTCTCAAAGATAAGAACAACAAGGGTTTTGTGTGATTAATTTCTTTTTGACTTTTAATCAATTTGCATTTTATTGTTATAGTTGACTGGGTGGAGCAGGGAGAGCCAGCTACAGGCTGAGGTGATCACAACAGAACAAGGCAAGATCAAAATGTCTGTAAGTGATAGAGGAATCCACCATGTAACTGACATGAGGATTTAATAAAGAGCTGCTTAAAGCCTGAGACCATTTACACACAGATGGAATAAATGACTAAATGCAAAACAGGTGTGATGGTTAATAAATTAGAACCAGTAGTGCAGAATGCAAGATTGATGGAAACAAACAGGGAGCAGACCAAACAATACAAAAAAAAAAAAAAAGATTATATCTAAAAGCACAAAACTGATAAACACAAGAACAAGTATGGTAAATATTATTTACAATAAATGACATCAGTTCAGATCAAGTTGATTCATAAAGTCGCACTTTCGGCTTTGGTCACTACATACGTACCTCTTCCTTCCCATCTTGTCAGTTCTAAAATAAAACTGTTTCTGTTCTGCTTTGGATGCTGTGCAACTTGGAGGGGTTATGCTGCAACTTTTCTCCATGTCATGATGAGTAACCATAGCAAGAAGAGATTTGTTTACAAGAGGGAGAAGCTGTTTGACATCTAAAAAGCTCAAATAATACCCAGAGACTGGGACCCAAAATCCCTCATGACTTTAAGAAGAGGAGACTTTGGAACAAAGCAGAGAAAGAAATAGGAAGTTTAAACCATCACTTTCATTGATCATAATGGAGAACGTGAGATTTCCACTGTTAAGCACTGATGAGGACCCAGCCAGATAATCGTGTGTTTTACTGAGACATGATCACACCCAGACTATGGCGTTTCTCTGTTCAACCTTCAGATGATATGAGCAGACAGAGATTTGAAGAGGAACGGAAAAAGCAAAAGAGGTGAAACAGCAGTGTCTAAACAAGAGAAGGTGTAATCCAGGACATGCTACAGTGAAATGTCATCTCCATGGCCCAGATATAAAACTGCTAGCTTAATTTAACAAGTGTTTTCAGTCAGTGGCTTCCTCAGATCTGCAGCAACGCAGACCGCTACAGAAGATCCTTCTAGTCCACAGCTAGAGCTGAGCACAATGAAGACCTTAAATTAGTTATTTAAACATTTACCTTCCCTGTGGGATTAATATAGCATTTTTCATCATTTGATTAACCTATAAGTCAATCTGAATTTAAATCTTTACTCAGAATATACCGGTAAGTGAATCATTTTCCTCTCAAGCAGCTTCTGTGTTCACAACTTCAATTTGTTTTAGTTTATCCACCCGAGACCGTTTCCCTGTGTGCTACTAATGGTGGAAGACGGAGACGAAGGTAAAGAAGGAAAAAAAGAATAATTAGACAGATCAGAGGAAGAGATCCTTTGTTAGAGGTCATGCGACTGATAAACGATGGGCTTGCCTCTGATGCATGTTAAGTGAGTATCGGTGTAATTATCCAGGCTGCTGCGTCCGTATGAATGTGTGTAATGTCACGGCCTTTCTTCCCTGACTCCCCTAAGGCGCTTCTCCTCCTTGTCTGATGCTAGACAGACAGGGAGTGAAGGTCACTTGACCAGAGAGGAAAAAAAGGTCAAGGGCGGGACCGTGCCTATGCGGCACGGACCAACCCACCGCCACTGAATAGTGAATTTAATTAAGACTGAGAGTGACATTTTCGTCTCCCATCTTTTCTTTCCCGCTTCCAAGTGTGCGAGGTTGGGATTATCAATTTTTCTGAAAGAACAAGCACTTCAATCAAATGAGGATAGAGCCCCCTGAGGGGATTAATGAAGGTTTATAGGCTTATTTTCAGTTTCGTGCCTCCTTTTTTGTTCTCTCCTTTTTTCTTTTTTAAGCAAAAAACTTTTGGGAAAATTACTTGAGAGAAATTCTCTTTTTACCTAATCTTGGAGGTTGACAAGTTCATGTGTAGCACAACGTTTTTAGAAATGCACGCAGCATCTTCATTAAAACATCAAAAAACTTCTTCAGGATCCAGGCTGCAGCTCATCCGAGGCAGACCTCCTTCGTCTAAATAGGGAGGAGCTGGTGCCATGACAGTCTGTGCTTGCTTTGCAGATTCCGTGGCGCCGATGGGAGACCTAGTGCAATAAAAGGAGCCCTTCCTGAAGGTTTGGCGGTATGTTTCTGTGGGCGACACGCAGAAGATCAAGGAAGCAGGAGAACTGACTGGGCAGGCCTCGAGCCGCCTTTCTCTCTGGGGACTCTTTGCTTTAATCACAGTGCAGCCAAGCAAAGTGATGGTGAACTTTACATGCCTTTGGTCTCCCTTTCCCCTCACTGTCCTTATCTCCCTCACTCTGCTCCTCTCGGTTTTCTCTCTGTGTCCTCCTCCTCCTCATATCTGTCACTCCTTCTTCTCCTCCCATGGATTTTGTTATAGATTCCAAACTGCCTTCGACAAGCATCTTTTTTATAGTACCATCCCAAAGTATTCATGCAATATTGGAGAGATGTTAATAATGTAAAAAAAAAAGCTGCTGGTAAGCAAGTAGGGGCTTTGTAGCAGCTCTAATTGAAGAGTGAGCATGTCCCCAATCGCTGAGTCTCTAGAGGCGAGCTGCCATAAAAGCAGCGCTTGGAGCAGTCATTACCACACAGAGACACATATGGTGTCAGGAAGGTTTAGGCTGAACTGTCCAGTGGCACGTGGAAGAAATAAAGGCTGGAGTCTAGGGAGCTGACCATTATGAGGAATCCTGAAGGTACATCACAGCTCAGCGGAGGGCCTCAGACTCAGACTGCTGTCTTCACCTTAGATTTATTAAGACACTACAAATGTGCTGCAAGGTGGGAAGCTGCAGGTACGTGACAGATGAGTGATAGAAAAAATAAAACCCATGAGCATCAGATGTGATTTCAACATCACATCTTGTCACAGCTGTCATCTTATCCTGACAGGATGTATTATTTTACTCTTAGTTTAATATTTACATCTATTTTATGTCACAAAACAACTGCAAATATGTAGCTCTTTAAAATCATAATACAAAAGAAGACCAATCAAAATTAATATCAGGTCTTTTGTGACAGATGTACTTGATGCAAGTTTAGATATAAAAGAAAAATTAAAATAAAATGTTTAACCCTTTTAAAAGGAGGATTTGGGGGCCATTTTAAAGTATTTTTCTCCATAAAACTTTGTGCAGCTTTCTGAGTGGTTTTAGTTCAGCAAAACTTTTAAAAATGTTTTTCCATCCCCTTTGGGAAATTGTTTCTCTGCTTTTGAACCATCATTTGAGGAGCAGTGGGCTGCATTCTGGATGGGGGCAGCTTGGGTTTTTTTTTATCTTGCACAAGGATACTTTGACTCATGGTCTGCAGAACCTGGGGATTGAACTACTGACTTTACAATCTGTGGATGACCATCTTTAACCACTGATCCACAGGGGCCTCAGCTTTCTGCATTTGACCCATCCCTGAGGAGCCATTTTCATGGCACCTGGGATGTCTGGGGTCAAACCCTGATTTCCTGTCAGCTGCTCTTTCTTTCTGGGCCCAACCAGGAAAGGATTTGTGTGCCTGCAAAGAAGAATTAGTGAAGATGTAACTCATGTATTGTGCTTATGAAGAAAATGTGAGTTTATTCTTTATTTTTCAGATGTGTGGATTTATTTTGCAACATATTTGCTGCAATTTTTGTAGCAAATGTGTGCTTAAGAGTTTCTAGATTAGTGATTCAAAGGACAAAATTAGTAAACTTGTATTTACAACTTTGAGTAGCTGTATTTGTTGTTTTGTATTTGAAGAGCAGAGGGAAAAAAATACAAATTAAGAAACCTCTAAAGATGTGTTTTTCTGTGACCACAAAGTTTATGAGACAAGTTCATAAATCTTTTTGCAACAAAAGTTTTCTCATACATTCCTGTCAAATTTAGCTCTGAGCTTCTGACAGCATCTTCCCAGAATGCGTCTTCAGGAAAAACTGTAGCGTGAGCGCAAGTAGCATGTCGATTCCTCCATAACTGCCTGAAAATTTGGAGTGAACGTGCACATATCAGTGCTTTTATAATGCTCCTTTGTTGTTTGCAGCATAGAGGAGTGGAGCGTTAGTATCGTAGCTTAGCCCGAGCTGTAATGTGCTGCAGAGTTGTAAAAGTGTCAGTAAGTCCTTATCAAGTCAGTAATGTCTCTGTTGCTTGGCAGGCGTCAAAAACAAATGACGGTTAAAGCGCCATCCCCGTTTCAAAACTAATTTCCTCTCTCTTGTGTGCACGTGTGTGTGTGTGTGTGTGTGTGTGTGTGTGTGTGTGTGTGTGTGTGTGTGTGTGTGTGTGTGCACGCACAAACCAGTCAGAGTGGGAGGGGAGGAGGAATGTTATTGAAGTTACTATGGTGATTCAATTTCAGCACCCCCCTCCCCTCCCCTCCCCCTCCTCCTCCAGCACCACCTCCCCCTCTTCGCTTCCTCTCCTCTCTCCATTTCCTCACTAGAACAAAAAGGCTAATATTTCTGTGAGGAATTCCCTCGGATGTGGGAGCTGCGCTGGGTTTCGCCAACTGATCTGAGCAAAATTCGGGTGAATGTGTTCCCCGCTGGGGATCGCTGCTCACATATGCATCCTCACAGATGTGCTGAGCTGCAAAAAGTTGCACAAAACAATGTTAATTTCAGGAACTTTAAGTGTTCCTGATAAATATTAAGTCTGGAAAGCAAGAGCGTGAAAATGAAGAGGGAGTGGAAAGGAGACTTTATACTTTTACAGAAAGCTGTAACTATTTAGGGCAGGTGCTGAACATTACATCTGGAGTGTAAATGGTAAATTCTGTGTAGCTCCGATCAGCTCAGCAGCAGCTGATTAGCAAACGATGTATAACCTCTCCAGGTCCTAATGCTTCTTTGGGGGAACTGTTAATTTGAAGCTAAACAGCAGGGTTGTTTTGCCTCATTTTCTTCACATGTATTTTTTTTTCCCTTAAAATAAAACTAGTAGCAGCAAAATTGTTCCCTAAACAAATAAAATGCTTGAGCAGTTCATTCCTTCCTTTTTAATTTAAATCGTGTTCTTTGTAGAGTAGCAGTAGGAAAGAGGCTCTGGATGTGTATAAGGGTGTTTTTATTTAATTCCTACACTTTCCTGTCCATGAGGTGCTGTGCACTGTGATACACGTAAAGCGCCGATCCACCCCCTCACATTTTCACATCCACGCTCTCCCTCCTCAGCTCAAGCTAAGCTCTGTCTCAGTCACCATCTGCCATGTTGGAAACCTGCCCTCAGTCTGAGAGCTGGAGGCTGGCTGGGGAGCCGTATATTTTGCTCTCCATGTTTCACCTCTTTAGAAGTGCTGCTTTGTGATCTCGGTGGCCTGTACATAAGAAATCATAAATAATTTCGAGCTGCACCTCGTCCTGTTGGCGCTGTCGGCTCACAGCCATGTAACCCCATTTTGTGGTTTTCCTGAAATGAGGCCTGTGTGACGAGGTAATTAGAGCCACCACATGTTCTGGGTCGTGGGGGGGGGGGGTTACCACCGTCCACTTGGCGAGTCTGAGCAATATGGGGAAAGCCCAGAGCCAGCCAAAGAAAGGTTAACTGTAATTCACATGACTCTGTGGCCGTCACTGAGCCGAAAAGGGAATCCCTTCCTGTTTCCTCTGTTTTGACATGTTGCTGCTATGGTAACCAACTGTTTGCTGCCCCGGCTCAGCTAGCAACAGCAACAGGCCGGTGACGTACTCACACAGTAACAGCCATTTATAAGTTTCAGTGCTAACTTTGTGTGCATATGATGGTAAACACAGCCCAAGTTAGAAACAGGTGCAGATTTCATGAGCTACTGGTTGGCTGAGGAATTACAACGGTTTAAATAAGGAAGGAAAACATAACGGTGTAGAAATCACCATGACAACAGTTTCATTATTAGAGATGTTAAATGAAAATGTGGGTGGATCACTGTGTTCCCTAACAACTTAGAACTGTTGATATTTAGTGGGTATTGAGAAACATTCTGTCAGTGAAGGTGTTTTATTCTACTGTAGATGCTGTCTTCTTCAGAGTATTTCCTAATCTGCATTACTTATATAAAAGAGTAATTCTGTTGAAAAGAAAACTTTCTTTAAACTTCATTTAAATCAACTAGATAAAAATAAGTTCACAGCTGATTTTCTAATAATTTATATGATCCTAATTTGAACAACTCTTTTTGTAGAACTCAGTTTTTCCAGACAGACAAGTTAACCGTCAGTTTAAAGTAGGTTGTGCAATTTGAGATTGTAGCATGATCTTAAAGTCTTTAGTTTACATTTATATGATATAAAAAGGAGCAACAATGAATAAACTACAAGAAAAACAACATAAGTTATAGAACTCAGAAAAGTTCACAACTTTTGAAGTTTGTGCCTTTTAAAAAGGTCTATGGAGTCTTTCCTGTTGTTGATAACTCTGAATGACCTCAGACAGACAAGACAGTTTTACTCACAATTTTACACTGGATTTTTAAAAACAAGCAGAATCTCTAAACTGTCAGTGGTTCAATATTTATATTAATAGTTATTTTTGGAGAAATATAACAAATGTCTAAATAATAGTGGTAGCTATTGATGTTAATTTCAACTGAATGTTCAAATAATTCTAACAAACATGTTCATAAACATTTTATAGTGCATCACAGGCCTGCTATTCTTGCAGAAATAGAATAAATATCCAGCTAGAAGTATCCTGTATATGTAAATAACTCTATGTAACCCTCCCTCCACATTTGATTCAACATTCCTATCATCAACGACTAATCTTGAACCACATTTTGGAATGCAGAGTGAAACCTCTACCTCCAGCAGGAAGGACCCCCGGATAGTAAAGTTCTGTGGAGTCAATTAGAACTCATCTCTAGCATCAACTCAACCCATAAACTATTAATAGTCTCCAGCCATTTTCCACGATAGGTCTTCCCGCACACCAAAGAAATCCTCATTAGTGTCTGAATTAGGGAGCTCTGGTGGATCAAAATAAGTCTTAGCTTCTTTTTTAAAATTCCAAAATAAAGATTTAATGACATATCTCCCTTTTCTCTTTCTAGCCCATCTTTTTCTCTTCTTTTTCAATTTTACTGTGCATACAAAAAACATATTAAGCTGTAAAACTATCAGAAGGATGTGAAAAATCTTCATCCTTTTTGTTTTCATGCCTGCTTTTCAAATCCGCTCCCACATAGTCGCTATTGTCACACAATTTAATGCAGAATACACAATAACTTCACACTCCTCGAAGACCTAACACTTCTGATTCTCCACCAGAGGGTGAGGGTGGATGTGACTTATAGAATAATACGTCAGCCGTCGCTGCATGAAAAATCACTGCATTTTAAACAGGTCTAAAGAAAATGAAAACCATGTAAAAATTAATATTACATTTCTGTGACTTCCTATGCTGTTTAAAAAGTAATGAGTCTGAATAAAAAAGCACTCAAGTTAATAGCCTTGAAATATTGTGCCCCTGACATTTCATCTGCACTTCCAGGAAACAGACAGCGTTCAAATTGTTAGCAATATAACCCTGTCTTTTACATAATGGTCGTGTCCATTTGATAACTTAATTGTTCCCTGCATTAGTGGGAAGCTTTTAAAAGTATTTAGGCAAACAGCCTGAGATGAGCGGGAACGTCTGAGAGTTGACAAGTTTAGACCAAACATGGCTGAACTGAGAGGAGTCTGGAGAATTGCGTTTACCCGGGAACGTGCAGACAGTCACATACGCCTGGGTGTGTCACTCCCAGTGCACAGACACACACAGCACTCCTTCATTCCTTCTGGGTGCAGCCTGTGGAGGAGTGTGAGTGGGGACATCCCCCTATGGTTTTCAAAGTGGTCTGACTCATTACCAAGACGTTTTTTTTGTTTTGTTTTTACCAAGAACACTTCGTCCTGTTTGCCGCTCCAGAGGAAGTCGATGTTGTTTTGGATCCTTGCACAAGTTCACCACGACTACTTTAGCAAAATGATATCATCTCACTGTTCTACCTGTTCTGTCTTTGTAAATACACACACACACACCTGTATCTGGACTTAAACTTCCTCACTACTTGTACACCTCGTTTTCTGCCTGCAAATCTTTTACTCTTAGATTTGCAGTAAAAGTATTCACATGTAAGTCGTCACGCTCTTGTGACAGATTCACCGCTTTGAGATGTTTCAGGGATTTTGCAGTACATGCAGATTTCACACAAGAAGCTGGGATCAGCTGCTTCAAAGGCTGGATTTTCGACACCACCGTAGTAGATTGGTCAACACTGTCAGACAACTTTGATCATGTTCCTCCGACTCAGAGCTGCTGAGTCAACAAATCTTATCCAACCCGATTCCAGAGGGCCTCCACAACCGCCGGAGACTCAACAAACTTTTGATTTATGTGGTTTTACTTGTTTTAATTTGAGAATGTGATGCTAGCTGTCTGAATAACACCTGTTACAGTACTGGGATGACCCTGATAAAATTCTCATGATGCAGTTATCTCTGGAATTTTCAGCTCTGATAATTTGATATTTATGGCCACAAAATTATGTTTATGATAAAAGAAACACAATAATAAACTAATAAAAGGACACACATTAACAAGCAGAGGGTGGTAAACTGTTATGTGTAAAGATGTAATTTAAATCTTTAACTGACATATGTGGAGCTTATTTTAGCTCTATTGTATTGAAACATGCAACTTAAAAAATCTGATCATCCAAAAGAATCTTTAAAAACTGTTAAAGGTGTGGAACGAGGTGGAGGACCCAAATGCAAAGGTGAGGAACAGAGGAGACGGAGGCAGAGGTAAAACTCAAAAAAGGACATTTATTATATATAACAAAGACCAAGGATCCAATATCCAAAAACTAGATTAAAGAGCACAAACACAGGAGATGACTAGACTGGCGTAAGCAGACAAACCAACAAGGAGACACTGAACAGGGACTTAAATACACAGACAGGTGATCAGGAAACACAAGGTGGTGCAATCAGGAACACCTGTGAGACTAAACGAGGAAGCACAGGAGGAGTGAGCCAGGAGACACAGAGGACAAATCCAAACACAGACCAAGGCTTTAACCAAACTAAACACATGAACATTAACACAAGGGACCCCAGAGGCATGAACACACAAAGAGAAAACAAAGGTAGTACCAAAACACAAAACGTACTAAACCAAACAGAGCTAAACATGAGCAAAGGAGATGAAACTAAACAGATCTAACTATGAACCAAATCATGCACAAAAGGAGGAATATACCAAACTACAGAGGGGCTGGGGTCATGACAAAAATATGGAGATTTTAAAAACATTACATTTTTATTACAATCATGTTAATATTGTTACTTTTAGATTAACGTATTATCAGTGTATCTTATATTATCACTCATTGTGCCAAATTTTTAAAAAATGCAAAAAAAGAACATTTTTCATTGCTTTGTTTTCTAGTTAAGAAATTTAAAGTGTTAATCACAAAATAATAAAATGCAATATTTTACTTATTAAAATATTTAGGAGGATTATTACATTACAGATTTTTTGTGTGTGAAAAAAGCTGCTATATTCTTATTTTGATGTTTTTTTTAACGTTTTACTTCTACACATCTTGTCCTCTCTCTCACCAGGAGCTCCCACTGTGGGGCAGTTGAAGAGCCTTCTCATGACAACATGCTGGTCTTATACAAAATATTATTGTTCTTTTTTTTCAGACATGTAAAGTTTACATGTCTGAATAAAAGAACAATAATATTTCGTTAAAGAAAAGGAAGACATAATGAACTTCATAAAGTATGCTGGTCTTATAATCAATTCAGATGGAGATGAAGGTTATTTATTTCCCTCCTCACAAAACAGGAGTGTTATTAAGTTTAAGTGTGTAAAATAAGATAGACACTGTCTATCCTGTGTACAGGACAGTATTGATGTGATGATTACAGACAGCAACTCCTGACTCTCAATGAATAGCAACTTCTACCCAGCTTGCAATGTTTTTCAAGTGACATTCATGCAACAACTGAAGGTTTCAACACTCATACTCACAAAATAATAAGACAGCTTCTTAATAAAGTCAGTATTAATCACTGCATGCAGTTAAAATTGTCATTCAAGCAGCACTCCGGAGGATTTCATCAGGAGAGCAGTTTTTGAATCTAGCGTCCAAAGGCTCCTCCTCAAAACATCTCGACACGCGTGCCCGGTCGCGTGTGCGCACGTGCACGCGGCGCATATACTTTGGACATGAACTCTACAGCTCAATGTGTAGGGTTTAATCACTCACAGTTCACAATCTTATTCCAACAACACTATGAGGGTCTGATGAGCCCTCTCTGTCCCTGCTGCTTCTGATATTAGCTCTGTTAGCAGAGAGCTGCTGCTGGACTCTGAAGCTGAACTTGACTCGGCCCTGGATGAACTTTCTGAACAAAATAAACGCATAATCCTGTCAAGCCTTGCCATTATGTGAGGTGAAAGGTTTAAAAATAAACCCGTCTTTATCTGGAGAATGGGTAGGTTTTTAGTAGAAATGAGCCGTGAGTCCTCAGTGAACGGCTGAGACGGCAGAGAAACACACGGAGCGTCCTGTACGACAGCGCCCCCTACTGGTACAGGTATGGTTGATGCGCGTGCATGTTGAGAGAATGCAGACATTTGAATTTCATTGGCTGAAAAATGTCGGCGGCAAGAAATAATGAAAAGGGGTCTCTAGGAGGAAGGAGGGTCTTCATCAGAATGACAGATGTTGTGGAACTCAACCCATAGATCATAGTTTAGACCTGAAATATCATTTAAAACATTTAGAAAACTTTGTTACAGAGAAAAATGCTCCAGAGAGCCGCTTTAATTGTAATTATTCACATTACTTTGATAAAGTTATTGAAATAGTACTGCTTCCTTTTAATTGGAATAAATTTGTAGTGGTAACCCAAAACATTTCCAAAGTAACATCCCACTGCTGTGTAGAAACACATGAGCTGAAGTTAGCTCACAGGCAGCCAAGGTCAAATCCTTCAAACTGTCTAAAAGAAAACTTAAAAAACAAATGTGTTTTCTTTTTTGTTTGAGAAATAATACAAGCATCATGCGTCTGACAATGTTTTGGTTTCATAAATGTTTTAAACAATAGAGCTTAATTACAGACTGGTTGACGTCCATTAAAATGTTACACTTCTGTCATTGTGTCCTAGCCAGACCTTTATTTAGCTGTCAAACGCTGGCATAAGATACACCCCAAAGACACAGTGATTTGAGCAAAATGGAAGCAAGACTTCCCTGAACATGTTGTCCTGTGTCTGAGGACGGTCAACACTGGTCACACCCATCAGGTGGACTGGACAGGCTAGAGGACATGGGACTCAGGCTGTTTGCTTTAGCCAGTATCTCACTGACGGGCAACTATTTGGAGACAAAGTTGTAAAAAAAAATGTAAATTTTCATTTGGAATCACAAAAAATTGCAACATATGACACGTTACCAACACATTTTTTTTTTATGTCTGGTTATATGGGGTATATGAGAGGAGTATGAGGTAACTGCAACTAATTGAAATCGGAATTTATTGCAATTTAGTCACAAAGTGTCCTCATTATGTCTCAGTTTGTTCAATTTGGTCAAAAATCGTCTCACATTTTCTTTTACTTTTGACTCACCATGACTGCAAATATTCTGAGACATTTGTCTTGAAAGGTTTTGAACAAGTTCAAGCAACATGACAGCCACATCCTGAGACTCAGGTAAGAAAACCAAGAACCCATTCAACATTTCACGATTTGGAAACTACCTCAGATCCGAGTACATCAGTCGCCTGCCAATCGGAAAGTTGATGGTTCAATCCCATCTTCCCCACCACATGTTGAAGTGTCATGGGGCAGGACGCTGAACCTCATGCAGCCCCCTCATCTGTTAATAAGGGGAGCGTGTGTGTGAGTGGGTGAATGACACCTCGCCTTCTTCCATTTACACAGATCTGAGTCGAGGGGGCAGCATCCCAAGTAGGGAATCCCAGACCACCATCTCTCCAGCCACCTCCATCAGCTCCTCTGGGAGGGGACACAAGGCGTTCTCTGGCCAGCCTGTACTGTAGATTTACTTCCTCCAGCTTGTCGGGTCAACACTTGCTTAGAGGACAAGCCCAAAACATGTCCCCAGGGAGAGGTGGCATCCTGACAAGATGCCAGAACCTGCAACTCAGCAGGCTCCTCTCAATTTGGAGTCCCTTACTCTATCTCTAAGGCTAAGCTAGCCCACTCTGTGGAGGAAACTCATTTTGGTCGCCTTTATTTGTGATCTTGTTCTTTCAGTCGAATCCCAAAGCTCATGACCATAGGTGAGGACTGGAAAGTAGATCAACTAGTAAATCGAAAACCTTGCTTTTTGGCTCAGCTCCCTCTTCACTGCAGTAGAATGGTTCAGCGTCCGCATCACTGCAGACGCTGCCCCAATCTGCCTGTTGATCACCCACTCACTCCTTCCCTCACTCGTAAACAAGACCCTGAGATACTTGAACTCCTTCACTTGAGATAGGACCTCTCCCCAAACCCAGAGTTGGCAGGCCACCCTTTTCTAGTTGAGAATCATGGCCTCAGACTTGGAGGTGCTGATCCATGTGAATGACACATGTAACGTAAAGCGCTTTGAGTGGTCAGTAAGACTAGAAGATCAGTCACCACTCATAATTTGTGACTGACAGTCAGCCCTGTGAGATACTGGGTTTAGAGGGGATTAAAATGAATCCTGTTGCATGCAATCAGTCCTAAGGAAATAAAATAAATTGGTCTGTTTTAGACACACAGGTAGGAGAAGCTTTCACAACCTGGAGAATCTATAAAATGTTTTAATTGTATATTTTTTCTAAACATACAGTAACAACTGATGAATTCAATGAAGGAGAACATTTGCATTCTCTAACAATGTTTCTGTCTAAAGAAGGTTCTGGTTGTTTTTCTGCTGGGAGTCACACAGCTCCACTGTAGTAACACAAACAAGGCAAAGGCTGACATTTAGGAACAGCAAACATCTGGATGTCATTTTGGTCTTTTTAGTCGCATAATCACAAGAGCCATTGAAAAAATAAAAAAAACACTCACTTGTGGTTTGGGGAAGATGACATGGATAACTGGATCAGGAATAAACATTAATCAGATAACAGTCTTGTTGTAAACCACAAATAATCCTATCAGATTCTGGGTTGAACTGAAGTAACACAGCATCCTTTGACCTGAGATTGACTCTTTTTCAGTAAAAAGTGATTTGTAATACGTTGTGAACCACATAAAAAAGAGATGATACAGAAGATTGAGTACAACTAGTAAAATTGAGTTTGGTGAGAAAAAACCATTTAAAAGAACAATGTATCACCTGCAGGTCTTGAACCTCGGCCCCCCTCTCAAGGATTAAATTGTATCTGACAGCTGTGTAGACCCAGAAAAGCAATACAGTGGGGATTAGAAAATGAAAATAAATGAGCTTTTAAAGCCTAATGAAGGATTTAACCTAAATGAAGCGCAGCTGGCTGGTAATAGGTGCTGCTTCCACATCCGAGGCAGCCAGGTCTGAAAGTTTTTGAGGCACGTCAACTTACCATGACCACCCCCCTTCCTCCTACAACCACCCCCCTCCCAGCTTGTGTTCATGCCTTTGGTATTTACTCACGCTTTTCCTGGGGTCGTTGTGTCACAGAGCTTAACTGATGGGAACGTGCCATTTTCCAGAGTTGTTTCCCTGGCTGGGGAAAACATGGGAAACGAAGCCGGGCATCCTCTGTGGTCCCACCCCAAACAGAAGACCCATCCCCACCCCCACCCCCACCCCCACCCCCGCCACCACCACTATACTGGATCCAGTCACGTAAAACCCTTTAGCTTCGGACATTCAGGGAAATTATTATGTCAGAAAGATGGGGCTTGACCTTTGCAGCCTGGTTTCATGGGAAGAACTTAAAACCAAAGTGACAAAGTATCCTCCTGGGTAAATGCTGCAGAGGAATTTTAGCACTAATATCCATTACTCTAAAAGTTCATGAACTGGTTTTTTTTCTTTTGGCAAACATTCATCTTAAATACAAGATGAGTAAACATAACTAACATCTAGGTATCTATCTTAAACAAAAGCTTGGAATGCTCATTTGATAACTTAGGTAAAGCACCAAAGGCCATGTGGGAAACGTGGAGCTTATTTTATGATTAAACAGCTACATGATCAAAATTATCCAGATCAAAGAAACTCCCAGAGTTAACGCTGAATAAAGAATTACTCAGTGGAATTAATTTATTTTCTATTTTCTCTGTTAACATGCATTATTTTGCATTTGGCATTAGGCACCAATAGCTTTTACAAATTGCCTTTTCCCTCCTCCTTTGACGTACTGTACACATTCATAATTAAAACATAATAAATTAGCAGCTGATGTTGAGATGGTTCTGAAGTTGTGGGAATGGATTCCAGGCTAATTTAAAGCTTTTACTTGGCCAACATGGAAGTTAGTTCATTTTTAGGTTGAGTGGTTGACAGCCTCTTGTGTTCTGTAACCACAACGTTCAGGAATCACTGGCTTTAATCTAAATCAAGTTACAAGCTTGTGTTCATCTGCCAAGAGTTTCTGTATGGGATACAGAAAAGAAACGAGTGAATCTGTGGATTTTATTCTGTATATTTCACATATAATTGATTAGTATTCAACACAAAAAATAATTTTCCTTAATTCTGTTTACTGGAGAGAAACAAATTCAGCAAATGATCGTTTTAAAGTTTTTCTGCCTGCGGTTAGAGAATGAAAATAAACAATGTTAGGGATAAAAACTGAGTGAAAGATCCATCTCGCATATATATTGAAATTATTCTGTAATGAACTTTGTTAAACATTTTTAATTTTCTATTTCTGACCAATTCTGTTTTGTTTCAGTAGCTGACTCCTTCAATACATCTAAATATAAACTCAGTCTCAGGTTTCTCATGCTTAGTGAGTTTTTTGTATAAACTTCACCTCATTGTTGGCAGATTTATATCTAATAAAAGGTCTAGCATTCACGAAGGAAAGCATATTACCTGTCATTTTTAATGTCAGTTTCAAACTAAGAGTTTTCTTGAGAAAGGATGATGACTGAGCCATTTTGGTCAAATCTTTAAAATATCAGTTTGAGCAGCATTGTTAGCACTCGTTAACTCTAGATCTATAAAATGAACTGAGATAGATACATTTTGTATTTTCCATTGTTGATCAGCTGTAGTGGCTAACTTGAATTGAGTTTACTTGAAAAGTCAGTAGAAGCACGTTAAATGATTATTTTTTGATTTATGATATTCTTTGCTAACAAACACAATGACCCTTTCCATGCCAAATGTAAAGAAGTCACACCTTTATGTCACAGTTGCTCCACTTTTTAAATTTATTTTAAGGGCTGCATCAATGTGTGCTTTCTTATAATATGTTGTCTGCAGAATCAGAGATGTGACAAAAGCATCTGTGTCTCCAGTGGCTTACAGCTCTCACACTCACACGTAAAGTCACACCAGTCATTTCAGCTCTGTGGTTTTGTCCTCTGATGGAACATCAACATGGTACATTATCTATCAAATTTAATACGTAACTGAAATTTTATGTCACTCAGATTCCAATCAAAAATGTAAGAATGCATGAACAATGTGCTTGCTCAAAGAGAGAAGACAAACAAGTTCTGTTTTTTCTACTGTGTATCGTATAAATTAAGAAGCCATCTGAGCAGAAGTAAACATGATAGAAGTCTTGTATTGTGCACTGAGCTGTTCACAAAGGCTTGTTAACCATATGTTTGAGTCAGCTTACAGAGGTTTGCATGAATTACTTTAACCTGAACCACTAAATAGCTTCTAGGCGCCATATTGCTCCTGTTCTTTCCTGATTACGTTGAAACAAACTGGAGGAAGCATGGCCACATCGAAACCTAAAATCAAGAAGTAGTGTGATCTAATTGCTAATATAGAAATGCTCACAACTCCCAGAGTTAAAGCTGAATAAAGAACTTATGCATCACTTTACCTGTTTTCACTTGTGTATTTTGTGTTGCTGGTACAATTAAAAGCTGTAAAGCTTTAGAATGAAAGAAAGAATTTTAAAAACGTCAAGAAGTTATGTTAAAAACAAATATCATGAAGAAATGTTGATTATATATTTAACTTAGTAATGAGGTCAAAACAAGTCGGTGACAATCACCATATTAAGTATTATATTAAAATGGACACTAATTTACTGATGATAAGCTCTATCCCCGTCTCACAGTTGCACCTTATGCTGTCCTCATTTTAGCCTCCACTTCAGCCTCGGCTGTAAGAGTTTCATATCTTTGTCTTGTTTTGTTGTTATTTTATCAGTGTGAAGAAAAATGCTTGGAATTTAGAAACACTGTGTTGCTCCATGGTGGTGATGGGATGGTTTACAGCACCACACCCATCAGAGACTGGGAGGGTAAAACACAAACATGTGAGCCTGTGAGAACACATATGGCTCTGTAAAATAGGACCTGGGCATATCTGGGTTCAAATGTTCTGCCCTGCGATTGTTGAGATGGTTGTTGCTAGCTGTGGTCACAATGTGGCCAGATTCACTTGTGGGAGCAACCCCTGTACCTGCTGAAGGACACCAGAGGTTAGGGGAGTAGTCAGGCTGAAGAAGGAGGCCTATGGGACATGGCTGGTCTGTGGGTCTCCAGAATCAGCAGACAGTTATCAGAGGGCCACTGTGTGGAGCGCGCTCTGAAAGTATGGGGTGAATGGACTTCTGTTGAGGGCCATTTAGTCCCTGTACCAGAGGAGCATGAGTGTGGTCCGCACAGCTGTCAGCAATGGTGCTTACAGATCAGCATCCTCTCTGCTCGGTTTGATATCAGCTCGCCCCCCCCGCACGGCCAGGGACGATTGTTGACTGGCTTCTCAGCAATATGGAAGCGACTGAGCAGTTGGGCGGCTTCACCTTAAAAGTGGTGCGAAAAGTGGCCAGGGAAATCCGTGATGTCATACATGAGCGCCACTCCTTGGCAAACAAAGCATTTGTGAACAGACTACTGGATTGGATGGACAGCTAAAACAATGTATAACCTCATAGAGATTATTATTTTACTCCAGTTGTGGCAGGTGCTGGGGAACCAGCTCAGTGAATAGCATGAAAGAATGTGTCGTGACGTAGGAAACCATTCTGCAGCAGCAACGAGTCCAACAACGCAGACAACCACCAGGCCAATCAGAGGCTTGCACTGTACTTTGGAAAGTTATTACAATTTAACAAAAAAATATTTTCTGCTCTTATTGCTCAAAATGAATGTACAAATGCAAAAAGCAGAGGGGCACTGGTTTAAGCAAAAATAAAGTTAATACGTTTCAGTTAGCCTTACCAGTTATCAGCACAGTGCAACAAAGTGATTGTGACAAAACTGGATGAAGAATAACATTCACTGTTGTTTTAATTAAAGAGGGGACTAGTGAAGGATCACAAAGAAGATATAGAACATGCTTTGAAACAATCCACAAAAACTGAAACTTTACCCCTAAAGCAGGGTCACAAAGTGACTGTACTATCAGAAGATTATTACATGAAACCTTAATCACTGAGAGATTAAAAGACTATCTTCATCACAAATACCAAGACAGAAAAGACATGATTCCAATCAGCTAACGTCTGTTCATCAAAAGGCTGCCTTTTAGTGGTTTGGAAAGATCAATGGTGTTTTTAAACCTCTTTGTAGAAGAAAAGACCAAACAGTTAGAGGAATGAGGCAAAGACCAAATTTCAGTTTAAATATTTAAAAAGCATGTAACTCTAGACTGTATGAAACCCACCATGAAATATAGGGACAGGAATATTCAGGCCTGCGGAAGAATTTCTGCTCAGGAGTCGGACACCAGCAGCAAATCAAATTCAAACTGCTGCAGGAAGGTGAATCTCACCTAAAACTGCAAAAACTATTAAAGACAATCAAGGAGAATGTCTGATCTTTTCTTTCACTTCACATTAGTTTTTATGCAGCACATGCGAGTGACAAAACCAAACTTAGAACAGCACAGGAAACCCTATCAGATCGTGCTATGATATCCTGCAAGACAGCTAGATGCCTGCAAGATTGCAATCACAAACAAAGTCATCCTGCCAGCTCTCCTCAATATAGGTCTGTAGCCAAAACAAAAAAAATCTGATTATTTACACTCACTTTGTTGATGCAACTACTGTAAACTGCATGATTGACATGATCAGTCCTCATTGGATTAACATGGTTGTAATTATACTGATATTTTACAAATGTATTACAATTATTTGATGATAATTTTATAACAAAAAAAAGTTTTTTGGGTGAAACTCTCAAAAGTGAATTTCAGAAAACATGCTGCAAGTGCTCATTGCCTCCCTCTTCTTTCCCTTACAGAGTTTATCATGGGTGTGGTGCAAAGGCCCAGCGGCTGCATACTGTGTGAGAGAATAATAAAATAAATTGTGTTTGAGAAGGCATTGAGGAGGCTTACATTAAAGATTAGTCATTCATGAATCATAAATAGGAGGGGAGAGAGTTCCTCTTTGCTCGCAGTTTTCCCTGCCCTTTTATGGCTTACCACCAGTACTTTTAACCAAACCCAGGCCCTGCTCTTGGAATAAGCCTGTTCCTATTCTGACTCACAGCATGACTTATTCACTGAGGGAGCAAGAGAGCAGAGAGGGTGGCTGGTGTGCTGGTTTGTGTGAGCTGCACTCAGCAGGTGGATGAGCCTCAACTCAAAAACCAAAAGTTGGAAGGAAACAGGCATGCAAAAAGGTGCAGAGGATGGTTACTGTACCACAAAAGCTCAGCTCATTTTTAGGTAATTATAGCCTGTTTCATTATAAAGTGAAAGTGCAAAACAGCTTGAGCGAAGTGAAATTTGTGTTGGACTGTCTGGGAAATGGTCACTAAATCATCACTAGCCTAAAGGGAAAGTCCAGTGGTTGGCTGTTTCCCTTTATAAAATGAGTTCTAATGAAACAGAATAAAGCTGGTGCAATGTCTATTTAAATGATTCTCTGAAATGATAAAATAAATAATGTGACTTGTGCAGGAAACTGGTAAAGTTCAGCACAATTTGGCATATGTAGCTAACTTTAGTTCCTCCATCATGTTGATCAAGGAGAGAGCGTTTCCACCATGCCTGCCAGGTGAAACTATTTCCTCCATGTTTTCACTATCAGCTTCTGATTCTTCTTTTCACTACATCTCTATTCTTTCCCTTCTCTGAAGCAGCCCAGCTGGAAGGTTGCACCTCCCACCAGAAAACACACTAAACTGTGCTGCCAGACTTGTGCCAGTGCCAACGAAAAGAAAACAAAAAAGGTAGATTGAAGAGAGATGGGTTAAATGTGGTCTTTTTAAAAATTCTACCCAATCAAAGTATTAAAGATTATTAACCTGAGATTACAATTTGAGTCAGCTTGCCATCCTTTTGTGTCTAGCTGAAAGGTCACAAAGCAGAACAGAAAACACGTCAATTGACTTTTTTTATCACATGCAAGCAAACAGCAAGATGAACTTTTCCCCAACACCTTCTCCTCCGGTGGACTTTAAGAGTGATATAACTTTAGGTGATGGACAAAAAGAATAAACCTTCTTAGTGTCATTTGTTCACTCCCTCTTTCACCTCAGCCTGTGGCCGTCGGGCAGGAAGGTGGGGGGGGGGGCTTTCACCTTATCTTCTATTGATCTCCTTTTCTCAGCAGTGTCATTTATTTTCAGGGTGATATAAGTGGGAGTGATTAGAACAAGGAGCTTGATTGATTTGTGTGTACATGCCGCACGACAACCAGGAGAATATCAGACCTGGCGGGGAGGGAGGACATTCATCTGGGGTTTGGCCAGCTCTGTCACGCCAGAAAACATTATCCTTTGTGTGTGAGTGATTGCAGAATACGCAAGAGCTTTAAATCAGCCTGAAAAGCTTTGGGGGGAAAAACGCAAACAAATGCAATTTGCATCCCAATTTGTTTACCAAACCTCCCTCCCCACACACAATCAGATGATAAGATAAATGATGGTGTGCTCCTTCTGCTAGAGCACTTCCTTGATTCAACTTCCTGTGATTGATCTGAGGCTGATGCTGACCCTGGTTCTGTGGCACATTACGAACATCTCCAACGTCCTTGTTTGTGCATTATGTGTGGCTGAGTAACTCTAATAGGCATCTTTCACTTCTTGTGTTCGAGGAAGGAACAGAGTGAAGTCTGGCCTTCAGTCTTCTGATTGATTAAAAGAACAGGCTTGAATAAAGAGCTTAAAGACTTTCTGGTGCCACGTGTTGGCCATGTTACTTTATCTGTAATATAAAGCATTTGCTGCTTAAAGGGATGGCACAGATCTTTTTTACAGTAAGTGATTCTGTTGAAGTGTTATGAATAATTAATATCCTTCCTGCTGCTCTTTGAAAGGTCTCAGTTTAGGGAAATAGAGATGAATTCTTACCTGATAAACAAGCTAACAGCTAGTCTGATTGGTGCCCATTTGAAACCTGATGTGGCATTGGGAACTGGAAGCCAGTTATCTAATTATTTTAAATAACAGATGCCAAGTGCACATCATTGTTCCTGCAAGAAGAGAAGCCCATGTCTCAGCTGCCACTGGTCCCAAGTAGGGGTAAGACCTCAGCTGAATCTAGTCCCCGGGAGCCCACACAGAACTGCACGAGCAGTTCTGCAGTCACTGGAACGGTACTGCTGCCGCTTGGTCACAGATCACTGATGTAGGTAGGTGCTTGATCATTTAGGGCCCAATAAACCAGAACCAGGAGCTTGAATTGAACTCTGGACTCCATGGGCAGCCAGCGAAGCTGGTGAAGTTGCAGGGTAACATGGATTTGGAGGACTTAGCCAGAAGCCTAGCACATGCATTCTGTTTTACATTTTACATGTCTGTTTACATGCATTCACCTGTAACTGGTCCAATAAGTTTTTTTCAGACAGGTGAAAAGTGAATTGCAGTGGTCTAGACAGGATGAGATGAATTGCATGGATAAAAATTTCCAGTTAGGACTGAGCTTAGCAATGTTCCTGAGAAGAAAGAAGGAGAAGAAAACCAGGGAGCAGGGCATCCAGAGAGAGAGCTCCAAGATTTCTAACAGAGGGTTTGATAAATGAGGCAAGGTGACCAAGGGAATCCTTGAGTTTAGAGACGAGCTTGTCTGGGGCACAGATGAGGATTTCAGTTTTTGATTCATTTAATTGTAAAAAGCTCCCAGCCATCCAGTGTTTAACAGAGTCTGCAGCAATGGTAGTTTAGACATCTCATGGCTTAAAGGAGATGTGCAGTTGAAGGTTGTCAGCATAGAGGTGGTAGGAGATATCCTTTAAAGAGGTCAGGTGGTGCTGAAGGGGAAGCAGTAAAAGAAGGAACAGCAGCAGCCTCAACACTGGACTGTGTGTGATACCACGGGCGAAGGGAATGGAGGATGACCAGTATTTGGAGACAGTCATGGAGAAATATTGCTGAAAGACACATGAAGAGAACCACTCCAGCACAGGTCCTGATAGGCCTACCCAGTGTCTCAGCCTATCAAGTAGCAGGTCCAGCAGAACCAGAACAGAACATTCTCCTGCATTACACTGGACTCTGCTTTATTATCTTTGTTCTAGGATTTTGCCTTTTTTCATTCTAAAATTACTTAATCACATTATCCTTAAATGTGTTCTTCTGTATTGTTTGAATCAGATCATTGATTTGAAGTTGTTGGTTGAAACATAATCACACTTGACCCACACTTGGCATAGTCCAATCTGAGCCAGGTGAACCAAACCAAAACCAGGCCAGATCTGGCATGGACATAGCCAAAAACATACCCAAACTGGACCTTTGTCAAATCAACAAAGACATCTGGAAAAGAATCCACAGCCACAAATAAAGAAGACAAGGACAACAGACGCAAAAACACGATCATCCCAGTGTTACTTTTTATTTTCACTTGCAGTCGATATGTTAATTGAGGTCACTAGGCAGAATTAGTATCATTAGTATCACTACTGAATGAGTCTTAAGGACTTTTTCTCACAATGCTAGTTGTTACCATTCACTTAAAGCCGCGCTCTGGATTATTTCATCAAGAGAGCAGTTTTTGAATCTAGCGTCCAAAGGCTCCTCCTCAAAACATCTCGACACACGCGTCCGGTCGCATGTGCGCACGTGCACGCGGCGCATATACGTTGCGGGCATGAACTGTACAGCTCAATGTGTAGGGTTTAATCACTCACAGTTCACAATCTTATTCCAACAATACTACGAGGGTCTGATGAGCCCTCTCTGTCCCTGCTGCTTCTGATATTAGCTCTGTTAGCACCGAGCTGCTGCTGGACTCTGAAGCTGAACTTGACTCGGCCCTGGATGAACTTTCTGACCAAAATAAACGCGTAATCCTGTCAAGCCTTGCCATTCTGTGAGGTGAAAGGTTTAAAAATAAAAATAAATCCATCTTTAGCTGGAGAATGGGTAGGTTTTTAGTAGAAATGAGCTGTGAGGCTGAGACGCAAACAGAGAAACACACGGAGCGTCCTGTTCGACAGCGCCCCCTACTGGTACAGGTTTGGTTGATGCGCGTGCATGTTGAGAGAATGCAGACATTTGAATTTCATTGGCTGAAAAATGTCGGCGGCAAGAAATAATGGAAAGGGGTCTCTAGGAGGAAGGAGGGTCTTCATCAGAATGACAGATGTTGTGGAACTCAACCCATAGATCATAGTTTAGACCTGAAATATCATTTAAAACATTTAGAAAACTTTGATACAGAGAAAAATAATCCAGAGAGCCGCTTTAAAGCCATACTCAGTAGTCAGGTAAACAAACGAGGTCTCGCTAGCTATTTTACAGAAACACGTCTCGGTGAACTCACTCCTCCCATCGGGTAAAATCCATAGGCCCTATGCGAGCCTCCCGCCGACATAGGACCACGGTTTGCAAAGGTGACAAAGCAGAGTCTAACTCCAGCCGCATAAATGTTCCCCCAGCTTTTCCTCTTTTCACCTCCAAACGTTTTTAGTTTTCAGCTAGCTGAAAAGGTGTTTTTTGGGGGGGACTCTGGTATTTTTATCTTAAAATGGAAGCGCTAACAGCCCAGCTTCTACTTTCACTTTCATTTCCGGGATGAGTGTAAAGGGTTAAAGAAAACCAGTGAAAAAAAAAACATAATAAAAAAAAAAGACACCCCTCATGATTTATTTTATTTTATTATTCATCCATGGTGTGGAAAAGTATGGGCAAAGGCATTTTCATTATACTATTGTTCAGATGTAGGTACAGTACACAGAGTCGCCACAGGAGGGCGCACATCGGTTAGAGGTACTAAAAACACCAGAGGCAGGCTACGGCAGAATAAATCCTGCTGTTGGTTGTTAACAAGCTCCTGTTTCCTGCCTCTCTGTTTTATCCAAACAGGTGGGTCATATGCCTCTTAAAGTGTGTCAGCTAGTGGTAGATTAACTGCCCAGAGTGGTAAAAAGGTCCAGAGATTTAACTGATGTAGCCAATACGGTAAAGATGAGTGAGAGCACACATTGTGTAGAATGCTACAATGCTAAGCTAGCGAACTGGATGCTAACTGCTAACAGAAAGAGCAGCATGTAAGCAAAGAAGATATAAATGGTGGTTTATGTTTAGTTAAACCTAATATATGCACTAAGTACATGTTTAAACGGGTATGATACTACATTTTATGTATATGTTCTTGAGTCAATGTGCTTATGTTTGGTACTGAGTGAGAAGTCAAGTTAAGATTATTGTTTTGTGTTGTTCAACTGTAAAATGTTTCCAAACAGTACATATATGAAGTTACACTGGATGAATGTTAGGAATGTGGTAGTTTAATGTCCAATTACAGATGCACTAATGCACATTGGCATGTCAGCTGAGAGAGGACCTCATTTTTGGATAATTCTTATTCTTAATTACCTTGTGTGTGGTTTTTAAGCAATAACCGTTGTTCAAATTATCACCAAAGACTGTTAGGTAAAAATATGTGTTTGAAAGACATCTCAGCAAATGAGTGTTGTGAAGGATATTTGTTGCAGAATAAATCCTGCTGTTGGTTGTTAACAAGCTCCTGTTTCCTGCCTCTCTGTTTTATCCAAACAGGATTTATCGCCACACCCCTTCTGACCTCTACCAGGTTAAGGGGGCAATAATTTGGGGGCTCGTCCGGGATTAGCGCCTCCTGGTGGTCGCTAATCATCGCCATTGAACTTGATTTGCTTACCTGACTCAATATATTGCCACACTTACTCCTGCAAAGATGTCTGCCCTTCAAAGGCTGCGACGAGGAATCCAGAGACAGCTTCATCAGCTCATCAGCTCTTCCAAGACCGATGTACTTCACAAGCTTGTGGACTCCATCAAGACGGAGGTAGAGGAGGACCTACCAGGAGAAGATGCTACAGTGGTGGAACTCTATGACTTCATCGTGGACTTCCTGAAAAGTGACCAGTTGGCAAGTCTGGAGGACGAAGGCATGTCCTGCCTGTTGGCTTTCAATGACCTCATCACAGAGTTGCAGCAACCACCAGTGTTGGTGGAAGAAGAGGATTCAAGGTTGCTAGTAGGGACAGAAGCTGTTGCATCACTCCCAGTAGTGAGCTTGAAGGCAGATCAACGTTCATCATCATCCAGTAGGGTAACTGATGTTCTAACACTGTCAGATGTTGCAGCTTTATTACCTCGTAGGGAATTTAAACTTCATTGTGGTCAGATTTCAGATTCAGACTCAGATGTAAGCTATGGATCATTGTGTAGACAGATTGATGAGGGTCTGGCTGAGAATTTCACTGAAGCAGATGTGATTCGTACCGTGTTAAAGATAATCAAGCCAGGCACCTTTAAGGATATGTTGATGACCAAACAGGGCTTAACTGTTGCGGAGCTCAAACGTTTTCTAAGAGCACACTTAAGAGACAAGAGTGGGGCCGAGTTGTTTCACGAGCTCAGTAATGCAAAACAAAATGACAAAGAAACCCCACACCAGTTCATGTACCGCTTAATGGGGTTAAAACAACGGGTTCTGTTTGCATCCCAACAGGGTGGCTCTGAGTTTCAGTATGACAGCAAACTGGTTCAAGGCGTCTTTCTTCACTCCCTGTACCAGGGAATAAGTGAAAAGTATGTTCATGTTCGTAGAGACCTTAAGCCCCTTGTTTCAAACATGAGTGTAACTGATGACTGCATTCTAGAAACAATTACAAAATCAGTCAGCGAAGAGGTAGAAAGACAAACTCGTTTAGGCCAAACACTTAAAACCAAAAACCTCAATGTCAATACCATGCAACAAGGGGAGAGACAGAATGTCCAGCCTCAAACTGAAGCCCAAGCCAGTGCTCTCAATACTCAAGCAGAAGTTCAGGCTCAACGCACAGCCATCCATGAACTGACAGCACGTGTATCAGCATTGACCAAGACTATTGAGAAGGTCCTAACTCCTCCTCCCAACCTCCTTGAATCTGGTAACAATAGTCCACAAAACACTGCACAGCTGCCCAAGATAACCAAAAAGGGCCAGTGTACACGTTGTAGGATACTAAACACTGACAGATGTAACCACTGTTTCCGTTGTGGTCAGGAAGGACACAGAGCTGTGGGCTGCCTGTCAAAAACCACATCATCGGGAAACGGGAGGGGGGCACTGGGAAGGGACCACCAGTGACTCGACAAGCTACAGAGTCCCAGCCCATTGTAGTTGGACACTGTAAAATGACCCCAACTACTGGTCAGCCACCACCAATGAGCAGAATCAGAGCAGGGAAGCCTGTAGCAAAGCTAATTGGTAAAAGATGCATGCTAACATGTTACCTAAATGGTGTCCAGACTGAAATGCTACTAGATAGTGGAGCTCAGGTTACCATTGTGGCTAAATCTTGGTTAAATGAAAATTTGCCAGATGTTGAAATCAGGTCGCTTAAAGACTTGTTGCCAGACGATCCGCTCAGGGTAACAGCTGCCAACGGGACAGAAGTACCTTTTGAGGGGTGGGCTGAAATACTAGTGGAGCTTAAAAGTGCAAAGCATGGTCAAGTAGCTATTCACGTTCCCATGCTTGTCAGCCAGAACTGTGTCAGTGATCTCTTGCTGGGTTTTAATGTGATAGAGGAGATCATCCTAGAGAGTCATGAGAATCCAGACAGTGTCATGCTAAGTGATCTATTAGCAGAAGCATTGAAGCTTCAGCGAGATACAGCTGAAATCATGGTGTCAGTAATCAGAGAGGGCCCATTTCAAGAGAAACCTGTAGGGTCAGTAATTAAAGTAGGAAAGAAGGGTCTCACAGTCCATAGTGGTGAAATATGTGAGGTAAAATGCTATCTTGGGTCCCGGTCAGAGGGAGGGACAATGTTATTTGAACCATCTCTGACGACAGCCTTGCCAGATGGTTTAGAACTGTTTCCTGCCATGGTTGATGTTCCCACTGGTGTTTCAAAAGCTGTTAAGATCCCTGTCTATAATGTCACCAGACATGACATTTTCTTACCAGCAAAGTCAGTTTTAGGCAGCTTAGAGGAAATTAAGGATGCTAAACCATTAGAACTGAGTTTCCCTGCTCAACAGACTGACCAGTTAAACAACGGCCATTACATGTACACCGCACATGTCAGCCAAGTCAGTAACTCCCTTGACGACATGAATGACTCATCTACTCCCAGCAGTTGTGAAAAATGGCACCCTCCTGTAAATCTAGATCACTTGAGTCAACAGCAACAGGAGATAGTACGCCAGATGCTTTTTGAAGAGTCTGATATTTTTGCTAGAGAAGAGGGAGACATTGGCTGCATACCAAGTTTGCAACTAAAGGTCAATGTAACAGACAACCATCCTGTCCAGAAGTGCTACAACTCTATTCCAAGGCCCTTGTACAAAGAAGTAAAGGAGTATGTGCAGAACCTCTTGGACAGGGGTTGGGTTCGCAAATCAGTGTCTTCCTACTCCTCCCCAGTTGTCTGTGTCCGGAAAAAGGACCAGAGTCTGCGGCTTTGTGTGGACTTTCGTGGTCTAAACAAAAAGACTGTTGCAGACCGGCATCCTCTGCCACGAATCCAAGACCTGCTTGACAGCTTAGGCGGTAACACATGGTTTTCAATACTAGACCAAGGAAGTGCTTACCACCAAGGATTTGTCAGCGAAGAATCGAGACACCTCACAGCATTCAGTACACCGTGGGGATTGTATGAATGGATTCGGATTCCATTCGGGTTGACAAACGCACCTGCAGCATTCCAGAGGTGTATGGAGGGGGTGTTAGAGGGCATGCGAGATGAATGTTGTGCCCCCTACCTTGATGATGTGCTATGTTACTCATCATCTTTTGAAGATCATGTTAACCACCTTAGACAAGTCCTCAGCCGCATGAGAGCTCACGGAATCAAATTGAGACCATCCAAGTGTGAGCTGTTCAAAAGAGAGATCCGTTATCTTGGCCGTCTTGTGTCGGGAGAGGGAGTGAAAATGGATCCTAAGGACTTAGAAGCCGTCTTAGCTCTCAAAGAGAAAGAGCCACAAACTGTTGGAGACGTTAAGTCACTTCTGGGCTTCCTGGGATATTATCGCTCTTTTATTCAAGACTTTTCTCGACTTGCCAGACCATTATTTGGATTGCTTCAAAAACCCTGTGAAACTGCCCAAGTGATCAGCCCAGTAAAAACAATTCAAAGTAATGTTGGCACTAGAGGGGGAGACAAAGGTCAGCTGTCCTCAAGAACACCCATAACATGGACAACAGAACACAAGGAGGTGGTTTCCAAGCTAGTTGACATGCTGACTCAACCACCCATCTTAGCTTACCCTAACTTTGATCTTCCATTCGTACTCCACACCGATGCATCCAACGAAGGGTTAGGAGCAGTCTTGTATCAGAATCAAAACAGCAAGTTGCGTGTCATTGGTTACGGCTCCAGAACTCTAACACCTGCTGAGAGAAACTACCATCTTCATTCTGGTAAACTAGAGTTCCTGGCGCTGAAATGGGCTATCTGTGACAAGTTTCGTGACTATTTATACTACGCACCAACATTCACAGTGTACACAGATAATAACCCATTGACTTACGTACTTAGCACTGCAAGACTGAATGCTGTTGGGCATAGGTGGGTGGGAGAACTGGCCGACTTTCACTTTGACATAAAGTACAGACCAGGGAAAATGAACATGGATGCAGATACCTTGTCAAGGGTTCCTGTCAAACTCCAAGACACCTTGCCAGAATATACAGAGAACATGTCATCTGAAGTTGTAGCAGCAGTATGGCAAGGTAATAAAGCAGTGCACGAAGGTGATGTTCCATGGATTGCAGCTCTTCAGCTGGAGGATGGACATCCAGACCCCATGGCATCCGGTAGCATTCTTGCCATCTCACCTGAAAACATCCGGGCCGCACAGCAAGAGGACCCAGCAATCAGAGAAGTGATGTCACTAAAACATAAAAACTGGACTCCAAATGAAAGGGATAGAAGGAATATGAACAAACACACAAGGAGACTTCTATATGAATGGAACCGGCTTAAAGTGTGGGAGGGGATTTTGTACAGACACACTGAGCAGAACAAGCAGCTCGCGCTCCCAGAAAAGTTAAAGTCACGTGTTCTCAAATTACTCCATAATGATATGGGACATGTGGGGGCAGAAAAAGTTATTCATCTTGCCCGTGAGAGATTTTATTGGCCCAGCATGCAAAATGACATAGAGGACTATGTTAACAAGAAATGTTCATGCATTAAACAGAAACGGCCAAATTTTCCACCGAGAGCACCGATGGGTCACATCACTACAAGCAGTCCATTTGAGCTGGTGTGTATCGACTACCTCCACCTTGAGCAAAGTCAGGGCTATGAGTACATTCTTGTCCTGATCGACCACTTCACCCGTTTTGCTCAAGCATATCCAACAAGGGACAAATCTGGCAAAACAGCAGCTGAAAAAATATTCCAGAACTTTATCCCTCGTTTTGGATTTCTTGAGAAACTTCATCACAATCAGGGGAGGGAGTTTGAGAACAGCCTGTTCAACAGGTTACACCAGTTGGCAAGTATTGGGCACTCTCGTACAACACCTTACCATCCACAAAGTAATCCAGTGGAGAGGCTGAATCGTACTATCCTTCAAATGCTGCGAACTTTGGAAGAAGAGAAGAAGAGCCCGTGGAAAGATCACCTTCCCCATGTCGTACACGCTTACAACTGCACACGGCATGAAGCCACAGGTTTTTCCCCAGTTTTTCTTTTGTATGGTAGACGCCCACGATTACCTGTAGATTTGCTGTTTCCAACAAACACAGACCCTGAAACATCAGACAGGCAGGCATATATGGCAAGCCGTTTTAACATTTATTAAGTAGACTGGATATGTATTCCAGATATCTATAAATCTATTGTTCCTAGTAGAAATGAACATTCCAGATATCAATAATAACATTCTTACTATCAAGAATTAACATTTCAGATATCTGAAATTTAATTCTTCCTAGGAAAAATGACGTCACGTTTCTCATTCATGTATATTGGGTTTGCAGCGCCTCCTATCTACAATTACATTTCTCCTATCTGGAATAAACATTATGGATAGTAGAAACTGAATTCTGACTAGGAGAAACTCTCATTTCAGACAGCTCTAATTCAGCTGTTACTAGTAAAAACTCTTATTTCAGATAGGTAAAATTAAAACTCTATTCCTGCTGTCTGTAATTGTATTTTGGATATCCAAAAATACATTTATACTAGTAACAATTGTATTTCGATATCCTTAATTTATAATTGAACTAGTTAAAAACACTTTGAGATATCAGTAATTACATTTATTACTAGCAAGAATGTATTTTAAGATATCCAAAAAGATTTTCAGGATATCTGGTGACGTTTCATTGGGTGGCCATTTTAACATAAAATATGCTCACAGACTATCAGGAAGTACATTTGATATATCAATAAATTGATTCTTCCTAGTCAAACTAGCAGTTATTGGTCAAAATGATATTCTTGCTAGTAAGAATGCCATCTTTACTAGTCAAAATGGTATTTTTACTAGTAACATTGTGAGTTTTAACAAATGCACTAGGAGGAACTACTACTGTAAAGGTTTTGATTGTTATTTTAACATTTAATAAGTGGATTGGATATGTACTTCAAACATTCATAATTCAATTCTTCCTATCTGGAATTAACATTTCAGATAGGAGAAATGTAATTCTTCCTAGGACAAATGACGTCACAATTCCAATTCATGTGAATTGGGTTTACAGCGCCTCCTATCTATAAATACATTTCTCCTATCTGGAATGAACATTATGGATAGGAGAAATGTAATTCTTCCTAGGACAAATGACGTCACATTTCCCATTCATGTGTATTGGGTTTGCAGCGCCTCCTATCTACAACTACATTTCTCCTATCTGGAATAAACTATGGATAGTAGAAAGTGAATTCTTACTAGGAGAAACTCTCATTTTAGATAGCTCTATGGCTTGTGATCGTGACGTCCTCATCCGACGCAGCCGCCATGTTGGCAGCTTGTTTGCTTTCTTGTATACTTTTTTTTTTCCTTCAACCGCGACCGACCATACATACCAGTAGGCTAATGCGCACACTGAAACAACACAACTTCTTCTGCTACACTTCTGTGGGATGACCAATTTGATTCCTTTACTAGGAAAACCAGCAAATGAAATGTATGCCTCTGTACAGAGTAGTAAGAGCTATTTTCTTTACCTTTTAGCTGACAGTTTCAGCTTTCATCAGAGCTGCTCTGATGGAAGCAGAAACTGTCAGCTAAAATGTAAAAACAAAAGCTCTTACTAATCTCTGTAAATAAAAGTAAAAAAGTAAAATTGAATTACAGAGCCAGCAGATTAAAGGCCTTATATTTTTTGTTGCAGTTTAATGTGACACATAGAGCTAAAAAATATCCATCTGATCCACAGTGGAAACACCTGCACCTGAGATGGAGCTGACCAGGAGCAGATGACAGGATGTGACTTCTGTCAGAGTTGACGTGAAGAAATCAACCGGCTGATGGAAGAGAACAGGGCCTTGAAATTTGAGCTAAGCCAGAGGAAAAATGGATTAACATTTCCTGAAGGATGACAACGCCAAAGTGAAGTACTACACTGGATTTCCACACTTCTAAGTTCTCATGGGTCTTCTAGCCTGTGTTCATTCATGTGGAAAGGGTGATTAGAACTGTTTGCAACAAGTACACTATTTTGTCTGCTAAAGTATCTATTCACATGGTGCTGCCATGCAAGGATGAAGATATGATCTTCGCCTCGCCTTCTTCCGCTTATCCGGGTCCAGGTCGCGAGGGCAGCATTCCAAGTCGGGCAGCCCAGGCAACAAGATATGATCTTTGTTGATAAAATGTTTCTGTGTGTTGTGCTTTGACAAATATGAGCCCAAGTGTTGTGCTGAAATAAATATGCAGTAAATACAAGTGTGTTGCATCTGTCCATAATAAAAATACATGTCTTATATAATAGTTTTTTTTGTTTAGTTTATGCAGTACAGTATACAGTACTATACAATGAAACAAAACAATATAAACAAATAAAAGCAATAATGATTTGAAAAAGCAATTACTTTCACAATCAGTTATATTTTTCAAGATTTATTTCCAAATTGTGCAACTTGACAAAGAGCAGTGCAGTTTGAATGCTTCAAAGGAAAATTTAACAAAAATGTGTAAAATCTTACTTAGGCAATGTAATATATAAACAATCTGTAAATACAGTAAACAATGACAACTAAAAGTAAAAACCAAAATTTAAGGTAGTACAATTTCTTAATTTACAATGAAAAATAAATAGATTTTTCTCTTCTATTGCACAAATAATATAAGACTTTGGACAGCTGTGGGTTGCGCGCTGGGAGTGCAAGACCTGAGGAGACATAGATGAACATACATTAAGCATCTGTTTATTGTCTTAAAATAGAGAAGCAAACCAGTAATTAACACTTAGATTATTTTTAAAAATGTATACTCAGGGTAAATGCATGTGCTACATTTAAAAGTTGTGTTTACACGACATATAAATGACATTCATACATAGACAGTAGTGTATAACATCTGGACACGTTAAGCACATGTGAATTTGGTTAGCAAATAGCAATAAAGTTGATGCATAAAAGTAAAGCATAGTTGAGCTTGCCTTTGTCTGGATTACTGTGTTGTCAGAGTTTGCTGGCTTCATGATCTCCAGCTCTTGAACCCATCCACTTGAAAACAGCACATGAGACTCCACTGACTTGTAGCTCCGGAACTGTTCTGAAGTGTAAGCACTCACACCACGAACAAGATATCCAAAAATGTCCCTTATACAGAACTGCTGGGGCAAAAAGTCCTCGTTGGTGCTCCTCTTTGTTGGGTCTCTCATATAAACCGTATATAATGTTGATTTTATCGCTCCCTGGCTTCCCTATTTAATGTATCCCTGTATATTCTGTGTCCTTTTCGGGATTTTAACATGTTTAATTTCACCGTCTTTCTCCCAACTCTGCTTCTCCGCGACGATTTATCTGTTTGTTTACACTCGAGAAGCTGCCAACATGGCCGCCACGTCCCAGAATGCAACGCGTGATCACAAGCCCTATTCAGCAGTCATGATGTCATTTTAGATACGGTGACGCTCAGTGTTGTGGATTACAATTCCATGCCCTCTAAAACAGCATTATGGATAGGAGGAATGAAATAAGACATCAACAATATCAAAACAGATAGCAGTAAGTTATTTGTTCCTGGGAAGATTGTAGTTCTGCCTGTCTACAACAAACATAGTACTAGTGTAAATGTATGTTCAGATATCCAAAATACAACTACAGACAGCAGGAATAGAGTTTTAATTTTACCTGTCTGAATTAAGAGTTTTTACTAGTAACAACTGAATTAGAGCTATCTAAAATCAGAGTTTCTCCTAGTCAGAATTCACTTTCTACTAACCATAATGTTCATTCCAGACAGGA
>SSNR01000073.1:1949243-1974556 GCA_006937965.1 Callopanchax toddi
GGCCAAATTTTCCACCGAGAGCACCGATGGGTCACATCACTACAAGCAGTCCATTTGAGCTGGTGTGTATCGACTACCTCCACCTTGAGCAAAGTCAGGGCTATGAGTACATTCTTGTCCTGATCGACCACTTCACCCGTTTTGCTCAAGCATATCCAACAAGGGACAAATCTGGCAAAACAGCAGCTGAAAAAATATTCCAGGACTTTATCCCTCGTTTTGGATTTCCTGAGAAACTTCATCACGATCAGGGGAGGGAGTTTGAGAACAGCCTGTTCAACAGGTTACAGCAGTTGGCAAGTATTGGGCACTCTCGTACAACACCTTACCATCCACAAAGTAATCCAGTGGAGAGGCTGAATCGTACTATCCTTCAAATGCTGCGAACTTTGGAAGAAGAGAAGAAGAGCCAGTGGAAAGATCACCTTCCCCATGTCGTACACGCTTACAACTGCACACGGCATGAAGCCACAGGTTTTTCCCCATTTTTTCTTTTGTATGGTAGACGCCCACGATTACCTGTAGATTTGCTGTTTCCAACAAACACAGACCATGAAACATCAGACAGGCAGGCATATGTACAAAAGTGGGCAAAGAGAATGCGTTCTGCATATGACATTGCTGCTAAGAACAGTGAAAAGTCATCAGCAAAAGGGAAAAAGCAATACGACAGGACTGTCAGGGGTGTTGTATTGGAGCCAGGAGATAGGGTGTTGGTAAAAAACATGTCAGAGAGGGGTGGACCTGGCAAGTTGCGGTCTTATTGGGAACAGGTGGTGCACAGAGTAGTTGAAAGAGTTGGCAACGGTCCAGTTTACAAAGTACAACCTGAACAGGGCCCCAGAACACTGCGAGTGCTCCACAGGAACCTACTCTTGCCAGTAAATGAACTACCCTTGGAAGAAACACTTCCCCCCCCAAAAAAAAGGACAATGAAGACAAGGTCAAACAGACAGAAACATCTCATTAGTGACCCTCAGGATTTAAATGATGACAGTTCTGATGAGGAGTACACTGTTCAGCAGATTCCCATTTATAGAGTGACTAGATCTCAACAGACACAACATCAAGCTGTAAACAACCCTCAACCCAAACCAAGGGCAAATACAACTGCTCAAGATTTTCATTACCCCCTCACAGAGGAAACAGGTCCACACTATCAGCAGATTGAACCACAGGCCCAGAAAAGAGCACCTGAAGATGTTGTAATGGATGTGGATCAATCAAACGTCGATGGAATCGAGGATGATAGACGAGAGGATGTTATAATGGAGAACTCAGGTGGAGAGGAAACAGGACCAGTGAGACAGTCCCAACGAGCTGTAAGGCCAAAGGAGATACTCACATATGACACTTTGGGACAGCCATCTTACCATCAGTGGAGTTCTAATGTGAACTCACTGCAAAACAACCACTTCCAAGGTTTTCCCAGTGTGGTTCCCCTTCCATACTTTTCATACCCACAGCCATATTATTTGAACAGCTTCACATACTAATGAGAAACATGGGGCTTTCATGGACAAATGTCAGGAGACATTCAAAAAAAGCAGGGGAGAGTGTAAAGGGTTAAAGAAAACCAGTGAAAAAAAAAACATAATAAAAAAAAAAGACACCCCTCATGATTTATTTTATTTTATTATTCATCCATGGTGTGGAAAAGTATGGGCAAAGGCATTTTCATTATACTATTGTTCAGATGTAGGTACAGTACACAGAGTCGCCACAGGAGGGCGCACATCGGTTAGAGGTACTAAAAACACCAGAGGCAGGCTACGGCAGAATAAATCCTGCTGTTGGTTGTTAACAAGCTCCTGTTTCCTGCCTCTCTGTTTTATCCAAACAGGTGGGTCATATGCCTCTTAAAGTGTGTCAGCTAGTGGTAGATTAACTGCCCAGAGTGGTAAAAAGGTCCAGAGATTTAACTGATGTAGCCAATACGGTAAAGATGAGTGAGAGCACACATTGTGTAGAATGCTACAATGCTAAGCTAGCGAACTGGATGCTAACTGCTAACAGAAAGAGCAGCATGTAAGCAAAGAAGATATAAATGGTGGTTTATGTTTAGTTAAACCTAATATATGCACTAAGTACATGTTTAAACGGGTATGATACTACATTTTATGTATATGTTCTTGAGTCAATGTGCTTATGTTTGGTACTGAGTGAGAAGTCAAGTTAAGATTATTGTTTTGTGTTGTTCAACTGTAAAATGTTTCCAAACAGTACATATATGAAGTTACACTGGATGAATGTTAGGAATGTGGTAGTTTAATGTCCAATTACAGATGCACTAATGCACATTGGCATGTCAGCTGAGAGAGGACCTCATTTTTGGATAATTCTTATTCTTAATTACCTTGTGTGTGGTCTTTAAGCAATAACCGTTGTTCAAATTATCACCAAAGACTGTTAGGTAAAAATATGTGTTTGAAAGACATCTCAGCAAATGAGTGTTGTGAAGGATATTTGTTGCAGAATAAATCCTGCTGTTGGTTGTTAACAAGCTCCTGTTTCCTGCCTCTCTGTTTTATCCAAACAGGATTTATCGCCACACCCCTTCTGACCTCTACCAGGTTAAGGGGGCAATATTTTGCCCCAAAATGTGCCCAGGCGGATTAATGCCAATCCAAGCAGTGCGGAAATGCAGCAGACAGACAGCTGGATTGTCCAATCCTATCGTTCAGTCCGAACGATAGGATTGGCTGAAGTTTTTAGAGAACTGTGGGACAACCACTTTATTGATTTTTTTCGGGGGTTTTTAAATCTCCACAATATATTTATGGCTATACTATGTTGGAATGTTGTTAAGAGGCTTTTAAAAAAAAACGTTAAAAGCTACATTGTTTACCTGGCTACTGAGTATGCCTTTAAGCCTGGGACACACAGAAGATGGATGCGTTGCGCCACAGATTCGCCACGGTCTAGGGGGTACACAGGACGCGCTATGCAGTCTATTCAAGGCTGAACGCTTCTTGGAAAATCACCATATAAAAGCCGTAAATGCCGCGGCACGGCGCTTGAGAACCAGCACCGATCTTTAGCGCCTCTGCGCGGACCGTCGTTTGCGTTGCGCTCTCCGTGTAGCCACTCTCAGTAACTATTATGTTTTTGTTTTATTTAAACGGCGCAGGCGCTACGCGTTTGTCTTCTGTGTGTCCCAGGCTTTACAGTGTTTTATGCTAAGCTAATGCTAAAGGAGTACTGCTGGATCAGGAAAACAGCTGGGCCGTTTACAAATTGGTTTTGCCCACTTACTTATCTTACTATGAGGAATATTGTAATAGACAAAAAATCACTTTCTGGTGGAGTATCCCTTAGGTGTTCTAACATTTTGGAGACAGGAGGACTGTAGAAATCTGGTTTAGTCTTGGCCCGGCTCAGTCTAGCTGTTAGTCAGAACTAACTGACAGAACTATTCAACTAAAACAAAAATAAATCATGACCTTTCAAAATGACCCCATTTCAAATGATATGACTATTGCTTTGTTGAACAGTATATTTGAGTTTTGTTTTAGAGCTTCTACTTTCCAACAAATGTACCTCATGATGATTCATTCATTTTCTTTACTGCCTTTCAGACCTTTTTATATTGAACAAAATAGAATGTTGCTAAATTAACTGAGTTCAAGTCAAAGTCAAAACCAATTTGCAGTAACGATCGAGTCATATCCTAACACTGTCGAGACCCAGACAGATGCTCCCAATTTCCTTAAAAGCAAGGCACTTTCTTATAAACAACAACTTTGCTCAAACATAACCAGTTTCCCGTTTTTCTGTTCAGAAAGCATCCACACTGCATTACAGCCTGTAAAAAGAAAGATGTAGACAGGAATATACGAGGAACTTTTCTTCAATGCAGAGGAAGGTAAGAAAATCAAAAAAAAAATCCTCCTAAATAGCTCAAACACTGCCTCCTTGACTGCTTCCACAATGAGTCGGTTAACTACACCTTTCCTCACCCTGGAGACAAACCTTAACTGTAAATGCCACAGTGATATTTTCACATTGCAAATCTCCCCCTCTGCCATCTCCAGCTGAGCTATGGTTTGACCCCGAGTATTGATGAGCGGAGACTGAGCCTTCCCTGCAGGGGGACTGGCTTGTCTTCCAAGCAGCAGATGCTCTGATCATTAAGTATCTGCTTACAAGTGGGAGCGTTCAGGCCACAGCTATAGTTTACATTCCAGCAGTGTGGTGAGACATCTGCAAATTATGTAGATGCCTTTTGCTTCTTTTCTTACAGACTGAAGTAATTTTTTGTGCATTTTATAATTCCATGCAGATGTCCAGAAATGTTTAAAATGGGTATGCTGGACAAATCTACAGGGTCTCAATTAGAGCAGAGCTGTCTTTACCTTCACAGCAATATGTTGTAATGAAGTCTGTTGGGATGAATTTGCAACATAAATGTTGCTCATTGCTTTTCATAATTGATCAACTTACTGTCTAAAGGGATTGTTTATAAATATCAGTTGGAATCATTTTTGTACTGAATCTCCTTCTTTGGCATCGGACATTAAACATACTGTTGGCTGTCGCCTCCGTTCCAAAATACTTTTCTGGCATTAAATAATGCTCCATGGACAAATAAGTTCTAGAGTGTAAGAGAAATATTTGCTCCTGGCATGGTGTTTTTCCTATGTTAACAGCTAGTCTTGTTTATTTATACTGACCTTCAGAGCCCTTAGCAGAGAAAGTGTGGAGCACAGTGATCAGCAATCCACCACAGAACTAAACCTCACTATTTAAACTGCAAGCTGCTGAAAATTTAACCCAATATTCAGAAATGTTAACAGAATAATCTCAATATGTTCATCAATAATCGGCCTATTAGATTACAGATTATGGCAATACACCAGCACCATTGGTAATTCAACACACAGTTCTATTCCAACCATCCATCCATCCATCCATCCATCCATCCATCCATCCATCCATCCATCCATCCATCCATCCATCAGGCTCCAGCTCCTCCTGGGTATCACTAAGTGTTCTCAGTACACAGAAGATTTATAATCCCTCCAACAGGTTCTAAGGATGCCCCGGGGTCCTCTCACAGAGATGCTTGGAAAGCCTCCAGAGGAAGGTGAGCAGGAACCATTCTGAATAGATGCTTTGGACAAGGAGCAGCAGGAGTTCTACTCAATGTTTCCCAGGATTACAAGGCTCTATCTCTAAGGCTGAGCCTGGACACCCTACAGAAGAACTGATTTCAGCCACGTGTTCCCAAAATCTCATCATGATGCATTTATTATGAACCTTGAGACAAGGACTCAGTCCACTGCACTATAGACCATGTCATTAGAGGAACATTCACGAACATTAATCCGTAACTGCTTTTTTCAATTGAGAAATATCTCTAAGATCAGAACTCTAGTGTCAAAAGCAGAACTAGAGATGATTATTCATGCTTTTATTTCATCTCGCCTTGATTACGGTAACAGCCTTTTTACATGTCTGAACAAGAAAGATCTGTCTCGCCTCCAGTCAGTTCAGAATGCTGCTGCAAGGCTTTTAACCAACACACGAAAGAGTCAGCACATTACTCCAGTTTTAAGATCCCTGCACTGGTTACCAGTGCATTTTAGAATTCATTTTAAACTTTTAGTTTTTACTTTTAAAGCCATGCGTGGTCAGGTCCCTGTTTATATTTCAGACCTTTTAAATCCCTACAGTCCTCCTCGTAGTCTGAGGTCTGCTAGTCAGAGGCTGTTGGAGGTTCCTAGATCACATTTTAAGTCCAGGGGAGATCAATCTTTTAAAGTAGTAGCTCCAAGATTATGGAACACTTTACCTCCTCCTCTGCGTAGCCTGGATTCTGTTGACTCGTTTAGGAAACAGTTGAAAACTCATTTATTCAGGCTCGCTTTTTACTGATTTTAGGTTGCATGATGTTTTTGTTTTATCATGTTTTTATTTTGTGTTTTATCATGTTCTTATTTTGCATTTTATCATGTTTTTTTCTAGTTTTTATTTTGTGTTTTATTATATTCTTTTCAAGTTTTATCCTTTGTGTTTTTATAATTGTTTTATTGTAAAGCACTTTGTGGCCATTGGCCTGAGAAAGGTGCTATATAAATAAAGTTATTATTATTATTATTATTATTATTATAGACAGGTTACTCAATTGAGAACTTAACTTTTCAGTTCATCTCCTTGACTACAACAAACTGGACCAACTAGTTCAGATCTGTTGATCCACCTTTAGCCCCATCCTTTGTCTGTGAACAAGCCATCAGTATACCTAAACTCCTTTGCTTGAGCCAAGGACTCACCGGTGAACTGCAGAGAACATTCCAACTTTTTGAAGTTGAGGACCATGACCTCAGATTTGGAAAAGCTGGCTCTCATTCCTGCTGCTTTACACTTTGCTGCATTACATTCTGTCAAAGCGCTTTGGGTGTCTAGAAAGGCGCTATATAAATCCAATCCATTATTATTATTTGTGATGTGTGGCTTCAACTAATTACTGGAATTCCTGTGTTAATTGCGGCACAAATCTCATAGCATATGTAGCATTTTGCTCTGTCTCTGTTTACCGTTCCAAAATGCAGCCAAACTGTAGAGTTTTTGGGGGGAATTTTTAACCCAAAACTCACTACGCTAACTGTTTTGAAAGGGAGGGGAGGGGCTCTCTCTGTTCCTCCACATCTCACTTGTGTCTCCACCCATGCAGCGGTGCCGCTGGAGAAATTAAGCGACTCATTTACAGGGGATTTTATAGTAAAAGTACCAAAGTCTGTACCATGTTGTTTTGGTACCAGTACCTACCGACGACTTTCGGTCGGTACCGGTCTAGTAATGTGTTTCGGTGCCCAGCCCTAGTTAAAAGTGATCCTGTCCCCTCAGCCCCATCCCCCACAATGTGTGTCAAGTACAGTTTGGAATTATTTTTGAAAAACTTTAAATTTGTAATAATCAGATAAATAAAGGCAGAATTTGAAGTAGCAGAGGATCAAAAGAAAAAAATAACAAAATGTGTCAAAAACATTACGTAGCTTAAACTTTTCTTCACCTCAAATACCAAAATTATGAAAATGACGAGTCTTCCTGATCTGCACTTTAAACACCGCAAACATGGTGGTTTTAGGATTGCAAAGGTTTTCCCACAACATTTCTAAGACATCATCTCAGTGAAAAGTCGAAGGTCAACGAGAACCAGATTCAGGAGCAGCTATTGGTTAGTGTTGAGATTAGTATTAAAAACTACCCAGAATCCAGTTTGAACAGTCCAGCTCTAAGAATGAAAGAGCCAGAACAAAACTGAACAACAGAACAAAACTGGAGGCTAAAAGGCTGTTTGGCTGAGGTTTATCTTCTTTAATGGATTCAATATTTAAAATGCTACTATAAAGGATACAGGCAAGGCAACAAGAATTGGTTTTGAAAAGGAAGAAAATAGAGTTTGGACCTTAACAGCAGTGTCTTTGTTTTGCTGTGTTTTTACCTAATCAAGGTCTGGGTGTGTTAACTGTTTGGCCAAATTCTGCTTCTCTCACTGTAATGAAAGTACTTAGTCTGCATATTCTCCCAGCGATTGATCTTGAATGTCCTTCTCTCCATAGAGAATTTAGCTTGTACTCAATCCTTAAATCTTATCTATCAGCCTTTCTTTCTTCGTCTGTCTGTCTCTGCTCACCTCACTCTCCCTCATGCCTTTTCTTTCCATGCATATTAAGAAAATGTGCCTTGTTGCCCCTTGCCTGAAAATCATTTATCCTAATGCAGGAGGAAGTTGCAGCTTTAACCAGCCTCCTCATGACTTATTCAGGATAATGTGCGACAGTGACGCTCTAATGGCATCCTGTTGTAGAGCCACTAACAAATGGCTGGCCTGTAGTGTCCACCCAGAGTCAGATTAATAAGTAGTGGCAATCGATGGAAGTGGCGCAACCCCTGGGGTGATCTGTGGGAAGGAAATCAGGATGGACAGCGGTATGGACAGACTGTACATAATGGACCATATGTTTGACCAGCTGAGTGTGCATTGGCTTATGTGTGTTCAGGTCTCCTGGGAAACTCCTGATGAATGAATGGACATAATATAAGTTTCTAGCTCAAGGTCATGTTGTCAGACAGTATGAATGTAAATTAAAGTTATAGCTTTCCTCTGTTTTATTTCCCAGTGTTAAACTGCTTTTGTATGCAGCCATTCATTCATGGATGTTTCCAGTTTGAAGAAACATGCTTGACTTGGACTTTTGATGAACCCTTTTTTCCAGCAAGTACCTGATCGGAGCTGCTTGTCTTGCTACTCCCTTAGTAAACTGTTTCCTCTTAAACTTATTGACCCTGTAAAAAAGCTAAACGCACACAAGCACAGCAGTTTGGTGGTCAGCCAAGACTCAGAAAAGCCATCAATAAAACTACAGGGGCATTACACAGAGGAGACACAGCACATCCCTGGTGCGTTCCCTTTTTAAATCTCACCGCTTTTCTTTTTCAAGTAAACTCTAAACGATGACAAGCCAATTAACCTGCATCATTAGTTTGAGAGGAAGCTCTTTTAAATGAAGCCACAAGGAACTTTAGGGAGGTTTTGCATTATTGATCTAATGTCAGAGCCGGAAGCAGCGGTTGTCATTGGGGAGTTGACGCAGGCTGGAGCGAATTACTGTAATGGCTATCTGTGCCATCTGAAAATCAGCTATCATTGTTAACCACTAATGGGCTGTAACATACTGTTAGTGTGCTAGCTAATGCACTGCAGATTAGCAGGATTTGGTTTCTGCTTCATCTGCTTTTGAGAAGGATTTGGAGGACAGTTTCCTTTTCTTCCTAACCTTCCTTGATTTGTTTCCTCATAGAAAATCAAAGAAAATGATTTAATAAAAGTTGATTTTTGGGGCTTTGGTGTATGACACTTTAGTTATTTTTTTAATTGTAAAGTAATAAAACTATGAAATACAATATACAGAGAATAAACAGTGTTACCTGAGCTAAATCAATAGATATAGAATCATTTTTATTTAGCAGGTCGCCCTAGCTTTCAGGATTATCGGTCTGGACTGAGTGTTCTGTGCCCATCCTGAAAATGTTGCCACTCCTCGGCTTTTCAAGCTTCTGTCACAAAACAGTTCAGAAACAACACATGTTTAGGCTTAATCCCTTTAACAAATCACTGTACCAGTCACACAGGGTATTAGCCAGAAACTGGGAAAGTGGGTGTCCAACAGGAAAACGTGGGTGTCCGTCACTCCCTTTTTGCACTAATCTTCACAGATTTTCATTTTCTGGAGGAACTTGGTGTTTCTGCGAGACTTTTCATCAGAGTGGTTTCCTCTTTTTTTCTCTGTGTGGAGTAGAGAGTTCAGCTGAGCGCTGCGTAACCAGGTGATGACAGGTACAGTGCTGCAGTGGCCAAAACACCTCAGAAAACCCCTGCTGAGTCTGCGTATCTCCGGTAGTACGTCTTTTTGCCGACCGGCTTTGGCAATATTCGGATTTTATTTTACTTACACAAAATGAGAATTTGCTGTTAGATATAACACAAAACGAGGAAGGCTTTGCCATTAAAATGATATGCCGTCCCTAGAGATTTAGGCCGTCTTTTTTGAAAAGACGTCAAAAATGACGGCTGAACGACTTGTAAGCTAATACTATGCAGTCACATTCCATACGGATGTGAGTTTCTACCACTGAAGCTGGATAGGTGCTTATTTAGGGGTTTTGGTATATTCTCCTTCCCAGACAAAACCTGTGTTTTCAGCAGCAGTACACAAAATCTGTTGTGGTAGAACTGTGTTAAAATATTTGCTCTTGAGCTAGCTTCTCTCACAACCTGGTGTCTGGGATTTTGTAGAAGAATCATGCATCACGACTGTCGCTGTGATCAGCATCTACAATCATCCATTCATGAGTGTGTCTTGTTTTCCTCTCCCTGCCCCCACCCTGGTTCAGAGTCTGAATCTAATAATATGACTGTTAATGCTGTTGCTCGCTCTCCATTCTTTGTTGGACTGAAATCTTTATCAGATATTTGTGATGTAATTTTGCTGCAGTAAGAGATCACCTAAGATTTTATAATACTGAGTTTGTAAGGTGAGACAAAGGCTTTGAATTCATAACATATGCATATATAGTGCTTTAGACTAGGGCAGGCACCCGACCGGAGAATATCCATTTCAATCTTTAGAGACTAATGATTTTACTGGGACTTGCTCTGCTATAACAGCAACACTAACAAAACTGAAGTACAAAAAAACTTAAATGCCCAAAACATATAAATAGAAATCATTCCTTAATTCAAAACACAAAAGTCAAGAGAACAGAAGTCATTAACCTGTGAAACTGTCTGTTCTCTGCTCATCAGGGATGGGCCAAATGCAGTGAATAAAAATAAAGTATATATTGTATGTAGCCATAAACCATTCCCCTAAAATAAGGGACATTTTCAAAGTTCTTGAAAGGCCATCTTTCACATTAACACCATCTCTGTGATTTTGAAGAGCTGAACATGTATAATTAGTATTTCAGATGTAAAAACAATCAACATTTAATTATAAAAGTGTGTTTTGGTGACTTTTGGTCAGGCTGCCCATAAATAGTGAGCTGAACAGGAAACTGGAAGTGACGCACTAACAGGGACTCCCTCAGCCGTTAGAGGCTTTGACTCAACTCCACCGCTGCATGTTTGGTTTGGTTTTCAGCATCAGAATCATGTACAGAAATACATTTTAGATTAATCGATGTGGGGTTTGAGATTCACCATGCCTATGGTCTGTGAATGCAGTGTACCGCTGTCTCTCCACAATCATTTGTTTATAGAAGTGACTCCTGTCTGTCAGCCGGTTTTGATATAATGAGGAAGAAATGCAGAAACTCTGGAGAGGATTTCTGAGTCAAACTCATCCTAAGAGAAGGACTGTGACAAGTCTGTAACTTGTCCAGCATTAGTAAGTGATTTAGTTACCTCTTATGTAGAAAATGACTATTACTAAAAATATTTTTAAAGTAAACATGTAGATTTAAAAGTAATGATTAATCAAGAAACTACGTGAACGCTCTTTACGGTGAAATCATGTGATCCTACATTCACAAACCTCACTCATTCTTTTTTCCCTCAAAAAAGACTGAAGCCTTTTAGCCTCAATGTCCAGACAAACTGGAGTTTAAACAACCTCCACATACACACACATTGACCATAAGTAACTGGTAAAAATCCCATTGTGTGACGTTTTAATCAGCCCTCTGTCTGCCACCTCCCTTTGATGACATCACTGGATATCAGTGCACAAAAAGACAAATTAGAACACCTGAGTTATTTACAAACTGAAAAGTGTGATTAACATTATTTTTTACATTAACTTTAAAGAAAAATAAGGCTTTTTAACAGCAGAGATATTCTACATTACCAAAAGGCTGAAAACCATTTCCTACAGTTACCCTTCCTCTCACCTGTGCTCACTCCCACCCCCTGGCCTTTAATGTGGTTTATAATAGACGTGGAAACTCCCTTCAAGAAGTTGATACCCCATCAGTTCTCACTGATTCAGTTGCAACAATGGTATACTGATATGCAGAGGTGTAATTAGCGAGCCTGAAACAGATTTCATTATACTACATTCATTTTTAATGCCTGTTAAGGAAGACAAATGTAGCCTCACCAAATAGGCTATATCTCTGACCTCCGACCCATGTGATCTTCACATAAATAACCATCTTTTTCCCAATAACTTGGATTAAAATGACTCTTTTATTATGTTTAACCTGGATTAACATTCCCAGATCAAGGTCGTTTTTCCGGAAGACTCCACAGGACTTTCTTCAGTTATTGAAAACTCAAAGACTGTCAGACGTCTCCTTCTAACGTCATTATTCTTAATCAAACTGTTTTAAAATGTCTTAATGTGATTAATACATTTTCTCCACAGTTTTGAATGTTGATCCAGCTTCAGTATTATTTCACATACATACTTTGCTAAAAGGTTAAATCATATATTACTTCACATCCCATGAAAGTACACTGTCTCTTTAACGATCTGAATCACGTGACCTTGTTAAGTTCCCGTGATAGGTCCACGACTCACCAGGAGTCCATCTTAGATTTCCACTGACAAGACAAGTCAGTTCTCCGTCAACCCTGGTCGGGGACAGACGCTTAGCTGTCAAACTCGCTACACAGCTAAAGCTATTTTTCTAAGTTGCCAGCTCTTCCTGAGATGGTACCATCAGCCCGTCTGAGGCGATGAAACCAGCATCCCTCCGAGGTCAGACACCTTCAGTCTGATGCTCTATTATGGGAATGCCAGCCTCCGATGCTCCCTGCTGGAAATGGGTCCGCTAGCTCGCATCCCGGACATCGACGCAGCCCGAGGGGGTTCCCTGGAGGAACCAGACGGTCGTCGGGGACTACCACCCTCAAACGACCATCCATCCACGCCGAGCACGGAGCGGCCTCAGTGAGTCACCACAATTCTGGTAAAGCTGACAGGCCTACTTGATAAAGCTAAAATCCACTTAGCTTACCTCAACTAACTCTCCTCCAATTAATCCTTAACTAAATTAAGATAAAATGCCCCTAGTCTAAAATACCACAGACTCAGTCATTAAAGCGCATTTAAAGATTCAGTTCAGAACACAGATACCATCGTGAATGTTAATGCCAAACAACCTGCTACCTGCCTCATGCTAACTGCTAACTGTTATAATTGTCTGTCTGTCCTTTTATAAATAAACGTATAAAGTCTAATTTCTATGACTCAGACTTCTATTCGTCAATATAAAAAGGTCCTACTAACTCCCTGTAATTAAAGAACCTAGAAAAATGTTCCCGTACAGATACTAGTGAGTGAAAGTATCAGAGATAACTCTCCGTGTAAAACTAACAAAACTCTAATAGTGACCTTACGGAAGATGTATAATAAACCCCAGGTTTTATATCACTACACAAATAATAACTGACCAAATAACCTGGGAAACACCTGACTAATCATTTTTATTGTTGTATAAAATGAAAAAAATTAACAGAGAAATTATACTTTTACTTTTTTTTTGTCTTTATAGGGGCAGTAAAAAGGATAGACAATGTAAACAGTCAAAGATTTTTGCCTTTGGGGTGGCGATGTCTGAGCCAGAATTATGAAAAAGGTGAACAAGCTAATAAAGAAGAACTGTTTGTGTTTTTCTTTCATCAACACCCACAACTCATAAAAACAGGTGAGGGTTGGAAGGTGGACTAATTGGTGAATCAATAGATGGGACAACAGATCAGTAACATCGCCATCACTGCAGACACTGCCCCAACTTCAATCTCTTGCCCCATTCTACCTTTTCTCCTCATCCGAGCTGCTTCACATTTGGTCATAACCCATCTAGTGCCTGCTGGAAGTCCTGGCTCAGTGAGGTTAACAGGACCACATTATCTGAAAATCTGTGATGTAATCTGAAGTCTCTCAAACAGAAAACCTTCCTGCATCTAGAAATTCTGTCCATAAAAGTTATGAGCAATGAGTCCAACCCTCAGCGGAAACAAGTCTAACCAAGCTCTAAATGTTAAGAGGTAATTGATGCTAAATGACATTTAGCACATATGTGACACAACAGAGACAAACTGTTTCATATTTAACGAGACACATACAAATTAAAACGAGTTCAAGGCATCAACCCCTTGTTTTATTTGAGATTGCATCAGCTAATGGTGTTTTACATCGATGATTAAGTGTTGTTCCTCCAGGTTGGCTCTGACGGTGATTGATGTTGACCAGGACACATTTATATACCGTACAATGAATAAATGATTGTTGAAGTTTAAAACTTTCTGACATAAATTTTTCAAATTTTCTTTATAACCTTTACTAGCAGAAACCTGACTAATGACTAAAGCATTTTCATTCACTGTGAAGGGTTTCAGGGATACAATAAAAATATTATTTTCATCCATACCTCACGTGTATTATTAACTACCACAAAGAAGATTTCCTCATATCTCATTACCCATAAAAAGGCTTGTATAATGGTGAGTTTAATATTGTTCATTGCAGTAGAATGCAGACTGGTGTTCTTTTTAATAGGACTGAGACTGATATCACACTTTATTCTGGTGAAAAATGTGAAATTTAACTAGGAAGAATCTTGTTATTAGAGTCACGGACCCAGAGAGAGAAGTCTGCTCTATTTCCTCCCACCTTTTTCACCCACACTGCCTTCTTTAAAAGGCATATGGCCTAAGTGGGGGTAGAGCATGATCCTGAGCTTCATTAGAAATGTACAACACGTGCATCTGGAAAGTGATATGTAAGCAAAAAAAGAAAGCCAACTGAGAAATCACTGCTTTGCCATGGCACTACTTTCTGCTTGTGTGTGCCACGAGCATGCCTCATTACCTTCAAAGAGCATTTTCAAACAGCATTTTGGGAGGCTTGCCAACATTTCTCGTTCCACAGAAATTTTTCAAAACAGTTTGGATTCCATCTTCATTTTTGTGATTTGGGCTCTGAATAATTAATGTTCTTTCTGCTTTGCCTCACCAAGCACAGCACACACAGTTCTGCGCCCCCCCCTCCCCCCCACCGTCCTCCCTTGGCTGATTGTCAACTATGAAGAGAGAGACAATAAATATAAAGATATCATTGTACACAGGTGTAATGTTCAAGGATGAGGACGGCAAGTAATTACCAATAAAGGGCAAGTCATTAGCCCCAAGTGGTCACAAGTATGAGAAATAACATTTTGAGCGTCATTGACGGAATTAATCAATTTTACAGCTGCTTGCTTGTTTTTTATTTGGTTTTTGAAGGTTGGATGTTTTAGCATCCCCGAGCTGCCAGACAGAGTCAAGCATTCAGCACATTTCTTTTTCAATACATAAAAGTCCAATGGTTATGACTCCCGGTGGAGTAGAAAATGAACAGCGAGGCTGATGCTTCCGTAAACAGAGGTGGATTTCAAGACAAACGTGGTCAACCAGATGTAACTCCATTTGCTTAAATATCTTGTGACTTAGCTGCATTATCGGCTAGCTCAGGCCTTGAGTTATTTTCCCCGTTCTCTGTAATAGAGATGCAATTATAGATGCTCTGTCATATGTAGAGGATGTATTTGTGTTCCCATGCATGCGTGCACACATGCAGACTAGATTTGTAGGCACAGTGCACTGTGGGGCTCATCGTTCTGCTTTCTGACTGATAGCTGTCTGCAGGCATCAGGTTGCCCCCATGACCCTTCACCTCTCCAGCCATAAAACAAAAGCTCCCTGATGTATTTTACTTTGCAGGTTGCTTTCATATGAATTTGTGCATTAAAAAAATCACATTTTGAAACGTTTGAACTTGTTTCAGTCAGAAACAATAGAGAAAATCAAAGTGTTTTCTCTCAGGGAAAATTTATGAACTTGACAAATCCACGTTCAGTGTGTTTCTGACACTCATGAGTCCAGAATGACAAAGGGCAGATCGTGACTGCCAAAGTAGACAGTGTGCTCGCCAGGCAGACATGACATGAACTATAATAACATTCAAATCAGGAACGGGTTTGTTCCGAAACCTTTCTCTGCTTGTCTCTCAGGGAGGCTCTCCTGGTGGAAAGGATTTCTCCATGTGTGAAACATTTATTATGATTACTATTACTGAAGGTCTAAAACATAAAATATAACGGATATAGGAGGCTGGCCTTGAAAGACACTATGAACTATCAATTAAGACCATTTGAAAACCGTTGTTGTTACACTTACAAACCAATTGTGTTTGAGCGTTTTGTTTGAGCAGAATGTCAGCAAATAGAAGAACAAACATCCTGGAACTCTAAGCAGGACTGTGCTGCCTACGCTGCTGTCGTCAGCAGATGCCACTGCTCTTACAGACGTCCTTATCTGTTTTTTCCTGCATTCCCAGTCAAGTGTTTGGGGTCAAGCGTTTTGACCCGTCCTGCAGCAGAGTTGCTACCGCTGATGGACCAGTATCTGATAGATGTGGACTCCCTCTCCCCTTCTCCTGCTCCGTCTATCTCTTAAGCTCTCTATCTCCAGCTGAGATGAAGAGAGCTGTCTTGGATCCTCAGGGGGCTAAATCAAAGCTGACCCCTCTACGGCCAGACTCAAAGGGGGCTAGGGGAGACACAAAAAAAGAGGTCCTCGAGCTGCCTTCAGGTTCAAAGGCCTTTATCACCTCCAGAAGCTGACCACTGTCACCTCCAGTAGAGCCAACTGCCTTTGATTGTCTCCTTGTCCTCTTGTATCTACCAGGGGTTATCCATCTCCGCTGACACATGCTAAAGTCTGTTAGCTTTGATAGTGATGCTTGAACGCAAGGAGGATGTTGAGAGCATGTCTGACATAACATACACATGCTTTTGTGTTCAAAGCATCCTTCCTTTGATTAAAATTGTCCTTCAGTCAGCGTATTGCCATCGACTCTCTTCTTCTTTCCATGTCTTTTTATTCTATGGTTTTACAAATTCAGTTGAAATTTGCTGAGGCAACCATCTTTTTTGTCAGAGACTGACTGAAACCCCATGTAAATCAAGTTAATGGCAGCAGACTCCAATGGCATCCGATTTTCTCTGACAGCGCATCGCGTTGCGGAGAGGCACACAGAATGTATTCTGAGGATGCTGGGAGGAGGGCAATGCGCCTCATTGGCTTTCCTGTGATGTCCTCGACCGCTTTGAAGATGTCCTCCAGCTCCATTCACCTTTGAATTCTTATCACGGCCCAATAGATCAGTAGTGAAATATGCCCTCAAAAGTTATGAATTCATGAATTTTACACAGGAATATCTTTCACCAAGCCAGTATCACCAAGGGGAAAGTTTTCCTGCTCAGAGGCAAAGTTGCAGGTCATAAAAATGAAGAAAAAAGAAAAGATAGAGGCATTGATATTCCAGGCTAACACCTGCGTCATGTTGCTTAGAATTAACTTTATGTAAGGGATGGTCTGTACGTATTTTATATAAAGGTCACCTTTTTATAAGCCTGATAAAGGTTGAGATCACACAGCGTGGAATAGAAATGATCTACTGTGCTTCTTAGACTGCGTCCCTCTGTATGATGAATTAAAAAAAAAAACGTCCACATGTGATTCTCACGGGAATTATTAGTTTCTTTTGCCGACTTTGTTGTCAGTTATTGGTTTGGTGTTTTGACAGAAGGAGAGTTCAGATGTGCCGGTATGGGCCCACGTGTTCTGACTGTTTGCTGCTCTGTTTCTTATAATAGTTCCTGCAGTGTGTAATAACACAGCCGTGACTCATTCGCTCTCAAGTCTGCACTTGCAAACAATCCAGAGCAAACAAGAGTGTATGTTAGAGCTCTCTCTCTCTCACACACACACACACACACACACACACACACACACACACACAGGCTTATTCAAACAGTGTTTGGGTGATGCAGATAAACTGCTGTGATTTACTTTACTTTTCCATTTCTGCACACACCAAAGGGCCAGATTGCAGCAGGCTTACTCACATCCCTTCTGCTCTCATTCAGGAACAGTCGGAGGGCACACTGCCTGGTACAACACGGCACAGCTCAGGTTAACAGCAAGCAAGACTCCTGGGAGATTGCCAAAGACGATGGAATAAACAGCTGTGATTTACTTCTCCTTTATTCTGCTCTGAATGGAGCAGAGACGTCAGTCACCGTGGCCTCTCGTCTCACCACGAGCGGCAGAGCCAATTGTCCCAGAGTTTGAATGGAAAAGGGATGCAGCTGGAAGTGTGAGAACACACAGTGTATTAACAATAGGAAATCACACACTCGCACAAAACCGACACGCACGGTATCACATCCTCTCCTCTTATCGGGCTGCATCTGTTTCCTGGAGCTGACCAGTGCCATTAAAGCCGAGCAGGAGAAACATGGATTGTGGAGTTCAGCGTAGCGTCTGTTCATAAGAGCTCATCTTCCTCGAATAAGACTCACAGAAACACAAGCCCACTCATTTATCTCTCCTCACTTCTACAACTGTAAACAGAGGATGTGTCCTGGATAGCCTTCACTGCCTACAATAACAAAAACGTGGCTGCTGTTGACATGGTAACATGGTGATAGAACAGATACTAAAGCTAAGTATTTGTACATGTGAACTTTAAGCTCATTCTTTTAGTTCTTCTGAAAACATTTCCATGAAGACTAATTAGCCCTTTTATTTTATTTTTTTTACCGAATTTAAAGGTTGCATTCATTCACATAAATCACAGAACTCAGTCTGACGTATGCACATGTGTGTTAGGACATGCTTAACACCTATTATAACCTTGGTTTGACTTTTATGTTTACAATTAGCCAATTTGGTAACATAAAGAAAAGAAATTGAGAAATTAGGAATAAGCAGCGATACATTTTTGTCCAACAAATCCACCATGAGAACTGCACCCAATGAATATTACTTAATGCATTTTTATTGATCCTTCACCAACCTGTAAAGGTAGTCAGGTAAATAATGCTTTGCTCCATCCATCAGCAGCTGATTTAGAACTTTAGATTTTTCATTTTGTTTTGTTTTTTATAGAAGATTTTTGCCTTCAGTTCCTTCTCTGTAGTTTTTTCTATTCAACCTTCACATTTCTGACTAAGGAAGTTTCTTAAACAATAGTCGATTGGATTTCAGTCTAGACTTTGAGATCCTCATTGTCTGCTATGTTCTGATGCTTGTATGAAATGTTGGACCATCTTGACAGAATCAAATATTTGTCAGGATACCCACAGCAACAGGTGGAAAGAAATCCATGACATTAGACCCAATTGATCACTTACTGATTTGAAATCACATAGGTCATAGTCTAAATCACATGTTTTGAGATTTTAAATCAATAGGGTTTATGCACGGTCACTTCCTGGTTACGATAGGCCAGCCCCCCTACCGTCGGACTCAATGCATTCCTATGACAGACCGGACAAAATGGAATTATTTACTTGTTTTTTTTCAAAACCTGCCGCGCATCACGGTAAACGATGTCCACCTGATTTTTGAAAAACACACAGAGACGTCTGTGAGAAAGCAGGTGAAGGACTTTAAGCTGTATATAACCAGCTTCATTCATGAATATGACAGTAAGCTAACAGCGTTAGCTCGTAGCTTCCATCATCAAAAAACAGTGAGACAAATCTATATAGCCGTGATCGTGGGCTCCAACTGCTTCCCAAATTTCAACTTTTTCTGATCTAGCTGTACGTTATCAAACACCAAGTCTTCATTCACCAAAAGAATAGTTGTTCCAGTGAAATAACACACGAACGGCGCCGCGCCTCCTCCTTTAGCCTCCTCCACTCGGCTCTTTGACTTACTGTGCTGCAAACAGGGGCGTGGCTACGGGTGGGCCTGGGCGGGCCTGGGCCCACCCACTGTGTACCAGGGCCCACCCAATCAAATGGCTTCCTCAACAAAATTATATATATTTGTTTTATTTTTGAGGGATTTCATTTAAGTAATGATTAAATGAAATAGAACCGAGTAAATTTGACATCAACAGCATGAATGTGTTGTTGTGATTTCATAACTATTACATCATTTGTAAGTCTTGCTCTCATTGGCTATTTTGAATAATTTCGGAACTCTCCAGACGAGCTACGGTAACAGTGCAACTGTGCGTATGCTGCTGTGACTTGTAGTGTCAACCAAAGCATTTAAGAAATGGCAAAACAAATCTTCATTTCTAAATGTTTCAAAAAACAAAAGGTGGAGGACCTGTCCTGTGTTACAGGGTTAATGTGCTTAGATGTTTTGTTCAAAGATCTTTCTGTTGGTTTCTGACAGGTTCCTCTCTTCTGCAGTTCACATTTTGCAGCCTTGTACTTTCGCGGAATGTTTTGTGCAAATTTGCATGCTTTAAACTTTTTTTTACAGCGCAGTGTTCATGCGTCCTGACGATCTCCTCCGCTCCATGGAGCGGAGCGCAGTGCGTCCTGACTCCCTTTTGCGCGCCGCGCGCTGACCAAGACTCTGGATCAGTAGCGGCGCTACTGTAGCGCCCTTATGCTCCCTTCCCTTTACGAGCTTCTTTTCTGCAGCAAGGTGGGAATGAAAATCTACACTTTTACAAGTAGAAAATATGCTTTTAACTGATTGACAGACTATAGAATCAGAACCATGGAGCAGCATGATGTCTCCAAACGGTGCGCTCTGCGCTCCTCTCTTTTTCCTCTCTCTCTCTCTCTCTCTGTGTCCAACCTGAAATAATTAACGTGTTTGACCCGACGGCTCGGGCTGAAATTAAGACCTGTAGTGATAAACACAGAGCAGCTCTCAGATCACTTCTCAGCATCAGCTGTGTTTTTTTTTTTTTACCGCAACGAGCAGGTGTCCGTCAGACGCGATCAGAAACATCAATGAAGTTTTTTATTCAGCCGTTCTGATGGTCAGGTTGTGTTTAAACGAGATCAGTGTGAAGATGTTAACGCCTGTCTGAGAGAAGTGTATAAAGTGTGCAGTGAGGGGTTTTACAGCTTTAAAACTTCTGGAATAATTGTAAAAATATAAAACTGATACTTGGCGGATTTCACCGCAATTGCGAGTTATTTTTAGAACGTAACTCCCAGAATAAATGAGGAATCACTGTATAGACACATATCTGCTTAAACAAAAATGACATTTAGAAATACACTTATTTTCAATTACATTTTTGGGCCCACCCATTTTTTTATTAGGCCCGGCCGAAAATCTATTTCTGGCTACGCTACTGGCTGCAAAGTGTCGACTGCAGACACGGTGTGGTTAGAAACGATCACGTTTTCTCTTCTTAAGTTCACAATCCTTCCTTTTTGTAGTTATTTATTCAGTGGAAATGTGTGGAAACGGACTGATGAATTCTATTCAGCTGATGCGGTACACAACGGAACACAGCAGTGTTCAGCTGTCGAGGCTTCCCGTCACTGATACTTATACGATGGCTCCATTTCTTAGTACTATAATATATATATCATACTGTACTATACTATGCTATCACTCAGTTTGATTATAAACAATATCTTTAGCTGGAAATGCACTCTAACTCTGGAAATCTTCACGCTTCAAACGGAACCGGAAATGGTCCCACGAGTTAATTTTAAACCGGAAGTTCTACTAAGTACTCTGTGCATAAAGCCTATTGTATATTTGATCCTATGCATATAAGATGCAAGACAAAATTTCAGAAAATATTTCAAACATTTTGCAATAATGACATTTTCTCAGCAGATGTCAATATCTGGCCCTGTTTTTTGTTTTAATCCACAGAGTATCCATTGCCTAAAATGCTATTGGATATAATCAAACAAGATCAAAATGCCTACAAGGCACATTAAGATTCAGGAAGCATTTAATTTATCACTGCAATGCCTATTTGCACTTGTGCACACATACAAACACACACACACAAACACACACACACACACACTATGATGCAACTCAAACCAGGAGGATTGATGTCTCCTTCCTTTGACCTGAGCATGACAGGAAGGAGACACCCCCTCTGGAAGGACCCAGCAATCCCCCACAACAAGCTCTCAGCTGCTGAGAGGACAAACAACCCATTAAGAGGAAAATATCCCTCAAAAGCATCATGTGGTCGACCAATGACCAAAACATACTAATGGTTAATCTGCAGAGAAACAACAATTCAATACATGCATTATAAAAATGGTAAATGGCCTGTATTTATAGAATGCTTTCTAATCTAGAGTGTTCTACACTCCCCAAAGCACTGTACAACACAAACAGTCATTCACACACTGTTGGTGATAAACTCCATTGTAGCCTCAGCTGCCCTGGGGTACACTGTGGATGCCATGCACCGGTACCCACCACAGTCCCTCTGACCACCACCAGTAGGCCAGGTGGGTGAAGTGTCTTGCCCAAGGACACAACAACAATGTAACCCAGCTGGAGCTGGGATTGAACCAGCAACCCAACCCTCCAGTTGCCAGACCAGTCACTCTACCAACTGAGCTACATGCTGCCCCATGCTGCACATAAGAAAAATGGTTCACAGTTTAAGAAGAATAACTTCTTCTGGGCTGCATGGTGGCGCAGTTGTTAGCACTGTTGCCTTGCAACAAGAAGGTTGCAGGTTCAAATCCCAGCTGTGGTCTTCCTGTGTGGAGTTAGCATGTTCTCCCCATGCATGCGTGGGTTTCCTCCGGGTACTCCGGTTTACCCCACAGATCACAACATGCCCTAGGTTAATAATTGTACACTGCTTGGATAAAAGCGTTTGCCAAATAAATAAACATAAACTTAGTGAAGATGTGATATTTGGTGCCACAAAAAAGTCTTATTTAAAGCAAAGTAGATTCTGCTTTCAGAATTAACTAAAAATGGAAACACAGCACAAAGGAATTTGAATGAAATAAGGACGACCAGCAATGGAGAAAAGACAACAAGGAAAGCATATGTTTGAAATTAGAGTTATTATAGAATGGGCTGAAATTTACTCTAGAAAGTCACCCAATAAAAGCCTTTAGCTTGACAGATGTCAGTCAGTCTGACTCCCATTGAGTCAGGTTAATGTCATCAGGTTAGATACTGGCACTTATAACTAGTGCTGTCATGAGATTAAAAGAAAGAGATTAATTAATTATGATCTGTAATTAATTATCTAATTATTCTCATTTTTTTATTTAACTTAAAAATTGCTGAGGAATGCCATCATCTTGAGGTATTTTCATTTAAATTCACTACATTATTCAAGCAAAACAAAAATTGAATTTAAAACAACAAAAAGTGGTTTTTTATTGTGTTTAACAGACTTGAACAGATGCAGTCCCTCCCATTTACATTCTGATGTTTTTGACACTAGTCTCAAGTGTTGCTTGCAACCTGTCATGAACCGTGGTGGGGTGGACCCGATGAGCAGAGAAGCAGGAGGCAGGAGACGGAGGTACAAAATCCAAATGGTGCGTTTTATTAAAGTAACTAAAAGCTCTGACTAGACTGAAAAGACAAAAGACCAGGAACAGAACTAGGAGCTATGACTATGACAGCGACAAGACTTGACAGAAGAGACTATGACCAACAGAACAGAACAGATGAACCCAGGACGAGACAAGAAACAGAAGGGTTTAAATACTGTGGATCAAAATCAATGAAACAAGAAACACCTGATGACAATTACCACATGAGGGAGGGGCGAGAACAGGAGCAATGACAGACATGAACTAAGACAAGACAGGGAATCATGACAGCAACCTATACTTTGCAACAGCTGTTAACGCCTCATCTTCCACCAGGCATGGACTGGCCATCAGGAGTAGCGGTCTTTGCTGGTGGGTCGATGGTGACTGGCCAGTCTGGACTGGAACGGTTGGTCGCAAACTGAGCAGCTCGTCTTAATTTGCATTTCTTGTTGTGGGACACAGCTAAACGCTGCGGAGTGATACACAAATGCTGCAGTCAGCACACGCACGCGCACACACACACACACACACACTGCCCACTATAACAGAAGCCCACATGCAGAAACAGTAAAGTTAAAGATAAAAAATGAGATTAACGTGTTTAAAAAACATAATATGATTGCTAAATACAGCTGTAATTAATAATTGCAATTAACACAATAATTTGACACATCTACTTATAACTACTCCATAGATACACACTTATAACTTCTGACTTGTTCTTTTTTAATGAAGACCGTTTCTCACCACCAATCGCTGCATTCTGTTGACACTGAACACTCACCAGTCAAAACAAAATACCATCATGTCGGGTCTGAGAGACATTGTTCTCGACTCAATGTGCTTTATGTCAGAACCAAAGTTTAATGGGGCTTGAGGTCAACCTGCCACTGTTTTGACTCTCAGCCACCAAGGGAGGCAGTCACAGAGCTGAAACAGGTAGACTGAGTAAGGTTAAGCTGCTGTCATCGCTCAAGGGAGAAATAAAGATACCAAAACAAACATTTTTAAAATGTTTTGTCAATAAATTGCAACAAGAAAGTGTAAAGGTCAGTTGCTATTTGTTTGCAATCATGTCACATGCCCTGAGACCACTTCTATCACTTCTGGTGGAAGAGGCTAAAGAGAGGATAGTCTGGGCTTCCTGCTGCCCCTGCAACTGAAACCAAGACCCTACGTGACCTGGCTATTTAAATTATTTTATGTACCAATATATATTCTAAACATATGTCACAGGAGATGCAGAGTTTTGTACCTCCAAGATCAGCATGGCCTTGTTTGGGCCATAGAAAAAAAACTGGTGATCACTGACTGCTAATAAAATCATTTAAAATACCTTTTCCACAGCACAAATACAACTATTTCTCAAAGTTGTATCATATATTATATTGTTTTTATTTTTATTTTTTTCTTCTGTTTTTTATGAGTGGGTTTTGATGTTTACCTCCAGTGAAACAAAGGAAAACAACAGAGAGATGAAGTGAGAGAGAGAGAGAGAGAGCAAGAGAGAGAGAGAGAGAGAGGGCAATAATTTGATACATTGTGCTACAAGCATTTTAAACGACGAAGCAGAGCGAGGCTTTGATGAAGCATCGTGTTTTGCGCTCAGCGTGGATGCACTGCAGGATGTAAATGAGACCTTGATTGCATTAGTAACCATTTTTTCCTCCGACGCACGCCACATACAGATGTTGGGGTTTATTTGCCTCCCTCTTGAACCGGCCTACAGGAGTTAAGCATAGTGCAGCTGTAACAGATTTTCCTCTGCACTCACCTCCTCCTTCAGTCCTGCCATCGCCTCATCTTTCCACCCTACACAATAACACCGCTCGCCTCCACCTGACCCCACCCTCAGGCCATTGTCATGACCCAGCTGGTTTCACCACAGCTCTCACAATTTTGGCCAAGTCTTTGGGGTCAAGTCAAGTCAAGTCTGATTTCTAGATTCCTGCCATCTAGTCTCCTAAAACACTGGTCTGCTTTATGTTCTGAATTCACCCCCTCCAGCTTTTAGTTTGGGACATGAAACTAATTAGCTGCAGTCCATGTCTGAGGTGATTTTATTGCCTTATAGGCTTGGGCAGTATTACGGTAATACCGTACACATCCGGTATTGAAAAATGGCAATATCCATTTAAATACCGTCATGAAAAAATGCACGGTCAGCGCTGGACTGCCGGTGAGCCGACAGTAACTTTGGGCCGGTTTGGGGCGCTCGCGCCGCCCGCTATCCAAGCGACTCATTTTAATCAGCATTTCCTTGTTGTTGCGCGAGCTCCTATAGACGCTCTTGTGTTCTGCACAACTTAGGGCTTCAGTCAACAGTGGGGTTTCCCCATTTGGCCGTATTTCCGATTTTATATTGACAAGGCAGCTAGCCAAAAACGGCTAATCCGGTTGTTCTGGTTTTGTCTCAAAAACAAAAAAAGGGAGAGAATACACAAATGTGTGCATGCTTAGGGCTTCAGTCAACAGTGGGGCCACCCCCCCCCCCCCCCCCCCCC
>SSNR01000073.1:1975848-2032027 GCA_006937965.1 Callopanchax toddi
CCCCCCCCCCCCCCCCCCATTGACCTCCTTAAAAAATGTATTTTTGCTTTATCTTTCAGTTTTCTCAGCTACAAAGTGAAGCTAACTGCCCCAATGAGTCCATCCTTAAGCAATCTAAGCAAAACTGGGCCTGTCTCCGAAGTACCATCAAGAGGCGGCATTGCATATGCATTTCTGAGCATGTTCCAGTGAGTGGATGATAGCAACCCCCCTTCCCTCATCTCCCATCTGTCTACAGACAGAGCTGCAGAGGCTAAAAAAGATCAATGGCCCGCTTCTATAAGTTCAACCTGAGAGGCAGAGCTCTTCGCTGTAATCTGAGCTACAGAATGATACACAAAACAGACAGGTTCTCTGCAGGTCTGTAAACATGCGTTTTGCTTTATTTGTTTTGAACCTGTGCCTGGCGGTGGCTTTTGGCAGTCACTGCCTCATACAGAGCAGTAAATGATTCATTCCTGTGGCTTTAATGTTATTCCATAAAGTAGCACCACAGCTGGATGTCAACCCAGTGATGTTTTGCCCTTGAGCTATAGACCATTCAGAGAAGGGAAGAAATAGTTCTTTTCCTCTGTGGCAGTATTAGCAGAATGGCAAATTGAACATGAGATAGCAGCTTAGCTGTCATTTTTCACCACAGGAACAAGAAGAAGGCGTTTGGTCAATTCTGCTGAATACATAAGGCCTGCCAGAAGCCACTTCAGACCAGGAGCTTGATTCCAATACTCGATTTGACCAAGCAATGGGTCTAATATGACAATTACACACTTCCAGTGGCTTGCTTGCCAAAAGCCCTAAAATTTAATGACAGAAGATGGCAGTTAATCACGTCCTGATGCAGGAACCGGGGTGCAGCTCAAGGGAGCTAAGACATCGCCGTAACCTGCCAGCACAATTACCTTTTAGCAATTACAGTGAGGACAGATCAGGACAACTCAGCAAAAAGCCTACAGCAAAGAGACGTCTGTCAGGCAGCACAGCAACACGGGCCACTGTCAAGGGCTGCTGCAGCTCACAGGTCAAATGCAGGACAATAGATACGCTTAAAAGTTCTCCCTCTCATGCTACATCCATTCAGAATCCATTTATCACAAGCTCAATGCTCAAAGCAAACAAGGATTTTGAGACTGTGAAGTATATTCAGCCTGTGCCATGTGATGCAGAGAAAATCTAAGATGCAAAATTTGCTGATTTTTCATAATTTGGCTTGAAAGTCATTCTCCTAAATTCTTAAGAATATTATTGTTGGTCAGGGTCAGGGTTTTGTGTTTGCTACATGTGTTTTATCCATATGGGATGCAGGCAAACACATGTTTGGGGCTGCATTTAGTTCAGGGGATCATCTGTCCTCTGTGACCAACATCTGTTAGCCTGATGATGCCCCAGGCTGATGTACAGTGTGTGAGACAGATTTACCAAGCAGACACAGACGTGCAATAAGCACACACACACACACACACACACCCCTAAAACAAAATCTAATGGCCAGATGCCCAGTGAAACTAAAACATTTTGGTATACAGATGCATTTTCGGTAATTGCATATAAAAGTAAAGTGGCAGGAAAAAGGTGCTCTCAAGCCTCGATTGTCTTGAACTCAAATAACCCTCGATGTCCTGCTTAATCCCATTGTGCAGCCATAACAGCTTTTATCCCGGTTAATTATTTCCAAATCTTAAACAAATACATAGGGTACGGCCTTCAATTAGATTTCAATGTGCAAGTCAGGCCTCTTGAGGCTGAAACTGCTGCTGTTCTGTATCCATTTTTACTCAAGGTAATCAAATGACTGATAATGCTGGCTGTGTGTTCTCAAAGATGAGAGGAAATGCAGCATCTTACAAAGATAAGAAATCAGTTTCTGCTTTTCTTCCCTTTTTCCCCCTTTTTTTGATTGGATTACATCTGTGGAGTGTAATCCTTCATAGTGCTCACTCTAGGAGTCCATGCACACCAGAAAGTGAATGTGGAAGCGAAGAGGGGGTAAGGAAGAGACTGAATGGAAGAGGATTTGGAGAGCTGAATCCCAAGACAAGCTGAGAAAATCTGAGTAGGGAGAGTGAATCAGTAACTCCATCCTTTACTCCTCTGTAAAGGCTGATGAGGCATCCTGAAGCCAAACGGGAATATTGGTGTTTAAATGAGCTCCAGGTGCAGTTTTGTTTAGCTGAACCTGATGGGAACGTCTCTCATTAATTTAACCACTTAGCTGATTTTTAAAACAAAACATGAGCAGCTCTGGATTTTACTGTCTGCAGTAAAATAAAAGTTAAGCTTATAAAAACTAGTTTTGCTCTTCTAGTTGTTTAATATCCCAGTGTTTTATAATAAATATGAGCTTTGGCTAATATCAAGAAAACCATTCAAGTTATTAAGTTTTACTGCTCAAACATCCTGATAATGTTTTTAATTCATGAAATTAGATCATCGTGTGAAAGTGAAGCATCATGATGGACATAAGTATAACATTAACAATTATCAAATATCATTTTAGATTGCATTATGAACAATCTGATTCTATTAGTGCACTGCTGTAAGAGCCAGCCTGTTGAGGGAACACTGTTTTAAAGGATGCATTGAAGCTGATTTTGAATTGCTCGTTTATCTTTCCAAAGAAGTAGTTTGATTTGATGAGTGGTTTTGGCAAAAATAAAGTTATTTACAGCTGATTTAAATCTAAAATGCACAAAGTGTCTCAGTTTATTTCAACTGTACAAAACTGAAGGCAAACGACCAAGCTAGAAGCTCTGCCATGGTGAATTTTTTCTGCACAAAACGTGGGGCTGAAAGTCTCCCCACACACAACCCCGAAATAAAACCAAAAGAATTTACAAGTAGACTCAAGAATAAACAGAAACATGACTATTTGAACATACAAGCTAAGAGCTATGAGTTGTGTTTGTCATTACAGTCAGAAAAATGTCTCATTCATACATGAGCACACAATGGCCTTCTGTGAATTCATTGCATTTGTGAGCCGTGAATCATCAGTGTGTCCTCGTTCCACTGGCAGCAGCACGTGCTGAAGGTACAACAAAAACACCTTTTTTCAATATTTTATTAGGAGCTTCATGTTGAAGTTGTTCACAGAGGAATATCGATTAATTGTGTGTGTATTTCTTTGCAAGAACCTGTACTCTTTTGTTTGAATCTTTTTACATTTATTACCTAGTCACAATTATTTCTGAAATTTAGGGGAAAGGGGGAAAGAGGAAATAATTAGTGGCCACATACGTATACCACAGTAGGGTAACCTGCTGTCCCTGAGGGATGAACTCATTTAAATTAGTTACAGAGAAACCCTGTTAATGTGATGTCTGTAGTTTTATTTCTAATTTATTAAGCTCAAGAACAAAACCTGTAGAACACAAATTGTCCAAACAGGAGTCATCATTAGAACTTGTTCAATGACCAGATTATTTCTTAGCAGACATTGTGAATGGCTATTCGTTGATTAACATGTTTCCAATTATTGTGAATGAATTATTGTTTTTTAGCATTTGCTGCCATAAAATAAAATTAGACATTTTTTTCAGGAGATCTTAAACAATTTTGCATTATTTTTTTTATTTGAACAGCTGGAGGCGGCGGAAGCAACAATAAATCAATAGCGGCCATTTCTGAATATCCCTTGTTAACAGAATGTTGTTTTAAAATTTATTTATGTGGGGCTGTCTCTGGCGAGGGAAGCACCTCTATAGTCACTCTGGTTTTCTTTCTACACAATGAACTTTGTTTTCCCAGAATTCTTTTTGTGACTACATGTGAATAACTTGACATTAAGATCCATCCAGTTTCTGAACACCTTCATCCAGTTAGGGTAGTCAGTCCATCAAAGAGCCACTGAGGATTCACAGCCATTCATTCTCTCACTCACACCTAGGACCATTTTGAGTCACCAGTTAAACTAACATGCATGGTTTTGATTCCATGGGAGGAAGCCAGAGAACCCAGATGAAACCCATGGAGAAAGAAGAACTGCACGCAGACATGACGCAGCCGGGAGTTGAAACTACAACCTCTTTGTGTTATCAGCTGTGCCACCAAGGACATTAAGATAGGAAAAAACATTTGAAAAAATATGATGCATTTCTGGTTAATTGGCAGTTTTAAATTATCCCTAGGTCTGAGTGAGAGTATGAATGGTTGTATGTCTCATTTGTCTCTACATGTCCCTGTGATGGACTGAAGACATGTGCAAAAAATGTATAGATTAATGGGGCGGGGCTTAAAACTTACACTGCAGCTAGCCGTGGAGGGGTTGGCTCTAACTTACACATTACATTATTTATGTCAGTGGGGTCACTGCATTATATTATGTTATACATTTAGATTTAGACCAAAGTTTGCAAAAAAAACAAAGCTAATCTATGAAGTTTAAAGTTGGATTATTTACTGTATTTAGATGTTTTTAATTTGAAATTCAGGTTGTTAAGTCAGTCTTTATCTTGTATCTGATAGGATTGCAGCTGACCTGCAGCCTGAAGTCTGAGCTGTGTTTAGAGCATCTGTCCTGGTGACTGATTGACCTCTGGAGACATGAGTTCGACTACAACCACTCAGCTAGACACAGAGGGAATGAAAGACATTAGATGCTGCTGACAGATAGTCACCTTTCTTGTCTGTAGAAAACAAGACAGCCATCACTTTCTCTTAATGGCTGAGAGGTCAGATCAGGAGGAGGAATAAACAAGATGGGGAATTGTTTCCTGAATTGTTGCAATGTTTATTTAATTATTTTGTTTTCATTGTCAAGGTAAGAAACAAATACAAAGTACGAGGTGCCAGTTGTAGTAAAATAATGCATTAAAAATGAACAGCTACATTTCCTCACATCATCCTCTCATTACAATTTAATGGGGTATGAAACTTTTGAACATACATTTGAAACATATATCAAAAATATAAACAACTATACAAACAATATGTATAACAAACATATGGTGGCATCTAGATGTTGATATCTGAATATACATGTGATGGTTTTAAACAAAATGTTTAGCTAGCATGCAAACTGCTAAAGCAGAAGTAGACATCTTGGAGTCCCTTTGACGGTAGGATTGTGTAGGTTTGTTTAAATGGGGATCATTTATCAGTGTTCCTGTCTGGGTTCTCCCTTCACAAATGATCCACAGTTCAATGGATTCACACACATTCACCACCAAAGGAACTCCGATACATTAATTACTTTACCCCACTTTATGTTGGTAGGCTACTTCCATTTTACAGCAGTTTGATAGTTGGCCAATAATTTAATTTAAAACTGCTCATTTATATTAAAAGTAAATATGGCTGGAACTTTTGAACATTTCTTTACAACCAGAGCCCCATTAAAGCAGCACTCTGGAGGATTTCATCAAGAGAGCAGTTTTTGAATCTAGCGTCCAAAGGCTCCTCCTCAAAACATCTCGACACGCGCGTCCGGTTGCGTGTGCGCGCGTGCACACAGCACATATACATTGCGGGCATGAACTGTACCGCTCAATGTGTAGGGTTTAATCACTCACAGTTCACAACTCTTATTCCAACAACACTACGAGGGTCTGATGAGCCCTCTCTGTCCCTGCTGCTTCTGATATTAGCTCTGTTAGCAGAGAGCTGCTGCTGGACTCTGAAGCTGAACTTGACTCGGCCCTGGATGAACTTTCTGACCAAAATAAACGCATAATCCTGTCAAGCCTTGCCATTCTGTGAGGTGAAAGGTTTAAAAATAAAAATAAATCCATCTTTAGCTGGAGAATGGGTAGGTTTTTAGTAGAAATGAGCTGTGAGGCTGAGACGCAAACAGAGAAACACACGGAGCGTCCTGTACGACAGCGCCCCCTACTGGTACAGGTTTGGTCAATGCGCGTGCATGTTGAGAGAATGCAGACATTTGAATTTCATTGGCTGAAAAATGTCGGCGGCAAGAAATAATGGAAAGGGGTCTCTAGGAGGAAGGAGGGTCTTCATCAGAATGGCAGATGTTGTGGAACTCAACCCATAGATCATAGTTTAGACCTGAAATATCATTTAAAGCATTTAGAAAACTTTGATACAGAGAAAAATGCTCCAGAGAGCCGCTTTAAATACCAGCTGACGAGATTCAGTCCGATGGTTATCTTGTCTAAGTGTGTTTGCTTTGTGCACTTTTCTGTCTACAAGAAAACACTCGTCAACAATCAGATCTTCTTCTAGCTGTCCAGAGATAATAACCCCGATTTCAGGAGACAGAAATCTTGTTTACATTCTTCAAGACCTTGTTACAAAACACCAGGTTGCCTGAGGTGAAATAAGTCATCCTCCTCAACCAGGTCAAATTAGGTACGTCTGTGCTCAAGCCCCTTGGTATGCAACCTGTACAGACCTGCTCAATTTTCTCACTGAGCATGTGAATGTAAATGTAAAATTAATAGAAGCTCATATTTTCAACACATCGTCATTACTTTGCAAGACAAACATTTGAGCTCAATGCAGTACAACACAGGACAAATTATCCCGGGTCTCATTCTATCAGCTCCTAAATGAGATGAAATTGAATTAGATTATGCTCGAAAATTAGATGTTCACGCCAATTGAAAGTAATCAAGGTGGTTGAATCAAAGGATAATGAAAGTCTCTAGAGCTAATCCAGGCCTGCAGTGGCTCTCTCTGACAAATAGTTGCTGTGTGTCAAGAATAATGACGAGAACTAAAAAAAAAAAGAGCTACAGTGAAGAGGTTAATGGCTTGACAACATTTGGGTCAAAAAACTCTATTGGAGGTCCGCTAAACAAATATTCACAAACTCCGTGTATTGACTAAAGCGTATTGTTACTGGAGAAACCAGCAAGTGCAACTAATTTAATTTTGTGTGTGGATTTCTGCCAAGTCAGGTGACGAGGGTGCAATAGTGGAGATAAACCTGGGTAATCAAAATCAGAACAGTGCAGAGCACGCGTCAGACGTTTTGCTGTGTTACACTTTGTTCCACATTATGTGAAACAAGGCTCAAGAGAAATCTCAGGCTTGGTGCTTTCTTCAGTTTAAAGTTGTTCAGCCCAAACTCACGTATATCACATTTTAAATGCAAACTGGTTTGACGATCCTCAGGTGCCCCTCAGATAGTTTCCTCCCCCATGGCTGAAAGTATGCTGCTCTGTAAATCAGTCAACACCTTCAGCTCAGGTTCTCAGGGTGAGGTAACTCCTCAGGCACTGGGAGACAAAACTCTGTAAATAAATTCATCTTCTTAAGATAATCAATCCCTCAGATGACTTTCAATGTTCCTCCAGCAAAACCAAATCTTTGGCATCGTGGAGGTTTCTGGTTGGATTTGTTCAATATTCTTTACCAACCGTCATGACAGTTTTACAAATAAAACCTGTGCAGGCTCCATGTTTTTAAGGGCCGTACTGTGGCTTCCACAGGCCCGTTTCCACTATCAGAACTTCAGGGTAATTTTACCCGACATTCGCAGCATGTGTGTATCTCTAGTTTATCGGGTTTCTCTGAAAGGACCCATTTTTGAGCCATTTCAGGGGCCAACTGAGTACCTGAGTTGGGGTATGTACTCAGAAAGGCCAGGTAGACTCTCTGGGTCCGACTTGAGGTTAACTCATGCTGATTGGTTGTGGGACATGGAAAAGAATGTGAGCAGACGTTTCCAAACAGCCACCTTTCAAAGTCTGATGAGTTTGTCATCAGTTCTATTCATCATTTCAGTCAGCACTACCATCACTATGTAAAACAACATAACGGACAAAAATGTGGCAACCAGTTCATCTTCTTTCATTGTCGGTCTCTTGTTATTCTCTGCTTCTGTGTACTTGGCTGTAGATGCTGATCAGTGATGTCACTCTCTGTCACAATGGTTGCGATATGCTGAGGTCTTAGCAAAGTCCCTATACAGGGTATATGCAGGAATCTTGAAGTTAAATTCAATACCTTTTCAAGACTTTTTCAAGACCGTCTCAAATTTTTTTAATACCTCACCGCCATTATGCGGCAGCATTCACCGAGATTCTCTTCCGTCTTAACATTTCAGTGCGTTCGTAATACTCACCGGGAACACCAGAGCATACATTGTGCTTTAGAACTTCTGCACTGCCCGCCCTGGTGCTCTGAGATAAGGATTACTAACGCACCCTTTGTTTCCCATTCTTTTTAAAATAAAAATGACTAAATTCACACACGTTTACAATGTTTTTGGGACTCAAACTGTTGGACATCAAATTCAGATTTTTTCGTTCCAAAATTTAAGACTTTATAAAGCCGTGATACGACTTTTTAATACTTTATAAGGGTCTTGAATTTCCCAAAATTGATTTATCACCTTTTAATACTTTTCAAGACTCCGCGGACACCCTGCTATATGGCCAACACTGTATGGAGACACAATGGCTGAGAGGACCAGGCCAGCAGATTGTCCCTGTCACTTCCTGCACCACATACATTTCCTGAACGTTCCAATAGTGGAAACACGACTCATGCCTCACTGACCATCAATAACCAAGGATATTTATTTCTAAGTGTCCCTGTCTATCTATCTGTACTATATCAATCATCCTTCCATTGTCTTTACAGACTTGATCAGTCACAGGATTGTGGAATTAATTTGCCAAGAGGCAGGGCACAACCTCTACAGGTCAGTCCATCCCAGGGTCAAATAGAGCCAAAGTCCTTTGTAAATGCACACAATCACCCCTTTGGACAATTTAAAATTGCCTTAAACTATGGATAAATAGGAAACTAGAGTACTTGGGAAACCTTCTTGCTGCAAGGCAACCAACTGCACCACCATGCAACCTTGAAATTGATTTTGTTAGTAAAGAGCACATTAGTCGTCTCATAAAGGTGAGGAAATATGCCAAATGTTTAATACATGTATACAGTGGAAGGTACAGAAATTTCAGTGAAAATATAGTCGTTAAAGGCAACTGTGAGAAAAGTAAATAATCAATAAAAACTTGGTCTGTTTTATATTCAAGCTCTGCTCTTATGCTCCACTTGGAAATAGCAGTCAATACTTGACCCATAAAACTATTTGGCATTTTCTTTGCTGTGGTAAAAAAGAGTAGTTACACATGAAATTCTAAAAGTACTTAAAGAGCAAATTGAAAGTTCTTTTTTTAAATTCAGATAAAATTCTGTCCAAATGTACTATTTGAAATGTTTATTGAGGGTATTTTGTTTTACAATACATTTTTTAAACCATGTTTCTAGTCAAAGTGCCCCTTTGTGCAAAGCTTCTAAAAATGCTTATTTTTCATATTTGGACCTGTGATGTCACCAGAGGGAGCTCCCAGCTAGGTGGCGCTGCTTACAGTGTTGTCAGATGTAGATAAATAAAGTATTTTTAGGATAATTTAACAGTCTGTACGATCAATAATCCCATAAATATGATCATTTGAGCCCTTTGTTGTGTGGAGTTTGTGTAACAGATGCTTGTTTTAATCATTGTGTTAGATTTTTTAAAGCTAAACTACTTTAACATCTCAGACTGGCACAGCTCTAGTCTGCCAGCTGCCTGCTCGCTGTCGGCGATGAGTTGTTAGTTTTAGGTTAGAGCGCTCTTTAATCGAGTCGTGTGTATTCATTTTAATAAAAAATGCTAAATTATTATGTTTGTGAATGCCAATCGTCAGTCTGTCAAGACAGTGAGACAACAACAGGACAGCTTCCTTACCGGTATGGTGACTTCTGTTTGGCGACGAAAACCCCCGGCGGTCTTGGTGTAGTCCAGGACTGGATGTGATGGAGTCCCATACTGACAAAAACATTCAGTGTGACTCTAAACAGGCGCCGTTACTTCGATCCTTTCAAATTAACACCGGAACCGCTGTTAGCACGCAGCAGCTAACAGGAGCTAACGGGGAGATTTTAGTCTCGTTTCCATGATGGCAGAGTTATAATAAGTAATAAAATAACGGCACTCTGGGGGTTTGTTTTGCTCATCACAAGCAGTGATAAGTGGATCAGTTTTCTATATAGAGAACTAACAGGCTCCCTACACTGTCGTCACTTCCGGTTTGGTGAAAAAATAGACAATTCTCACAAAAATGAATCCAAAGGCCTAAATAAACTGAATTTGTGTAAATTTTTATTCAGAACAAGTTTCTATTAAATTTATCTAAACATTTGTTTAAGAGAGCGTCTAACTTAAAATATGCTCTTTAAAGGAATTCAACCAAAAGCAAAGTGACGAGACACAGATGAGCAAAAATATTAAAGTTTCTGATCTGAAATTTAAAGAGCGCAGCATTAGGCAAATGATGGATTTCCTTTAAAAGAAAATGTGTAGTCAAATGTACTCGTCACCTGGAGCCAGTAAATGAGAGTACAGATTGAGTTCAGCTACAATGCTGTTACGTAAGACTAACTCCCTATGAAGATAAATGCACTATGAAAGCCGCTTGCTTGTTCAGGGTGGAGAAAGAGTTGGGCGGCGTGACCAAAGTATGGCCCATTGACCGATAGCATCTCTTTCTGTGAGCTGCTCATAGAGCCAGCTGCTTTATGTCTGCTTCGCCGTCAAATAGGCCACTCTGTTCAGCACAGGAGAGGAGGATAAATCAAGTCTGTAGTTGCTCTCCTAACTCATTCTGGCTTGCTGAGAATAACATTCCTGCAAAACCATGGAGTTAAAAAAGGGAAGAAAATAAAAACAAAACACTCTCTACAGCCATCCACTTCAACATCTTATTTGGTTTCCTCCAAATTTGGCCTTTCAGAACAAAATGTGCCACAACCATTTCAGTCATCCCAGGAATTTACTCCAAATGATTGTTTTGCTACTCCTCCTCGTGAGTGTGTGTTGCATTATACATATGTGTGTGTATGCTTGGCTGCGGGGTAAGGAGTGGTGAGGGAGTTCCCCCACATCTGTTCACCATAAGAGCTTGTTGACAGCAGCGCTCCTCTTCCTCTCCCATCTCTCTCTCAGCTCGAGCCTTCTTTGGATTCTGTAGCCGCTGCTCTTCATCCAAGATTAAGTACAACACAGTGTCGGCCTGGTGTTTAGGGGCCTTTGTGAAAGAGAGGTCAGGTTTTTGTCACCTCTGACTAGACCTCTATAAGGTACTGAGCCATGGGGCTTTCTTAAAGCCACGTAGATCCATGTCCAAGAGAATATTTGCTTTAGATTGGATTCTTGTTACAATAACAATAGTTAAAGCCAGATAAATGTAAATTGTATGATTCATTTTGCAATTCAAAGTGTGTTTGTGTTTAGAAACATTGCCAACAAGCAGGACTCACACACAGACCACTAAGTAGCAATCTGAAGTTAAGACTGGAGTGTTTCAGTGGGAGGATTGAAAGCCGCCCAAGCCTGTAATTGGGAAAAGGGCCATTTGGACCATCAGTGTTGTCCATTTGTTTTTAAAAGGGAGAAGCGATCGATGGGCAGCATTAAGGAGATCTGTGAGAGATCTAAATGGTTCCACAAGCTCACAATCTTTACTTCCTGCTCCAGAGATACTGGCCTTGAAAGATTGGACAAGGCCTAAAGATGGAAGGGAAGCTGCAAAGTTGGCCAATCAGATGAGGCCGATATCACATACCGACACCCATCTATTGACCCCGGCGTCCCCTCGTTTCTATAAAGCTGCTACAAGTTAAGATCTCTCATCGGCCTTACATCCAGACAAATCAAACCCAGGCAGGTAGCTGGATAACACCACTGCTTGTTCCAGTCTTGATTGTGCTACTAATTAGCTTTGGTGTAATGACTTTTAGTGGAAAGGTGTAATTGAAGTTCTTGGGTTCAATTATATCCCTTAGGGCTCTGTTGGCATGACGAGCCTCACTCTGGATTGAGTAATTTCACATCTTTGTTCTCTCTCCCAGAGTCAGAGCTTTGCCGGTGCCTGAAAGTTCATCGATCTACTCTTACTCTGAACATGCACGGTATTGACAGCTTGTGCGCCAAGATGCTGTGAAGACCCGTGGGTGGGAGCAGCTCAACAGGAAAAGGAAAAATCTAACTTCATGAAGCCACAGAAAGAGGAACCCACCCCTTCTTTTTTAAATCCCTTTTTAAAAGTGCAGCATAGTGTTTGTTGTTCTGGAATTTAAGTGAAACCTGCAAAAGATGCACACCTGCTCCTGCATCAGAGACGGTGGCTTAAACTGGTGGAGCTGTGCAAATGGGTCCTCAGAGGACTCCTCCGTGTCTTCCCTCTCCTTCAGAGTGGAACATTTTCTAACAGCTGGTAGACAATAAAAAGTGAGTGCACTCGGGCTGTGATTTAAAAAGCCTGGCAGAGGTTTTATGGAAGGGGAAAAAATAACTGTTAAGATAAGACTGTCGTTTAGAGCGGGACACTTAGTGACCCAGCTCCTTTGTGAAACGTTCTATATCATTTCCATAAAGCCCAATTAATCCTTAGTCATCATATTCATTTTAATATCCCTGTTTTCTTTTATTCTGCTCATAGTATGGACAGTTTCACATGCTAGCCAGGGTTTTTACAGCTCGTCATTTTCATTTTGTATTGTTTGTGTGATTTGTGGCAGGGTCCACCTTTTCCTGGAGCAACTTTTATAACATCAGTGTTATAAATTTTGTTTTACAATTATTATATTGAATACATTTCAAACTAAACTAACTTCTGTTACACACTAGGCTTAGTTTCCCTTTAGACAAATGCTTGAAATTTAATATATATAAAAGTGAATTTACCTCAACGAGTAGAGGTTTTGTTTTTATCATTTTTATCATAATAAAGGTAACACTCATCAAATTTACTTAAGAGGTGTAGTAACTGATATGCTACAAGGTGAGAGTACACAAAATGAAATCCAAAATGTTACTTTCATCTACAAAAATTGCAAACTGTAATATAAATATATAAAATATCTCTCTGAAATGATGCAGTTGCAACCCCAAACCTCTAGAAAATGATAGGATAACGTCTGACCATCATCTGGACCAAACCTACCAGTAATCCCCACCCCCATGTCCTATTATAATATAATAATAACAATAATATTATATATATATATATATATATATATATATATATATATATATATATATATATATATATATATATATATATATATATATATATGATCTTTATTAGAATGGGTTTAATTTGAACCCCAACAGACATGGAGATGGAAATGAAGGGGGGAGGGTATAGAAAGAGAGGTGGGTGAGAAGGTTAACAGGGAAAGAAAAGAGTACATGAGGTACGAAGAATCTGCTTCTGGACCTGCAAAGAGAGAGAACAAACAAACAACACAGGGCATAGATACAACAGCAATAAACAGCATATATCTATACAACAATGGCAGTGTCCTTAAAATGCACACTGTAAAGATTAATTCAAGGTGTGTTTAGTGCCAACCAGCCCAGGTCAATGTGTTTGGGAACAACTGAGTCCATACTTCTGTAAACACTTTGTGAGCACCTGTGTGTATGTAAAGTTTTCCCATAGTATTATTCAATAATAAGACCATAAGTAAGATACCATAATGTGGTAATAATAATAACTCCCATAAGATAATAAGTGGTAACTCCCTGGCTGGCGGGGAGTTAGCACTGTGTGCTAACTTAGCACTGCTTGCTAACTTGTTCTCATAAAATCTGTTTTTGTCTTTAAAGGGTTCAAAAGAGTCCAGCAAGGCAATAAATCTGAGCAGTTTTAATTCCATGCAGGTTTCAACTTTTTCAAAACTACTTATCCTCAGGACCCACAATGCAGTGCAATTTCTGTGAGTTATGTGAGAATGTAGCCTGGACCTGCTTACCTCATGTAGAAAACATAACACCTGCAACTGACTTCAGTGACATTACTTGAGGCAATTTACCCAAACGCGCCTTTGGAGTCACAACAGTTTAACACAACTTCTTCACACCCACGCTCCCTGAGACCTGTAAACGTATGGGTGTTCAAAACGGGAGGAATTTTCTTGTTAGCACTTCATCTGACCTTATCTACAGCAGAAAAAGAAACAAAACAAGGGCTTGTTTAAGGCTGGCTTTATTCCCATTGTAGCATGAGTACACAACCAGCATGTTTAGATGTTTTACAAACAGAAACAATGTGGAAGAATATAACTTCACGAGTTCTGGGTCTTTGTCCTGAAACCATTCTCATACAGTTTTTGTTACAGTTAGTCTATATTCTTAAGATTCTGCAAGAGGGCAAGTGGAGCCTTTTTTGATATTTGCACCTTTTTGCTCCTCAGCCTCTTGGCTATCCCTCGTCTCCCGACGAGTCGCGCTCTCCTCTCGCCGAGTCTCTTTGTACCTTCTAAAAGTGCTCGTCTTCCTCTGAACCCACCAAAGCTGCCATGACTTTGATGTGAGTCGGGGAGAAGGCAGTGAGTTCTCACCTGTCAGCTTTCATGGCTCCCTGAAGGTTGACTTTGAGCTGGTGTCTGTTAAATTGGGATTGATCGCAACAACAGGAGCCACACACTCCACACACACGGACAGGAGAAAAAATAAAAATGCAGCATTTTGTGACAGTCTCACAGGGGTTACCGCTGCATGGGAAAAAGCTATAGTTTTTCATGGCAGATGAAGCAGTTTGATGTGGCCACACAAGCTATATTTTATCATTCTATTTTTCTATGGAACATTGGGATGTCAGACAAGAGGAAAAAAAGATGTTGCATGGAGGGCATGCCTAATATTTGTATCAGTTATTCTTCTGGAGCACAAACTGCACCATTACAGCTGGAGAATGATAAATACCTCATTTCATCTGGAGTCTCAGAGTCTCAGTCCCGCCTGGTTCTGAAACGAGCTCTGCCTCTCTCAAATCTCTCCTCCCCTCTCGCCATCTCTGTCTCAGCTGCATGGAGACTGAATAACAATTGTCAAACTTAATGCTGGAGCTGCCAAACCACATGTTTGGCCTGAAAATTTAAAGACATGCCGTCCAATTTGTTTACCGTGAGGTGAGGCTGCACAGTGTGTGCTCTGTTTTCTGATGCTTTTGCAGAACACAATAAGCGTGACAGAGGCGAGCTGATTGGTCCACAGGGAATGGCAGCATAAACACAGCAGGACAAAGTTTGTGAGCAGAGCGCCGAGGAACGCCCATTCTCCAGGTCACTTCTATAGCCATCATTGATCAGAAGAGAAATGTATTCAGCTATGGAAGCTCAAATAAAGCCTCCCGATCTGCAGTGATAAATGTGTAAAAGGCAAAGAGAGAAAACAGAGGCAGAGGAAGAGAGAATGGCCATTAAAGGAGGAGAAGAAAGATTCGAGAGCCCCCAATGGATGCTACTGTCAGCTGTGGGAACCCAGATGAAAGTGGTGCAGTCAGATACCAGCACTCTTTGATCCAGCCTTTGTGTGATAAACATCACGCTATGCCAGCCATGCTCAGTGCATCGTGCCAGCCGGGCTGTGAAGGTGGAGGCTTTGAGTGGGTTTCCAGCTCAGCCCGGCTCAGGACCAGCAGCACCACACACACACACACACACCAGCATATTGCTCTCACTTTCTCTTCTTTTCTTATTTTTATCTTTCATCCACCCCCCCTACCCCCACCCATTTTTTAGTTCCTTGTTAAAGATGCAGCCTCGGTTCTACAGGCAGCCGCTCCTACTGTGGAGCGCGAGTCCCATTTGAACCAATAATCATCAAGTGTTCGGAATTAAAAGTGTGCAGGGAGAGCATGCTTTTTGCTGCTGTGTGTTGTAATAGTAATACTGCAGATGAATATTTCATATCTGCCACAGCTTTGAAACACTGCAGGTTTGCGATGTTAAGTGTAACAACGGAGGTATGAGGGAATTCTGCCAGAGCTGCCGGAATAAATCCTCAACCCTTTTTATTTCCCTTCTTTTTTTGTGCATAAACCTGTGCAGGCTACACTTTTTTTTTAATGGTATAAGGCAATAGGAATCCGTCTCTCAGCCCCAGCCTGCTTGCCTACTGTAACAAAGCCACATGGTGATTTTGATTCACTGAAAGGGGAACAGGATTACTCTGCTCTTTGCGATGCTGTGAAGCTAAAGTGTGTAAGTTGGAGACAGAAGAGGAGCCGGCTCCAAGTAGAGGGGAGGAATGAATGCCATGCATGTGTGGGAAGTGGTTTTGGCAGAGTTTGAAATTAATGATCTCAACATGTGCGATATGGTTGGGAATCATCAGAAAGAAAAGTGCAGACAAAAGCATTTGCAGTAACAGCCATGCAGTGGCCACAGATGGAAAAACCACAAGAAGCGGGAGACAGACGCTGTAGAGAAAACTTTTAGGGAAAAAAATATGTTCTTTTATTACAAAATGTCAACTCCACTGCTGTTAAGGTCTCACACACTGATTTAACTTGGAAACTGATGAAATCCAGGGGCATCTGAGGACAAACCAGCTCTCTTATTCCCAAACAGTCCACTTGTACAACAATCACCCTATTACTATGGCAACATGTTAGATGTAGGAGGGTCTGACATGTGCTAACGATCTTCCAGCCGTTGTGCTGCACCCGACAATGAGCGATGCATATTTCTTGCAGATGGCCAGTTTATGAATATATGGCCCTGGGTTCATGATGCGTGGTGGAGCAGCGATAAATGAGTCTCTGCAGGATAAACAGAGATTTTATTGGCCTGAAAGGGGGGTGCAAGAAGAGAGGGGGGCTGACTGAAACATCCTGCCGTACATCCCTCGTATTACACATACACAAATAAGGGTCAAGTCAAGGTAACATGTTAGGATGGTTTGAAAAGTCTGCTGTCAGTATTAGCCTTTGATGCCACCGAGATCTTGTTACAACAATTTCTGTGATGTTTAAGATTCAGCTTAAAATTAGACAAGAATCTTTTTATAGTCCAAAGAATTGAGTGTAGTTTCATGATGTATTTAATTGGAGAGCCAAAGTTACACATGCAATGACTTTTAGCTAACTTGTCATTAAAAATGGTCTTTAACAGAGAATAAATTATTTTTGTACATTTAACCATTAAACAAGAAACAAATCCCAAACTGAAGAAGATGGTTCTAAATTCCTTCAGATCCACAGTAGGATGATTCTGATGACACAGTTCTGGATGCTGCAATCAAAGCTGCAACCCAACAAACAGAAAATAATTAGCAAACCAAGATTTGAATATGAGTTTTAATCAGTGAGTTCTAAATGTCTTCAGATTAATACAACTTCAAAGGAAGAGACCCAGAGAACGTGAGTCCTCTATAAATATCTGAAAGCGTTAATGTGCTTTTAAGACAATTGCAAACTGAGATATCAAGTGTGCCAAAGTTTGGGGGGGTTGTCAGGGCCCGCCGAGCGTATCCAACATTGTCATTGCGGCTCGCCTGTCTGCCTGTGGAGAACATGCGCTGTTGACAAGAAGTGAGCGCTAGCTCCTCTCCGCATCAGTTTTGGATCACTACTCTCAATCAAAGCCAGGGGAGGAGGGCCCGCATAATGTGACAGAGCCTGTCTCTCTCTTTGCCTTTTGATGCCTGGGGAAGGCTCAACGAGAGCAACCCCTGTCAGAAACCTGCCCACAGGCCTAGACACAAAGAGATCCAGGAATGTGAGGAGCCAGATAAACAGGCAGACAGAAAGTTGCAGACACCCCGACAAACAAAACAGCAGCAAAGGGGCTAGAAAAGTGGGGGTGCCGTAAATGAGGAGGCGGCAGAGTGCAACGACAGAGCAGGTAGATGCATCAAAGCCTTAAAACATCCAGCTTATATAAACGCTGTCAGCGCGTGATAAGACTGCACTTTTCATTAAACAGCCCCAGTGGAACAGCTAAATGTATTTGCAAATAATGGCAGTCAGGTTTAATGACATTATGAGCCATTAAAAAGAAAAAAAAAGTGACTGATCTTATCATCTCCTTGTTTCACATTGATTGCTATATCTGATATCTTGTTTCATATCTTTGCCCATCTAATGCACTAACAGCTGTGGAAATCAGAGCTGATGTGCATTGTTAGCTGTGTTTATTGTGGTTGTGTAATTACAAACTGTATAATGCACAATCTAATTTATTAGATTAGTGAAAGGACTGTAAATCAGTGATTGTGAGACGGCACGTTTTCGTTGCTGCTCCGCTGCTGTTGCTGTTGTAAACAGTGCCATCTAGTGCTCTCCAGCTGGGTCTGGGGTCAGACTGGAGCTCTGAGGATACGCGAGCAGCTGTCAGAGACAAATTAAAAAATGTTAGATCATTTACTTCTCTCACATGCTGGAACAGATGAGCTTTTTGGAATAGTTTGTCAAAAAATGTCTGCAGTCCTCCAAAGCAAGACAGTTCTCGTGTTAAATATGTCCGAATGTATTGATGTATATGGGGGTTTTTTTTGTGCTTGTTTTCTAAAAGAAACAAATGAATGAATAAATAATGTTGCCTCTGGACAGCACCAGCAGGACAGGGTCATCTGAGGATACACTGAGTGAATTATGTGGAAGACAGAGCTGGAAACTAATGCACCACAAAACATTCCTCAGCTTTTACACTACGGAAAAGAAAGCATTACTCCAAATCTCACTCAGACACATCATGCAACATACGTAGCCAGAGACTCAAAATAACCCTGACCAGACTCAGACTGGACCTCTTTTAGCGTTTTCTTTTTCTGTCGTGGCAAAATCTCAAGGAAAGTATTAGTCAAACTTGCCACTTGTGTGTAAATGAGATCAAGATGGATTATGAGCTCTGAAATCTATTTGAGGCCTTATGAAGCTCAAGATTTTCATCCACAGCTCAAAGTCAGTGGAGACCCAGATGTGGGGTGTGCAGAGACAGGGCAACTTTGAATGTGATTTCCTCTCTTAAGCCTTTAGTGTAGGTAAAGACATTATAGGCAATCAAACCTCTTAGCCCTTCTACTTGTGGGATTTGATGTGCATTACTGACAATGAGAAATGGTCTGTCTGAAACACAATATCTCACATCAGTGGGAGATGGGGGAGAAAGAGGGTGAGGGAGAGGGTGATGCTAGCAAGAAAGTAAGAATTGATCCAGCCTTTCTAAGAAATCAGAAAAGGTCAATAATTTAAAGAAAATTTTAAATGTATGATTTTTAACAGGATTATTATATTTGATCATTATAAAATTTGCAAAAGCATAAAACAGCTTGAGTTAACGAGAGAGCTGACTAAGCTTGCTGTGGTTAGCTGCATGACAATAGTCAAACATATTCACCTTGTTAGCTTGAAGTTGTGTAAAAGTATAGATAAACGCTTACGTTTATTTGTAAATATTAGAACAAACAGAGGAAACAGTAAACTACAGCAAAAGTAGTTAACAAAAAATGATGAGCTAAAACAGATCACTAAAGGGACAAGACTCAGACTGGAGCACGAATCATGCAAACCTTACACGCATGTAACAACCAGAGTAAACCGCAAAGGGTCAAAGGTCGTTTGGAGGTGTATCCAGACCAGCTGCATTTAAAAACCTCAACATTTTGACAAAATCGTTGAAGATCCTTTTCATTCAACTACAGCTTAAGTTGTTCAGGTGTTGTCAGAGAAAGGCTGCATGATGGTGAGTATATCTGCATATACTGTATGATTTAGCTTCATTTATTGGTAAAATACATGAGTACAATCTCTAACAGACATTATTTAAAGAAAACTCATTTCCACACAACACCCTATGACTTATATGCTCATTCTATCTGATACCTTAATGATTTCAGATAGTTAACAGCTCACAGCTGTTTGAGTTATAAACTAATAACTACAACCAAAAGTGTCCAGATATTTATTCAGGGACCAAAAAACTATAAATAAAAAGAAAAAAGCTCCAGCAAAACAACGATGTTTGAGAATAACTCCGCATCAGAAACTACGTATGGTCAAATAAAGGCAACAGAATCCACAACATATCATTATTTTAATTATTAATTAAAATCATTAATATCTTAACAACTATACACAGAGCTGGTGCAGTTTCTACAACATTTGAAAAAAACTAATTATTAAGTAAAAAGTCCCAAAATGTAAGATTAATAAACAGAAATTAGAGTCATGATAAGGTAACAGATAAATGTTTTAAACTATATAAATTTAACAACAATTACAAAGTTGTTCAAACAGAGAGTTTCACAGGTTAAAACAGATGTAAAAATCAGCTCACTGATCCGGTTTCTACAGCTAATCCTCTGAGTCTTTTATTACATCAAAGCTTTCAAAAAGTGTTTTGGTTCAAAAAGTGGAATTTGCTGCTGAGTCATCGCTGAGCGGGTTCTACTTCAAAATGATGTTTCAGTCTTTTATTTGAGCCTCTGTAAAGGCAGTATATACTGATAGATTTCTAAAGAGTCCTAAATGAAAAGCGAATGAAGAAATGATGTAAGTCCACTGCCTGACATGCTCCGAGACAGAAAGGGAGAAAGGTGAAATAAAACCTATATTGAGGCGGCTCTTCTGTAATAGACATTTTCACCTCGCTGTATTCAGTCTTATCTGTGCCCTTGCCCATGATAGAATTGAGCTTTTCAAAGTGGCTGCACATTAAAAGCCTCACATATTGATATGCATTTGAAAATGAGTACAATTTTAGGCTTTTATTAACAAAGTGGCCTAATATTTTTATAATCAGGGTGAAGTTAGTGGAGCTGAAAGAAAGCAGATGTTTCCTTTAACTGGTTTTCACCTTGTAAAGGACGTGCTGCCTCTGACATTTAAACAGAACGTAGAAAATGAATCCACTCAACTCTGTTGTGGTTTCAAAGTCAGCTGGACCTCTAGTGTTACTTCTGCACATCCTCCACACATGTTCACACACTCAGACACACCCAGCACACTTCCCTTCTCCTAGCATGCTTTCCTTTTGGGACTTCCTTTCCTGAGTGGTGTTTTCTTAGTGCCCGGTCATCTTCCTTCTCCTTGGTCCTCTTCCTCCCGTGTGTGTGTGTGTGTGTACTATCCTTAAGCTTTGTCTTAACATTTTAAACTTTACATCTTCATATTTTAACTCTGAGTTTTAGTCCCTATTTGCATGTTTTTATGCACGTGGTTTTTCCAAGTGTGTGACACCAGACAGATGTTCATCCGGCCAGCTGACATCAGTGACCCTTTTAGCTGAAGCATAACTTGTAATGAGTGAATCACCATCCCCCCCAAAGCCCTCAGGTCTTTGTCCCTCCATATGAAATGTCCTGAGACAGTGGATACAGGATGTATACACTCAGAGGGACTGCGGGGGTGGAGAGCTACCAGCTGAGATCAGAGTGTCAGAGGCTCCGAGTCTCTCCTCGGTTCCTTTGAGCAGCACAGGATTTATCTTCTTCCTTTTTTATTCAGTGTCAAAATACAGCCACACGTTCAAATCTGTCAAATGTTTGTGGCTTACATACAACCCCTCTCCCACACACACATGCATGGACACACATACACCTTTTTTGTCATTTCATAATTTTCAGATTTCTATCCAATTGAATTAAAAATACATGTGTGTATGCTGAAAATAACACATCTAAAATTGAAGGAATTAAATGTAGTTTAACATTCATCCTCCCACCCTGAGCTCTCTCATGCTCCTCTCCTCGTACGTTAGAAAACACTTTGCGTTCAGATAATTGTTGATTTTTAATAGGATCTTTTTTAAGTGTCTGATGTTTATTATGTATTTTATACTTGATTTTAAAATGTGCATTATGTATACATGTTTTACTAATGTTGTTGATTTTCAGCCTGTATTGCAAACTATAGGATTTATTAAGATGTTTAAAACATTTTTAAAACATGAAATGTTTTAATAACGTCAATGAAAGTAACTGGATCAATACGTAGTGCAACAGATAGAGATATGTTCACACACTGCAGAACAAAGGAACTGCAAATATAAACCACTATTCAAAATTTTGAGATCACTTGGAATTGATCTAATTTTCTATTAAAATCAGTGTGAATAGGAAATGCAGGTTGTAAAGGAAATGATGAATGGTTACCTCAAACTTTGCTTTCATAAATAATACTTTGGCAGCCCTTCACTTCTTCTAGCTGCTAGTCTTTCATGTAATCTGATGAGATCTCACCCTGGTAAAATAAAGGTTAATTATAAGATGGACTGTTCACAGAGCCTTCCTCCATTCCATCCAGTCAAACTGCTTATGCAGAAACTCAGAGTTCAGACCAGGAGACTGCTGGTTGATCCATTACAGTCAGAATTATTAATGCTGACACATTTTAGAGATGTGCTTTGGGTAATGATTATCACTCTTTCTAAACAATAGACTGATGAGTCTGAAGAAAGTTCCCTCTTCCTGGTCATTTTGATGCAGGAGCAGCTGCTGATGCTTCAGAGAATAAACTCCTCTAAAAACACAGGTTTTTTGTTCCCTCGGAAACACAATCACTTAATAAAAACTGTGGCCGATTGCAGGCTAACAAAAATGTAATCATTCTTTAAATTAATTTTGAATATTTTGTGAATCAGGTGGCATGATAATCTTCCTTTAGTTTCTTTGGAAAAGAGAAAGTTTCAAAATGATCCCAAATGTTTGCACTTTACATTATCCTAATAATAAAAATATAATCAGTTTGACAGTAAAATATTTACATTGTGTATTATATGAGTCTATAGAAAAAAATATTTTTGCCACTAAGGTCTTAAAAAAGCAACAAGCTCTCAGAATAGATGTCTGATTCTCTTTATAAATCTTTCTCAGCTTCAATATTGTTTAGTTGGCATTTGCCTTTTGGTGATTTTAGAGAAATATTTTATTTCAACATTTGTTTTAACATCGACAAACTGTTCAGATCTTTTTTAGCATATTTATATTTTGATCATTTACACTAGTTGTTCCATTCAGACGTCATAAGAATTCCCCTTTAACTCCATAAATCTAATCCCAGCATTAGAAATAAATATTGCTCATGTTACAGTAATTCATCATTTCTGATTTTATTGAAGGTTCAAAATTCATCTTGTCTGGACAATCTATTTTCACAGTATTGAATAAATTAACCAGCGGATTTCCTCACAGACACCAGATAAAAGACATGGAGTCTAAATGACTCCAGCGATCAGTGGACTCATTATGTTTGGATGTAATCAGTTTTTTGCGTTCCTTTTGTTTCCTCACACTCTTGTTTTTGTGCGATGCAGGATCAAGGGTGAGGGTGCGGAGTAAACGCTGTATGTAATGAATGAGTGGAAGAGTGACGTGATCTTTGCCTGACAAAGCCACTTTCCCCCCGACCCCTGAGTTTAGAGGTTAATGACATCATTAGCATTCTGTTGGGGCTTGCCTGCCGTCTCTTTCCCGGCAGAGTTTGGACTATGCTCAGAGGCTGACTAAGCCAGGGACTTAACAGGCTAGTCCGTGTGTGTGTGTGTGTGTGTGTGTGTGTGTGTGTGTGTGTGTGTGTGTGTGTGTGTGTGTGTGTGTGTGTGTGTGTGTGTGTGTGTGTGTGTGTGTGTGTGTGTGTGTGTGTGTGTGTGTGTGTGTCAGAGAGGCCCAGACAGAGCGACAGACAAGGTGTTTGGTGGCTATGCAATCTTCCACAGAGCTGGTTATTGTGAGTTAGATGCTGAGAGTGAAGAAGAAAGGATGAGAAAAGCAGATTGGACTCTGAAAGGTGAGGGTAGGAGGGAGCGCGCACACACACACTCACACACACACACACACACACACACACACACACACACACACACACACACACACACACCTAACAAACACTAGGATTTTCTGCAACTATATTTATGAGGGCCTTGATTAGATTTAATCCAAAAATGTAATTACTGTAAGCATAAATAAGGGTTTCCGATGTTTTAGCGAAAGGTCAGGGAGGATTCATATTTATAACCCTTGATCATTTTTTATTATTAAGTATTATTTCTGTGTTATTTATTTGTTTGACTGGTTTCTGGTGACTTTTGAAGCATAAATTGCTGTTAAAGATAGGGCTCTGTTTCAGACACAGTTCTTGTTATTTATGAATCTCAGAGTGTTAAAGGGAAGTTTCATTGAGTTCTATTGATCACTAATGATGTCCCTGATATTGATCCAAATGATTTCAGAATGTGTCTGCTGACACCAAATTTCTATCCGATACTTTCATTCATTTGCTTTTTAAAATAGTGTCAAAGCAAAAATCATGCAGACTACATACCTGATATGCAAGTTATTAGAATCTTGAATCTTGAAAAAAAAACAATCTTGAATGTGCTTAGCTTAGGAAACACTCAAAAGTCAGGCTCCATCTTCTATTAGAGATCTTCTTGTTCCAGATGTCTCCATCGTGGTTCCTAGAGCTTCTAAAAGCAGAATGAGTCAGACACCCCGTCTACTTTTAAGACTCATTCAGACTTACATCTCAAACAATAAAATGAATGATTTTGTGAAGCTAACGGCAGATAAAAATAAATTAAAAGTATGTGTTTTAAGTTTTATCAGGAAAAGATACCAGATAATTGCATTTTATTTAAATCTCATAGAATAATGTTTTCCACTTTAATAAACCAGATGGATTTGAGGGTAAAATGTCATCAGTTTTTTCTGACTGGGGTGAAAACTGAAGAAGCATTAAAGTTTTTGAGTGTGGTTTCAGATTGATCCTCCTGTAAATAAACAGAGCTATGTGGGTGAAGCTCTCTCTTAGGAACGCTGCTCTGACTCAGTGTTATTCTGATGATGTTGCTATAGCTGCAGAAGCTCCCGCTGATGGAAACACTAGTCCACAGACTGCTGTTCCCTGTTATTTCTGTATGATCCTAATTGCTTTGGTTTGTGTGTGAGTTTTGTACATGTGCTTTCATTTTTTTTTCCAAGGCAGTAGAGGGAAAACAGTTATGTAATGAATGCTGTCGCTTTGTGGTTGTGTCCTCAGGGGAGCTTTCCTCCTCCTTTTTTTCAAATTTCATTTTCACTTTTCCCATTCGTTTCCATTTTTAATTAGGCAGCATCACTCTCCAGCACTGCTCAGTCTGACGGCCTATAGATTTATGCCTTTAATGGTGAGCTGGAGGCAATTTTCAGCACAATCATAAATAAACCTCCAGTACAAGATCACTGCAGCATCAAAGATTCAGTAGCATTCAAGCAATGACCACTTTTGTTGTGCTAATTCACATGATGACATTTAGCTTCCAGCCTGTTAGACAGGCTGAGCAGAGAGCAGGAAGGTGTCAAAGATAATACCTGAAAACAATAATTTAGGAGTTTTTTTTTTTTAATTCTTTTTTCTCAGCAGGTGACTCTGTTGGTCACACATTAACTGAGCTGTAAGGGGTGAGGCAGGGTGGGGGTGGGGGTGTGACGGGAGTGATTTTATGAGTGAATCAGTCTATCTAGGTGGTGGAGGTTGAGGCGCTCACAGCAGCATGCCAGTTCTTGCACAAAGTGAGTACGTCTCACCTCTGTGACAGAGTGCTGGACCGACCCAAATATAACGCTGCTGGGTTCTCCGGTTCTCCTCAGCTGACTGTCAACATCAGCTGGGCGGCACTAGCTCAGTTGGGAGAGTGGCCGGTCTGGTAACCAGAGGGTCACCGGTTCGATCCCCAGCTCTGGCTGGGTTAGATTGTCGTTGTGTCCTTGGGCAAGACACTTCACCCAACTTGCCTGTGTGAATGTGAGTGTGACTGTGTGTGAATGTTGGTGGTGGTCAGAAGGGCCGATGGCGCAGAATGGCAGCCTCACCTCTGTCAGTCTGCCCCAGGGCAGCTGTGACTACAGACATCTGTCATAGTTTACCACCACCGGTGAGAATGACTGTGTGAATGAATAATGCAACTCTGTAAAGCGTCTTTGAGTGACCTGAAAAGCACTATATAAAACTGATGCATTATTATTATTAACATCCAAACAGCTTGTCTGGAATCAACTTAGGCAATACAATTCATGTAAAGTCATGTAAAACATAATTCCATGTCTTGATGGAAATCTTGGGGTATTTCAACACGTTTGACCTCCAAAAGAACTATTTGATCCTAATGATGTCTGAAGATGTGGCTATTTGTTTTAATCACACAATTCTTGATAACCTGAATTAAAGAGAATTTAAGGTGAACAGAAATATCTAATTTAGTGCTGGTTCACACGGCAACATTTTCAATTTGCCAGCTGATATCAAATCATAAGAGACCCCAAACCTGATAGAGAATCACATATGTTAACCGTTCTGGTGCTACAGTGTGTGGTGTGCAGTCACATGGAAAAAACAACACATCACACACAATCTGATTTCACCCACAAACATTCCCAGAGCAGGCTTCTTAAGATCTAACGTGACTTCAACGTAAACAAACTTGTCAACTTTAATTTTTATGATAAGCAACAATGCAACGTGGCCGTTTTGTACAAAGAATACAAACAGCTGTTTAGATTTGGGACTCCCCTTGCTCTGTGCAGCTCATGCCTGTCACCTCGCTGTCTGATTGGCTACATTCAAAAGGCTGCATGCTCATTTGTTCTGGCTTAGATATCATACGGTGTGAACCGGCCCTAAGTCATCATGCAGTACCTGCTGGTTAAAAGATAGGACCTGTAGAATCATCGTAAAAACATTAGAAACTCACTGTTTTCTGGGAGAGAACAAACACATGGAGTGGAAAATAGAAGGATTCAACATCAATCTGCAGGGTTAAAACATGGCTGTGACTGGACACAGCTGCAACATCTACATATAATTAGACACTAAAACATGATGCAAATGAACCAAAGAAACACACCTGTCCTCCTTATGACTCGTCGCAGTACAATTTCTAAGCACCCCACCCCCATCCCCATAAAAATGATTCATGAGCTTCAGGTAAATGTAAATGTTTGGTTTCTTTTGCAGAAGGCTAAATCCTCCATAGAGCTGGAAGAAGCCAACCTATCTTCTTGAAAGATGAAGCCAAAACTTGCCGTTTACAGACGCTGCCATGTTGTTTAGACAGTCTGAGGACTCGATAACCTACTCACCTGCACACAGGCATAAGGCTGTTAAAGCATCAAATAGCAATGACTTGAGAAATTTGATTTTTTGAGTATACAACAACAAGAAGCAAAGTCTGGAAGTCAACATGCCAGAAACAAGAGAAACAAGTGATCGGAGACAAATTATGATCAGTAGTCAGAACATCATCTGATTCTCCATTTATTTCATAGTAAACCTGAAAAGCATTTCTGATTTATTTTGAGGCATTTCACATTTTAATGAGTTTCATTTGTTTTGCCCCTGTTTTTTTTTAAGTCTTGGCTTCCTGATAATTATCAGGTCTGCTTGTTTGCACCTCTGTGCCAAATCACGTTGTTCTTGTTAGGCTGCTTTGATCATCACTGAAATGAGCTGGTTTGACTCGTGTTTGTATAAACAGCACAGATCCAGGACCACACCCACAGAACCAGTCACTCCTAAATGATGCTTTTTTGTTGCTAAGTTGCCCAGCTAATAATAATCTGTCCTGAAACCAGAGACGTAAATGGAATTCTGTCCTGATTTGTTCATCAATCGAACAGACATTTAGTCTTTTATTGTTAAAGCATTGAAGTGTGATGAATACAGTTTGTAGTGACTTGTGCTGTTTAATTTTTTCAAGTTTCAGAGCTGTAATTAACCAGTGTGTCATGTCTGCAAAAGTATTGGTAGATCTGCAACTAATGTAAGACATGAACAGGAAATGAAACCGTTATTAAGTAGCCATGGTGACATTAAATCATTAAGAACATTTTAGGTAAAACGGTTCACAGGTTAACAAAAAAGAGTAAAGTGAATCGGACACTTTTATCTAGTTTTGGGCTAATGAATTCAGCAGCTTTCATCCAAAAAATAAAGGAACGAAATAAGCCAACCTTCAAAACCAAAAAAGAGTTAAAAATCTTTGTAATACAGCTTTTTTGTATTTTTATGCTCATTGGGGTAAAATAAATAAAAATAGAAAAGCTAAATGATTACACAGGGGCTGATGATAGATGTAGTCATATTAATTAATTTAGTCACAATCAATTTCATTTGAACAAATTTCGTTTGACCAAACTGACTGATGTTGCACTTTTCCATCGGTGACACATTTCCATATTTTCTCTTTTAATTTTCACTAATAATAAATAATCTTTTCACCAAATCACCTCCAAGAAGGACATATAAAGGTTGCTTCACCTGAGCTCAAAAAGAATTCACTCCTCAATCAAGTCCTGCAGTAATACTTTTTAAATTTACCTGCAGCAAAGCGACCAAATCCCCGGCTGCTAGGAAGCAGCGAAGACGCGGAGCAATAATTAGGTTTGCTGTGTGGGGAGTGTTTCCTGCACCACAGAGAGAAGCTGTAAACGTCCCAAAGATGGTGTCTTCATTAAGACGGTAGCGTCTGTAATCACAGGCAGCCCTGGTGGCCGAGGATCAAATGTCTCCAGTATTCTCTCTCTGGTGTCTCTCCGACTCTTCATCACTCTCAAGCGGTGCCGGGCTCTAAATAAAGATTTAAACAGGGAGAAGCTGTGATGAGACACTGAGCGCTTCATTCTGTAGGAGTGTCCGAATGTGTGTCCCTGCATGTGAGCCTTCCAATAAACGACAATCTGCTTCTATTGTCCTCATCAGATGACTGGTCTCACCTCAGGCACAGACTTAGATTTGAATGCCTTCATTAGATAAACTTTATTTTATTTTTGTCTTGCTTACTTTCTGGAACAAATCATCCTGATGCCAAAATAATATTTTTATGTCAAAATATCCCTAAAGCAGCGTACCTGTAAACACCAGCCGTTTCCAGCTTTTTAGCCAATTTACAGCAGAATTACAAAGTAAAAGCCTCCTGGTTACCTCAGAGCCGGAGATGATGTGACAGAGCACAGTCCTGTCCTAATTGATTCAAAGATTGCAGAAAGAAAGAAGTGTGTTTGGGAGAACAGTTGGTGAAAAGACAAAAACACACAATGGGGAATTTTTTAGATTTATGAAAAGCAAAAGAAAAAAAGGAACAAAACAACAACACTCCTACTTGTGCCCGTCAGGCAGTTGCTTATGACTAATAATGTCATGTGAAGGGATCCTGTGAGAAGAAGTGTGTGTGCATCAGGAGAGGTGTGTTTGCTTTCACAAAGGGAGTGAGACAATTTGAGTAGGACCGATGCACAGCACAGTCCCAGCAGGAGGATCCAGGGCTTCAAATCTTGTTTCAGTCTTTTGGAAGAGAATGCAGCCAGCCCTCATCTACATCTACTCTAATATCTCACTGCTGCTGTGCCTCGTTTGTTGCCCTTCTGCTGTTCAGTCCCCACGAGCAGCAGAAGGGCGTCCTGTCTGTTATATTTACTTTGTTTCCTCGACTTTGGCCGACCCTGCAGCATCCTGGCTGCCCAGGAAGCAGGGAGCCTTGTAAATTAGATTAAGATACTGTGTGAAACACTGGTTCATTCCATAATGCTGTATCGACATTGGCAGCTGCCAATAAAATTCATGACGTCTTCATCATCATTCCGAGTGGAATGAACAGCCCTGTCAGTTCGCACGGTGGGAGGAGGAGGGGGAGGGGGATGGAACTTGGAAGAAGGGAGGAAGAGGCGCAGATGCAGGATCAGGCATGTGCACACCCGAATCATTTACATACATATCCTGTCAGCAGACAATTAAAGCACCGCTCATTTGGTTGGAATAGAGCAGCAGCCTAACCTGTACGTTGGTAAAGCAAAGGGCAGCTGTGATGTGATATATATTCTGAGTTAATGCCATTTGCAGACAAGTCACCCTGAAAGAGGAGGCAAGTTCATGCCTAACCCTTCTCCTTCAACCCCAGACTCGGGATCTGTGGAATAGTTTTACATATCTAGCCAACCTGTCCGTCTGACACGACCTCAGGGCAACTGGCGGGAGACACGGGCAGCTTTAACCCAATCTCACACAGCTGCGGCTGAAAAGTGCCTCTCCAGGTAATGTGGCCTACACCCCCACCCACCCCCTCTCATCCCAGGTGAATTCCATGGATTTAAAAAAGACACTTTGAATCCAGCCAGGGCTCAGATGAAAACAATCTGGGAACATGGCTGGCTGATTATGTACGGTCGGTGAGGGGAGACATTCTCATTCATGTATGCATCGCAGCATGTGCAGTTCTTCATATTCATTATAAGAATCTGCTGCTCACTTCAAGACAGACTTCTGAGGGAACTCTGGTGCAGAACCCCGGCACAGATCCGTAACATATTGCCTCGTGGATTTTTACTGCACATGCCATTTAATTTTCCATTTCATGTGTTCCCTATGTAGGCCCATATGTGTGTGTGTGGGTCCAGTTTCTGCATCAATGAACATAAATCGATGGTATATTTGTAAACAAAATGAAAATGTGGTCCAACACATTCATAACCTCCACTTCAGGCTGGCTTTTTGAAATGTAAACACACATTACATTGCCTATAAATCCTGTTATGGAAGCTTCTGATACCTGGGAGGGGAAAGCTTATGTTCTGCTTTGCCATGAATCAATACGGCAAACACACCCATTTACCTCCAGGTTTAGACTAGCAGGAATTTTATTCTGGAAAACATGGAGTACTTGTGTGTTTGTGTGTGTGTGTGTGTGTGTGTGTGTGTTTTCAGCTATTACAGTTCAAATGGTAAATTGATAGTTTAAACTTGACTTTAAAATTCTATTTATTGACCTTTTAAAACTTCCACTACCCAGTATTTACAGATGGGATGTGTTATACAGACCGCTTACACAAGCTGCAGCAACAGTAGCCTGATATACTGCATATTAATGTTGGGCCAATAAAAGCCTCAGTTACAAGTCTGGACTTTCATTAAAAAATATTAAGACCCACAAAAACAGTCTTCCTTATATAGCGTGCAGCAAAACCTTTATATAATACCTGGACTATATTATATGAAGAAACACTCACCACAATCACTATCATCAATAAATACATGCTGGTACTATCTCATGATGGGCAATAAATGCAATCACAGTTTTAGGGTTCAGATCATTAAGAGGCTGTTATCATTTTACAGACTGTCATAGACAGTTAAAAACATCTGCATTCACAATCCTACAGGAAGAACTTAGATTTGAAAATAGACACTGATAATGAAGCCTTAGTCTCCTAAAAACTGCAAAAAAACACTAAATTTGAACAACTCTTACAAATGTTATAACCAAATACAGTTGCTGATCTATTTTGAGGGCTGGTTTTTATAGTACTCTTCTTTTCAACTAATTCAGAATCAGAATCTGATCTAATTATTGATGTTTATCCCTTTATTGGCAGGTTAACCACTTTTTTGTTTTAGTAACTACATTCTCCTGAATCATGCACTAAATGTAACTGAAAAAATTAAACTAAAACAGTTGTTAAAAATATTAGTGTTCTTTTTGTTCAAACATGTTATTTACCTTCTTTTTATGTTAAAGGTCCCATGACATCAGTTTCCATGTTTTCTGACTTATCTATCATGTTGCAACGTTGAGTTCTCACCTTAAACCTGCCAGAAAGAGCAAAAAACGGCGTCCATCTGTCTCCTAGTACAGCCAGTGAGAAGCTCTTCAAGACTTCAGACCCAGGTTTCAAACAGTTTTTTTCACTCCAGCCCGCTATGAGGTCATAGTGATCCGGACTTGCTTATATGGTAAATTCTCCTCCCACATGCACGTTCACGACAACTGGAGCGAGGCAGTGCCGCCGCCATTGCCCATAGACCGTGTAGTGTTTAGTTTCAGTTTAGTTTCTCTTTCACGTGACAACACTGCCCCCTGCTGCAGCAGAAGTGTCAGGCTGCCAAATAAGGAGAAACCCAGCAGAACCGGAAGGCGGCGCTTTCTTCTGATCTCTGAGTTGCTCGTTAGGAAATAATTACAGCGTATTTTGAGTTATAATGGTGCAACGCTAATCTAGAGGCATCAAAGATTACACCTGTTTAATATAAAGTGATTTAAATATGGAGTCACAGGCAATTTAAGAACTTGTCTACAACTTTACATGTCTGAACAAAAAGAACACTAATATTTTGTTAAAGAAAGAAGCACATAATGAACTTAATAAAGTCATTATTAAAAATATTCTAGATGTGGAATTTAAAGGGCTGAGTTGCACTAAAGGAACTGTGAACTTATAGTCCTGTATTTGTATTTGCTGTTCAGTAAAGTCATGGACGTTACATTACAGTCATCCATTCATACGCTGATAGCAGTAACTGAAGCAACAGAAGCGAGGCGACCAGACACAGGATTCACATCGTCACATTTAAAAATTCGCTGACGACTCTGTCATGCTGTCCCTCCTCAGCAGTGATGGTCCTGACTGGACCAGTGGTCAGGGATTTCACTGACTGGTGTCAAGCTAACTTGTTACAGATTAAAGTTTCCAAGACAAAAGAGATGATTATTGATTTTAAGAAAAACAGCTCAGAATAAATACCTGGGGACTGTTGTTAGTGACAGGCTGACCTTTGAACCCTACATAGATTCACTTTGTAAAAAGGCTCACCAACGAATGCACTTTAATCAGAAGCTCCAGGATTTTAACATGGATTCTACTTTAATGTGGATGTTTTATCAAGTCTTAATTAATTTTTTAAATTTATCTGTTGGTAACTGGTAAGAACAGGAACAGGTTGTCAGAGTGAGTGTGCAGCAAAATTGCTGGCTCCGCCCTCACTAACCTCACTAATGTGCACAAAGCCAGGTCAGTGAAGAAGGCAGACTGATCCTGCAGACTGTCTTCACCCTCTACAGTGAGTTTAGGTTTCTACCGTCCGGCCGCAGATATCAGCTACCAAGGGTCAGGACCAACGGACTGAGAGACTCTTTTATCCCTGCAGTTTTAAAACTTTTAAATGGTCTGTTTATGTATGTTGTTTTTATGTTGTCATTTTAAACACTACTGGTTGTGAAACCAGTTGCCCCAAGGCGGGGATAATAAAGATTCTATTTTATTCTATTCTGGTAGTGAGACAAATGCTCTACCTTCTGAGCTATCACTGCCCAAGAAGGGATAAATATATCTCCTTATTAACAACTAGCTAAGCATCCATCTAGCTGTCTTTTTTTCTTTAAACACCATGAACTCACTATTAAGCCTATGATCTAAAATGTCTCTAAGTGAGTATATGAGCATTTTAGGTTGGACTAAATTACAAGCAACTGAGGAAAATGTCAACTCCCATATATAGATGACAGTGCTAATAGAACTGGTTTACATAGAAGTCCTTTTGCAGGTGTATGGAACTTTCTCAGCAAACCCTAGCACTTCAAGATATGTCTACTGGAATTTTTGTGTGACGCAAAATGACAATGATGGTTTAACAATGAAATAGTTTTTAAAACTAAGTTGTTTTAATGCTTAACAATTCTGTTTGCTGTTGGACTAGCTGCTGACTCATCATTTCAGTCAGAACTGTTCTTTTAATGTAGAAACTAACATGTTTTAGACCAGGGGTCACCAACCTTTGTGAAGCCGAGGGCTACTTCATGGGTACTGAGGCATGTAAAGGGCTACCAGGTTGGTAAAATATTTATCTTTAAACTAGAATAGATCAGAGTTAAACTAACTTAATGTATAATAAACATATTAACAAACAGTTTAAAATGGATTCTGTACATCTTAATAAACACAATATAAACAGCATTAATGCTTACTATCCAACCACATAAACACAATCGAGGGTTTTGTGGCAGGAAGTTGCAGTGAGGTCATGACACAGTCGCTTTGTCCAGCTGCACTGAAGCAACATCATCTGAGCCTGGAGGTCAGAAGTTAATGAAATTCCTCTGTTCATTTAAATAGTCATTTAGGCAATTTACTTTGCTCCATACAAACCAGCCATAAATCATCCTAATTTAATAAATGTAGGAATAATGATGAGACACCCAGCGAAGACATTTGCTCACAGAGCACTTTAATAGTCACAGTGTAAAACAGAAAGGAGTCAGATAGCATTTAAATGGAAATCCATCACAAACAAATCCTACCTGAGGATTGCTCTTCTCTCCCTAAAAGACTTTGTGTGTCAGTGTATTTTTTAAAAAAAGAATAAAAACAAAATTATCCAGCCTTTCAAGGGAGCAGCTTCTAGACAAAACCAAGGGTTTTTTCAGCTTTTCTCCATAATATTCATCCCAGCTCTTACCTAAATCAGCCAAGTGTCAGTTTGGATGCAGTGGAAGCAAGCGTTAGCCAAGATCTCTATTTTACCAGCACTGTGCCTTCAGTAGGAGGCATAATGAAGTGTGAAGGAGAAGATCTGCAGTTGTAGGAATCCCAGGAGAAATGTATTTTGTTTTAGGGACTAAAGGGACAATGTTGTACAGGAGGATTTAACACCTAACCAACATTTAAACATCAGGGGAGATGATTGAAAATTGATTGATTTTGTTGATCAATTGATTTAGTTTCAGGAAATAAAATAAAAACCAGAGTTTAAACTGGATTTTCAAAATTGTATATTCTTACCTCTCTTGGAGCATGCACCAGCTCTGCTTCCATCTTTAGTGTTTTATTACAGTCTATTGCCCCCTAATGGTTGTGAAGCTTTGATATCTCTGTCTGTGTTTGATATTTAAACAGAAATGTCATATTTGACAACAAAAAAAATACACTTTTTGGAGACATTTAATGATACTTTAATCCTCATTAACAAGCTCTCCTTTAGAAACTAAAAGCAGCTCACACAGAAAGTCCAGCCCCCCTCCTGCTAATAAAAATATCCCGTTTTGTTAGACACAACAACAGGAATCACTGCTGCAAACATGAGCGGCCGGAGAAACATCCAGCACCAAGAGAGATCAATGAAATCGGTTTGACTTTCAAGCCTAAAATGCCAGCGTACAGAAAAAGCTGCAGCTCTCAGTGCCCTATCAGAACCCGCTGATTCTTTCTGACATTTCCTTGCAATTTCCTGCACTATGCAAATGTCCTCCAGCAATCTGATTTAAACAAATGTCATGAGTGGAACAACAACTGGACATTTTTCATGCCTTCTTATTGTGTGTGTTTTCTTTTTATCTTGTCTCGCTGAAAGCAATCTAATGGCTGGACAGAAGCTAGAGACAGGGGTGACATTTTTCATTTCTTTGTGTTTTTGGTTCTTTAAAAAAAAGAGGCAGCTGGGTCACAGTGTTAATGTTAAAATTAACCTAAAGTTCTCATAATGTTAGATTCTCTGAGCATGTTGAAACATCAAACTGGCACAGTGTGTTCATCCGGTCTTCTCTGTTCAGAGGAGCGAGGTCAGAGTTCACAGCTGAACGTCTAGCAGCATGTTGCCCTTGCTGTTCCGGTGGCTCCTGCACATCGGTTTAGCTGGGATCGGATCTGAGCCCAGACGAGACAAACTGCCTGGGAATCATTATCCAGGAATCCACCGAATGTGATCAGAACCTCTGAGCATCAGGGAATGACAAACGGCCAAATCTGCACAGAACCTTCTGGAGCTCTGGCATGCATATGTGAATGACCGGGCACTAAAACTGATCCATGAGGGATAATTAATGATCCTAAACTGAATAATTATGTAATGCAGGAATCAACACAGACACAACAGGATTTTGTGGAAACATCAGAAGGCAGGAGACCTCCTGCTAACCTGAGCCTGTCCTGACTGCTTAAATGAGCTATTTATAAAAATGTAAATATTAGCCTAATAGAAAACGTATGAGACAGAAATGTGTGGACACTGAAGTGGTCACATGCAGCTGCCTCCTTCAGCTTTATTGGATCAACAGCACCACCAAGTGGAGAATGCCTAAACTGCCATGAAAGACAAAATGATCATATTGCAGACTCTAGAAAAATGTTGATTTGAACATAAATTGGACAGATGCATGTTTTGTTTCTCATTTGCACACAAACTACACAACTTGAAACGTTTAAAGTGGGACCTAAGTAGGGCCTGAGATGAGACATGATACTGAAAACTATCAGATTACAGCTGTAGTTGCTTTTTAACCTCTCAGTGACATTAATAACTGGCTACATTGCTTTATCCATTAATTTTTTGACACTTGCTCATGTACTGTGGTGCTACTGGAGGATTCCACTAATAGAAGTTCAAGCAAGACGTCTGTTTACAGTCAGAAATGGAGCTACAGAAATACATTTTGCCCCCAGGGTATAACTTGGTAACACTCTAGGGTAAAATTTTGGACTTGAAGGTATGATGCCAGGAAATATTTCTGTTTCCAAGTAGTAAAAAGTTCATAAATGTACTGAGTGTTCTAAATGTTAACGTACAATGTAAGGAGACCTTCGGTGTTTGCAGAAAGATAAATCAATAGGGCTGCATAGCGGTGCAGTAGGTAGCACTATTGCCTTGCAGGAAGGAAGTTGCAGAGACCTGTCCATGGTGTCCCCTTCCTCTCACCCAGTGGCCGCTGATGGACACCAGCTGTCCCTGACCCCACTGGATAAAGCAGTTAAGAAAACAAATGGATGGATACATCATAATAGTTTTTATTGAAACTGTATCCCACAAAATGTCCAGATTTATAAGACGCTTGCTCACTTTTTTGTCTCTTCCATGGTTCAAATCCCTGTTGGAGGACACCTGACTCTAGAGACACTTTTGATTGGCTATTTTCAGGTTGGCCAGTCATTGCCCATAATTAGTCCAGATAATCTGGAGTCCTGGGTTGGTCTTTCAGGTACTGCACTGGACTGGTTCTGGTCTTATCTGGCAAATAGATCATTCAACATGCAAAATGGCGCATTGTCAGATCTATTTGGAAATAAAGGGCCCAAACACTGATTTGTTAATTGTAAATTGTCTCACAGAGGTTAAGAGGTGGGTGACTGCTAAATTCCTCAGGCTAAATGAATCAAGACTGAATCGATTCTTTTTGTCCCGAAAAACCTCTCTCACTCATCGTTTGTTCCAGATCTTCTAAGTTTTGGCAGTAAACAGTGTGTCACTAGCCTAGGGGCCAAACTGGACGCTGGATTTTCAATGGTCCCTCAGATAAACACGGTTGTAAAATCATGTTTCTTTCAACTGTGCCGCTTAGTCTGTTTGAAACCTGTTCTTATCTATGATTCACGTCTTTATAACATCCTGCTTGGACTATGCAAATTCGCTCCTTATTGGTACCCTTGTTTCAGCCTTAAACCGGCTACAGATGGTGCAAAACGCTGCTGCTATACTGTAGGTTCTTAACAAACACAAACAGATGTACCCATATCACCCTGCTTCTGGTGCAGCTCCACTGGCTACCTGTGCTTTTTAGGGTGCAGTTTAAGAACTTGCTCTTTGTTTTTAAAGCCCTAACCCTGAATGGTCTTGCACCATCTTACCTGTCTGACCTGCTTATGTGCCCTATGTGCCAGTGGGCTCTCTGAGGTCTGCTGACTGCTTGCTACTTCGCACACATCCAATAAACTACAAAGCAAGATCGGAGAGGGCTTTAGTACGTGTGGCCCCCGTCCTCTGGAATGCACTGCTCATTACCAGCTGCCAGTCGTCATCCATCACAGCCTTCAAGTCACGTTTAAAGACCCACTATTACAAGCTGGCTTTTAGGTAGTAACTCTATTTTATTTGGTTTTTAATCTTAATGTTCTTTTAGGTGTTTTCATCTGAATTTATTGATTGTTTTTATTTTGTTTTACTTGGTCTCTCTGTGGTTTTTGTGGTGTGCAGCGCTTTGGTCAGCTCACACTGTTTAAATGCACTTTTATAAAGAAATTTGGTTTGGTATGGTAATCACACAGAAAATTATGCTTTGCTTAACCCGTTTGACATGTCCAATTTTAATAAAAAAAGATGTTAAGACTTGGGCTTTAATTAACCTGATGGTCCAAATTTAGTCCAGACAGATTCAGGATTTCCTCCTTTGTGTACAAGCTGTCTTTTCTCCGGTCACTTTTCAAATAAATTTACACGTGGTTTAGACAATATAAGCAAAATCGTCTTTTCAACAAAATTTCAACAAAATCACCCCAACACATTTAGCTCTGATACTCATTCCATGAATGTATGATCCTTACAAGTTATACTTTATAGAAAGCTTTCCAAAGGTAACACAACACAACATTATAACAGCATTGATTCGCCACAAACAAGTTTCTTCTTTTTTTGTAGAAGCTGTTTTTGTTCTATTTAAAGGTCTGTTTGGTATTAGGAGTCTAGGGCACAGGTCTCCCACTAGAGGTACAGGACTAATGTTGTGATGGCTGCAGCCACACGGGGGTTTCATTCAAATTAGTTATTTTTTCTCAGTTAGCCAATTACAGTAACAGTTAGGTTACTATAAGTTTAATATACATTGTGTGTTGTATATATGTTGTACTATGGTATATATGTTGTACTGTGGTATATACAGTATGTTGTACTATGGTATATATGTTGTGCTGTGGTATATATGTTGTACTATGGTATATATGTTGTACTATGGTATATATGTTGTGCTGTGGTATATATGTTGTACTATGGTATATATGTTGTGCTGTGGTATATATGTTGTGCTGTGGTATATATGTTGTGCTGTGGTATATATGTTGTGCTGTGGTATATATGTTGTGCTGTGGTATATATGTTGTGCTGTGGTATATATGTTGTGCTGTGGTATATATGTTGTACTATGGTATATATGTTGTACTATGGTATATATGTTGTGCTGTGGTATATATGTTGTACTATGGTATATATGTTGTGCTGTGGTATATATGTTGTGCTGTGGTATATATGTTGTACTATGGTATATATGTTGTAGCCTATTATGGTATATATGTTGTGCTGTGGTATATATGTTGTACTATGGTATATATGTTGTACTATGGTATATATGTTGTGCTGTGGTATATATGTTGTACTATGGTATATATGTTGTGCTGTGGTATATATGTTGTACTATGGTATATATGTTGTACTATGGTATATATGTTGTGCTGTGGTATATATGTTGTACTATGGTATATATGTTGTACTATGGTATATATGTTGTGCTGTGGTATATATGTTGTACTATGGTATATATGTTGTGCTGTGGTATATATGTTGTACTATGGTATATATGTTGTGCTGTGGTATATATGTTGTACTATGGTATATATGTTGTACTATGGTATATATGTTGTGCTGTGGTATATATGTTGTACTATGGTATATATGTTGTGCTGTGGTATATATGTTGTACTATGGTATATATGTTGTGCTGTGGTATATATGTTGTACTATGGTATATATGTTGTACTATGGTATATATGTTGTAGCCTATTATGGTATATATGTTGTGCTGTGGTATATATGTTGTGCTGTGGTATATATGTTGTACTATGGTATATATGTTGTGCTGTGGTATATATGTTGTACTATGGTATATATGTTGTGCTGTGGTATTATATGTTGTGCTGTTGTATATATGTTGTACTATGGTATATATGTTGTAGCCTATTATGGTATATATGTTGTGCTGTGGTATATATGTTGTACTATGGTATATATGTTGTACTATGGTATATATGTTGTGCTGTGGTATATATGTTGTGCTATGGTATATATGTTGTACTGTGGTATATATGTTGTGCTGTGGTATATATGTTGTACTATGGTATATATGTTGTAGCCTATTATGGTATATATGTTGTGCTGTGGTATATATGTTGTACTATGGTATATATGTTGTGCTGTGGTATATATGTTGTGCTGTGGTATATATGTTGTGCTGTGGTATATATGTTGTACTATGGTATATATGTTGTAGCCTATTATGGTATATATGTTGTGCTGTGGTATATATGTTGTACTATGGTATATATGTTGTGCTGTGGTATATATGTTGTACTATGGTATATATGTTGTACTATTATGGTATATATGTTGTGCTGTGGTATATATGTTGTACTATGGTATATATGTTGTGCTGTGGTATATATGTTGTGCTGTGGTATATATGTTGTGCTGGGGTATATATGTTGTGTTGTGGTATATATGTTGTACTATGGTATATATGTTGTGCTGTGGTATATATGTTGTACTATGGGATATATGTTGTACTATGGTATATATGTTGTGCTGTGGTATATATGTTGTGCTGTGGTATATATGTTGTACTGTGGTATATATGTTGTGCTGTGGTATATATGTTGTACTATGGTATATATGTTGTAGCCTATTATGGTATATATGTTGTGCTGTGGTATATATGTTGTACTGTGGTATATATGTTGTGCTGTGGTATATATGTTGTACTATGGTATATATGTTGTGCTGTGGTATATATGTTGTACTATGGTATATATGTTGTACTATGGTATATATGTTGTGCTGTGGTATATATGTTGTACTATGGTATATATGTTGTGCTGTGGTATATATGTTGTACTATGGTATATATGTTGTGCTGTGGTATATATGTTGTGTTGTGGTATATATGTTGTGCTGTGGTATATTTGTTGTACTATGGTATATATGTTGTAGTCTATTATGGTATATATGTTGTGCTGTGGTATATATGTTGTACTATGGTATATATGTTGTACTATGGTATATATGTTGTGCTGTGGTATATATGTTGTGCTGTGGTATATATGTTGTACTATGGTATATATGTTGTGCTGTGGTATATATGTTGTACTATGGTATATATGTTGTACTATGGTATATATGTTGTAGCCTATTATGGTATATATGTTGTGCTGTGGTATATATGTTGTGCTGTGGTATATATGTTGTGCTGTGGTATATATGTTGTACTATGGTATATATGTTGTGCTGTGGTATATATGTTGTGCTGTGGTATATATGTTGTACTATGGTATATATGTTGTGCTGTGGTATATATGTTGTACTATGGTATATATGTTGTGCTGTGATATATATGTTGTACTATGGTATATATGTTGTGCTGTGGTATATATGTTGTACTATGGTATATATGTTGTACTATGGTATATATGTTGTGCTGTGGTATATATGTTGTGCTGTGGTATATATGTTGTACTATGGTATATATGTTGTACTATGGTATATATGTTGTAGCCTATTATGGTATATATGTTGTGCTGTGGTATATATGTTGTACTGTGGTATATGTGTTGTACTGTGGTATATATGTTGTGCTGTGGTATATATGTTGTGCTGTGGTATATATGTTGTGCTGTGGTATATATGTTGTGCTGTGGTATATATGTTGTGCTGTGGTATATATGTTGTGCTGTGGTATATATGTTGTGCTGTGGTATATATGTTGTACTGTGGTATATATGTTGTGCTGTGGTATATATGTTGTGCTGTGGTATATATGTTGTACTGTGGTATATACAGTATGTTGTACTATGGTATATATGTTGTGCTGTGGTATATATGTTGTGCTGTGGTATATATGTTGTGCTGTGGTATATATGTTGTGCTGTGGTATATATGTTGTGCTGTGGTATATATGTTGTACTGTGGTAAATACAGTATGTTGTACTATGGTATATATGTTGTGCTGTGGTATATATGTTGTACTGTGGTATATATGTTGTGCTGTGGTATATATGTTGTGCTGTGGTATATATGTTGTACTATGGTATATATGTTGTAGCCTATTATGGTATATATGTTGTGCTGTGGTATATATGTTGTACTATGGTATATATGTTGTACTATGGTATATATGTTGTGCTGTGGTATATATGTTGTACTACGGTATATATGTTGTACTATGGTATATATGTTGTAGCCTATTATGGTATATATGTTGTGCTGTGGTATATACTTATGTGGCCACAGATCACTCCCCCTCCTCCTCCAGGCTGTGTAATAATGTGTCAGATATCTGGAACAATAGAAATCTGTTCACATGAACTCATAAACTGCCTCTTTCTGATCATCTTCATCTTGGCTTTGATTAGGGTTGATTAAAGCTTCACTGAGGAGTCTTCAAACAAGCTATTATATCGCTAGCTATTTTACAGAAACACATCTCAGAGCTCTCACCCCTCCAGTCGGGTATAGTCCTTATGCCGCGCCTCCCCTGGACATAGGACCTCACATTATAACCAGCTGTTGAAGCGCTATGCTAATGTTCACCCTGGTTTTTCCTCTTTCTACCTCCAAACGTTTTATTTTCTGCTAGCTAAAAAGGTGTTTTTCTTTTGGGGACTCTGGTATTTTTTCCTATAATTGAAGCGGTAACAGCTGGCCTTTTCTGTCCTTCTCTCATTTTTGGGATGTTCTGCTTTAAAATGCTCCAGCACGCATTAATGGAGGATCCAAGCAATGCAGAAATGAGGTGCTTCAGCGAGACGGACAGCTGGATGGTCCAATAGTTGCTTTCGGTCCAAAACGTATGATCAGCTAAGGATTTTAGAGAACTGCGAAAAAAACAACCTTATTGATTTCTTTTATATTTTTTAATCGCCACAATATATTCATAGCTGTACTATGTTAGACTGTTGTTAAGAGGCATGAAAAAAACATTTTAAGCTACATTGTTTACCAAATTCCTTATAGGAAGGGCAGTGCTCCAGTCCAGAAAAACAGGATAATGATTACATACCAAAATAAAACAGATTTTTAAACAGTTTTTTATTTAATATTAGCTAATAAACATTTCAGTTATTAAAACTATTCCATCATCATTATTGTTTCAAATTTTAAGGGGTTAATAGGAAGAGTTTGCATTGATTTGTAATTATAACTCAGCAAAGTCTAGTTTAACGGTATTACAGGTCAGGAGACTGTTGTTTAGTAAGTAAGTAAGTAAAGTTTATTTATATAGCACCTTTCACAGAAAAAAATCACAAAGTGCTTCACAGAAAACAGAATCAAACATGATAAAACAAATACAATTAATAAAACAAACAAAATATCATTACAAATCAAAATCATTAAACAACAACAAGAGAACATAAAAGAGTATTTAAAAACTGTTTTGAATAATTGGGTCTTCAGCTGCTTTTTAAAGGAGTCCAGACTGTCTATACAGCGTAAAACTAAAGGAAGGTCATTCCAAAGTGGAGGTGTAACAGACTGGAAGGAGCGATCACCTCGACTTTTAAATCTGGTCCTTGGAACTGTTAGGAGATTCTGGTCTGTGGACCTGAGAGCTCGGGTTGGAGCGTACGGCTTTATCAGTTCAGTAACATAAAGAGGAGCTTGACCATGTAGGGCCCTGAAAGTTAGAGTCAGGATTTTAAAATGAACTCTACATTTAACAGGTAACCAGTGCAGAGACTTCAGAATAGGAGTGATGTGATCTTTTCTGTTTGCTCCAGTGAGGAGCCTCGCTGCAGAGTTCTGGACCAGCTGAAGGCCATAAAGGGCTTTTTGGTTCAAACATGTGAAAAGTGTGTTACAGTCATCTAGACGGGAGGAGATAAAAGCATGAAGAACCATTTCCAGTTCAGGTTTTGACACCAACTTTCTCAGTTTGGAAATATTTCTCAGATGATAAAAACAGTTTCTGACCAGCTGTTTTGAGTGACCTTCAAGAGACATTGATTGGTCGAAAATAACACCCAGATTCCTCAGGTTTGACTTTACAGCAGAACTTAAATGTCCAATATGTTGACTGATCAGAGGACCATTCTATCAGGGGCAACAATCAGACATTCAGTCTTTAACATGTTTAACATGTTGATGCCTAATAAATGCTTTAAGTTCACACTGATATAATGTGAGAGCCCTTTATGAACCCAGGACTGATCCATATGTTGGGTCAGCTCTGTCTGACTCTTATGGGACCAATGTCAAGATTTATAATTCAGTTTTTAAAGCCCTTAATATTTCCTAAAGTTGGCACTGCTGGTCTGCAATGTGAAAACTACAGTATTTACACACTTTTTTTTGTTCTTCCAAAGTGCCTCTTATTTCCCTGCTGATAAGATTTCATTGCTTTTGTTTGATGATATTGTTAAACTGGTTTTTGTGGTTTATGAGGTCACACTGTTGGATGTGAGTCTTCAGAGGGAGCCTTGATCTACATGTAAAATCTCACAAACACAAGGACTCTTCTAAAATCTTTATCTGCTTCTCCCAGTGAGAGCCCTGATCTGTAGCGGACTAATTAAATTCTATTCACATCTTTAGACAACTTTGTTTTTTTATATTTATACTCTCAAAATTTGTGATGCCAGTCAGATCTAGTGTTATTGTTAATGAACAGATTATGAAAATCACTCCCACCACAGAGCCAGTGGGTAAAAGGAAAACTATCACTTTAAGTTTTTAAGTCATAATGTCTGAAGATCATCAGTGTGAGGCTGCTTTATGTGTAAACGTAGGGGATGCAACATAACATGGATCAGCCTGCACAAATTGAATTTGTAAAAACAAACTAAAATATGTTTTAGAATAATAGATGGATCTTAACAGGAGCTTTATTTTAAAGTGCTCAATCCATCACATAACTATTTACAGCTGGGATGAAGCACAAGTCGTACAGACAAATAATGGGATTAATTTTTAGATAAAACTAATCCTTGGATTAATATTGTGTATATTATGATCACAGTAACACTTTGTTTAAAGATTCATAAATTTTAAAAACCACCATTTGTTGACTTTGATGGATCTAAGGCCAGTTTAGAAAAGTGTTGTCCATGTTTTTTTGTTGATTTTTAACAACTAATATCTGTATTTTCTTATAAACAGACAGAGATTTATTGTCTCATGTTAAGAAATATTGGCATTACAGCTGTTTTGGTCAAAACTAGAAAATAATGTATGAGTGATCTCATGCAGTGTTGCCATATCTTTCACAGCCTCAGCTAATATGAAATTTCAGCTCAATATCTGTAAAATGCTCTGTTTCAGACATGTTGTGTTTTCCAAAGTCAGCTGGCTGTGGTAGCCATCTAGAATGGAGTTGACTTTAAAAGTAGATCAGGTAAACTGAGAGCCTCACTAAATCTGCCTGTCATTTTGCTAAACAGAAAAGGTGTTTGGCTGTTATAAATGCTCATAATTTGTTATACATCAGACAATGGGTGTTTCTGTCCAGTTCCAGTTCTGGGTCCTGCTCTTCTGGTGCTCTGAGCAACTTTTTTATCTTCAACTATATTTTCTGAGTTTAATTCATGATTGTGTGACTTTCTTCAGGCACCTCTTTGTCCTCTTTCATTTGATTGTTTTAGGCTCATCCTCAGATCTCAGCTTGCTAGTTGGGGGTCTCCTACATCCATTCACTCTGGCTCATTGATCAGCCTTTTGGGATGTTTCCTGTGTGTCTGAAATTGAACTTTTCAGGCTGCTTTACTTGCTGGCAGCTTTGCAGTCACTTCTTTGCCACAGCCATGTGTAGCGTTTGGAATTAACTAGTAGTTAACGTAGCTACATCCTCTTCTAATAAGTATTACACTCATTTAAAGATTAAGATGAGAAGTTATGAACTGTAACATTTAACCTTAGGAAATGGATAATATTATTGAAGGTAGGTTAGGTTCTTTTGAGGTTGGTAACTGAATTGAATACCTTATTAATAATGTGAAGCTGAGACAAGGTCAAGATTGAACAATCATTTAATTTGAAAAACCTAAGAACGCACAGACGGATAAAACAGTTCTGAAAGTTTGATGTAAACACAATTAATATTCTTAAACATGTTGAAGGTGTTTAAAGATGGTGTTAATTATGAGGTTAACGGACCGTAGCATATGTTTTAATGCCTAGGGAAGTTAGTTAATTTACTTAACCTAGTTGTGACTTTAAGAGTCAATTTAGGGCTATTTTGAGTTGCTATTGAATTTGGATGGCTTAATGTAGTGTGGAAGAATTAAGCTTTATCAAAGCGAACCTCTCGATCAGAAAGTGGAGTTTTGCTTACTGAGTGTGGACGTTCCTGGATCTGGCAAGCGTCGGGTTCTCGACGAGCTGAGGAGGGGGTCCCCAGACTCGGAGGGGTGGACCTGGAAGGCGTGGCTGCCGAGGACTTCGCCAGACAGTCCGCGGATACATCTGGTCAGCGAGGGAAGCATTCCAGCCGGCATGCTGAAATCTTTTCTGATCGGTCCCCGTAGTGAGGGAGAGAGACTGAAGGTGTCTGCTCTCCAGGGAGAAAACTGAGCTCGGCCTGTGGGCTGTTTACCCACTCAGACAAGGCCGCATCTCTCTGGTTCAGCTCGAGACTCAGAAGCAAGGCTTGAAAATCGTCTGACTGAAGAGTGACGTGGAAGTAAACTAGTTTTAATAAACCTAATAGCCAATCAGAGGATAGTAAGTGTACCAATCAAACATGAGTTAGTGGATCTGTAGATGGCTCTGATTGGTTAGGGGAACTGTGAGGGTGTTTTAATAAATCACATGACTTCAGCCCGTTAACACTCAACTCATTAATTAGATTTAAAAAATGACTAAAATAACAGGAGCCACATTTATAACACTGAGTGAATGTGAGAGCGAATGCCCTCGAAGCAGGAACACTGCAGGAGACTGTTCTGTAAACAAGGTGATTACAGTTTGAATACCAGTCTTTGGTTTTAAGGAAAGAGGCATCTTTCAAGATTGTTTTATTACTCAGCTAGTGTCCAGTTGAGGTCATCTCGGAAAGTGGACACCTGAAAGTGGACAGTTGGACACCTGTAGGAATGTTGAGTCAGGTTATCAGAGGTTAAAACATAATAAAGAGTCATTATAATCCAAGTTATTGGGAAAAAGAGGATTATTGTTTGTGTGATGGTCAAGGGGTCAAAGGTCAGAGGTTATAGCGTATTTGATAACGCTACACATGCTAGTCCTAAAAACTGTGCAACTCATTTATATGAGAGTGCTGCTGCAACAACACCGCTCCAGCCAGGCTGTGGCTCCGTCTCCTTCCTTGCTGCCACTACCAGAGGATATTTGGATAAGAGCCATTATCTGCCTTTAACACTTGCAGCCTCACATCCTGACAGGACTGCTGACCACCTTCAACCTGGACCACCAGCTTAGTCAGGCTCTCAAAGGGATTTTACTGTGATGTACCCAGAATCACATGATATATGCCTTTATCAATTAGGGAAAAACTATTTGAACTGGTTTCCAGTTAAGCTGTCTCCCAGTCAACTTGAAGAGTTTCATGTCAGGTCCTGTTAATTAAAATGGTTCTGATGCTCAGAACAGTAAATACTTGTTGTACAAGTAGTTTTCAGATGTTAATTTTTACATTCAGCACCAAATTCATAGAATAGAGACATCTCTCATGCGTGACATAAAAACCAAATCTTACATTTATCTGTTTGCTGAAGTAGACACTGTCAGCGTTTGCATCAGGAGAATGATGACAGAGAGCTTTTAATGAATGATGAAGATCGTATCTTAATAATGATAAAAAGATGACAGAAGATGTCAATCTGTTTTATTTGAACTTGCAAAAGACAGCAGCAATGGCACAGCTTGAATATTGGCGTAAATCTGAGGAAGATCAATATCGCTACAGTATTTTACTAATCATGTTCATTTGAGTCGACACGATACGTTTTTTACAAATAACCCAAAACATGATGTTGCCACGGTTACAGTAAGTTGCAAAGTGTGCTGCAGAATGAATTGTGTTTTGCTGCATTTTGAAATAAATAAAATGTAATATTTGCTGTGTTTCACTGGACCTGCTGACACTGAGAATAAAATACAACACTCTGGTGCGTGAGCAGCGTTCATCTTGTTCCATTCTTTCCCAGGGATCATTTTCCCACCTTAAGACTCTGCCAAGCATCTGTACTGCTCTGTATTTGCCAAACTGGAGGTTATTTATTCAGCTCATTACCCAGCACTAGTACGAAGCACCTTTATTCTCAACCATTTACATCTTATTCATTACTGCTTCATATTTAGTTTCCAGTTATTTAACCTGAAAGAGTCTGTGTGGAATTCAGTATTACTGAGCAGCCGATGAGAACTGTAGCGGGCACACAGACCTGAGATCTGCTGTCAGGATCCTGCAGTGGAAACAGGATGAGAAATGGGACAAACTGGTGGAACAAAACTCATGGTGAAGGAACAACAGGGGAGTGGAGGACGGACAAAGGCCTGTCCCTAGAGTCATGTCAGGGATGCTAGCACTAATGATGTCTCAGTATCTGTCTCAGCAGGTAAAAAGAAACATGTCAGCTGCTGAGACTAAATCAGCTCCTGGCACTTTGTTCTGCTAACACACATGAATCTACATAAACTAAGGGAAAATGTCTGCTATTGAAGCACGTTTTGTTGTGTTTACCCACATAATTAACCTAAGTGAGTCCCAGACCTGCACGGCTGCATCTGCTCCTCAGGTTGCACCTTCCTGACTTCCCATTAGAACCTCCAGTCTGCACTGACAGCCACTAAGAACCTCATTAGTAGCACAGAGAGGTGAGGAAACACAAACAGTGTCAGCTATGGAGACAGCAGCACAACAGCAAATTGCCAGGGAGCTCATCTAAATGCACGTGTGGCGTGTTGATGGTGGGAGTCGAGCAGCATGCTGGGAGTAGGGTCTGCGGTTGGAGGAGGTTTGAGGCCAGGCCTCCTGCCACTGTCTGTCATCACTACAGCTCTGTGAGGCTGGATGAGTGTGTATGTGGCAGGCTGTCAGAGCCACCAGTCAGACACACTGGTCCTGCCTCCACATGTCACTAAACACAACACTACCTAACTGCTGATGGGTAATTAGTGGGATGTGTAGTGGGACAGAGACGGGGAGCGAGGCGAAGCAACGGACACAGGAAACGGAGGGAGCAGAATCCAGCAGGGAGGAAGGGGTTTCATGTAATGTTTTGCTAACTAAAGCAAGAATTTTTTTTGTAGAAATGTGAGTCAAAGTTTGTGAAAACCACACTGCCAGCATCCACAAACTAAACCCTGACATTTGGGTGAACTGTTTATAATTTTTCTGATTTAAAGCACAAACTATTTGGAGCAGTCTACCCTGGAGCATCGGTTTGGACTTTATAAAATGTTCAGCAGCATCTGAAGCTAAAGTAAAATAAGTTTGTGACACTGGTGCTTTCTGGTTTCACCAACAAAAAGTTCAAAAGAGAAAAAGGTAGCAGAAAAACTGCATCATTTGAACTACAGCTGACAGCCAAAAATGAGAAGTTTATGTATTTTTTAGTGATCATCAATGTATTAGATCTGCCCAGTTTTACCAAACACAAAGAGAATGATAAAACCACAAAAAATGACTAAAATTGCCATGGTTTAGTTTAAAGCTGTACTCTGCAGCCAGAAAAACAAGCTAGCTATTTTACAGAAACACGTCTCACAGCACTCACCCCTCCCGTCGGGTAAATTCCGTAGTCTAGCCTTTCACCGACGTGGGACCATGCTTTGCCACGGTAACTGTTCAAAACAAAACTCCAGCTGTAGAAATGTTCCCCCAGCTGAAACAGAGGATAGTGATGAAGACAACAATCTGGCTCTGGCAATCCTTGAGTCTCTCCAGTCTACTGAGACAGCAGAAGTGTCTTACAGTGGCACCTCAGGATTGTTGAGCGAAGAGTTGACGGTGGCTTTCCTTCCTGACAACGAAGGAGGGGAGATACAGCCTGTGACCGAAATTGCAGGAGGCCCACATGGAGAAGCAACTGATGAACTAGATGTGACAGCTATTTTAAGGGATATCAGCAGCCAGATAGACCCTGGGGCTCCTCCTGCTTCTAACAGGATAATGGTGTTCAGAGACACCATCTTGGAGAGTGCATTCAGAGCATTTTGCAGACAAAGATTTTTGACTACACAGCGTCTGAATGTAACCTTTGTCGATTCTGATGGGATGACAGAAGGAGGATGATGGTGGACCTTCCAGGGAGTTCCTTCGTCTGTTGGTTCTGTCTATCAAAGACAGCCAATATTTTGTTGGCACAGATGAAGGGAAAAATTTGTCCTTGGTCAACCATGGACTCTAAAACAACGATTACAAGCTGCTTGGGAGGATGATTAGTGTGGCTCTCATACATGGAGGAATCCGGCCATGCTTCATGTCAAGTCGCTTGTACAGCTCCATTGGACGTTGTTCAACCCCCCAGTCAGCATCCGTGAGGTTGATGATAAGGAACTAAAAAGAAAACTGCAAAAGATATTGGATGCGAGCACCTTAACAGAGGCCCACAGTGCCCACATGGACGCTTATGGGTCACTGAGCTTGCTTGGGTGTTCAAATATCATTCAAACCCTGGACCACACAAAGGTCATCGTCGATGAAGCCGCAACGGCATATGTGGAGGGTCGGACACAAACGACCCTTGAACAGTTCACTGAGGGCTTGCAGACCTTGGGTGTCCAAAGTGCAATCGAAAACCACCATGAGGAATTGAAGCCTCTTTTTGTGGGGGGCCTTAAAACGCTCACCCTGCAAGATTTGCAGGAGATTTTCCGAGTGGAGTTTTCTGAGCCTGGGAGCAACAAAAGGAGGTTGGAGAACCAAGTGATCATCTACTGGAATGACTGGCTGATAGAGGTGGATGAAGGTACCAGGCCTGTGACACTTGGACAAATCCTCATCTTTGCTTCGGGAATGGACACCATTCCACTCCTTGGATTTCCCAGCCATCCTGTCATCGAGTTTTTGCACAGCGCTGTGATCCTGCGGATGCCTGTCCATCCAACATACAATGTATTCACAGAGTACATGGGGTCTGAGATAATACAGTCCCCTACTTTTGGTTTCATATAGGTTAAAGTCTATAAAGAAAGAATGATGTAAGCAGCTGTGTTAAAAGTGCTTGTTCAAAACTATGGTTGGTGATAGAATTTTTTTTATAAACACGTTGTAAGTTGTTACAGTAAGTAAAATGAATCACTAGAACATTTACTCCTTTATTGATATTTTCCTTTGCTTTCATGGATCTTCAGATCTACCATTGTTATGTGGCAGGATGTAGTAAATCACTCCATGCACTGCCATATTTGGCCTGATTGGCTTAATCAGCCTCAGGTGCAGCCTCCTATAAAAAGAAGCCCAGCCAGAAGAGAAAAATCACTGACTGGGTCTACATGGCTTAACTGTCGTCATTTAACAGTTTACCAGTGGTGACTGAGGTGGGCGTGGTCACCACCGCAGCAGCGGTGCCGCTCCAGCAACAGTGGTGCCGCTGTACCGACAGCAGCTCCCGAGACTGTAGACCTGCCTTAGCAGCAAAATCAATCAAGTATGATGGCTAGCAGCCGAAACAGACGGGAGGTTGGATACTACCTGAGCGAGCAGCGGGGACACGAGCTCCAGCTTTCATGAGGACACGAGGATGCTCTACATGGGGTACAGCGTTTTCCCCCTGTGCCCGCTCCCTGGGCTGGGAGTGATGGGGTACAGGACTGGCGATGGACCAGAAGTGAATAGACTGTACAGCACTCCTGAGACAATTAAATGGAAAAGATCTAGCATTGTCAGCAACGTTACCCAGTTCAATGGTTTTAACTTTGTGTTTTCCGTTCTCTGCAGTGGGGCTTCCAGTGGGCATGGCGCTGGGCCTTCTGTCGCAGTGGCACCGGGGTTTGTGGCGTGTTGTGTCCTGGTTTGTTGTTCCACTGTGTGTGTGTGTTCTGCACAGGTGATTTGGGTGAGGTGCTGCTGCTTCAGCTGGCCCTGGCCCACTGGTAAGTCCCCGCTGCAGCAGTCTAATTTATGTTTTAGTTTAGTTTTAGCTCATCTTAATTAGTTTTAGTTTAGTCTTTTAATTTTTTTTTTAAATAAAGGTTTTAATTATGTTCTTATGTTAATAAATATGATTTTATGGATGGAACCACGGATCTCTGCTTCTTGGGCAAAAATGGACCTGTGTGTCTTTTAACTGGTTTTAAAGTACTACTTCCTGTGGTGAAATTCCCCAGGTGGCGTTGTTTTAAAGTATTTATAATTTTAAAGATTATGACCCCCAAAATAACTCCTTATGCCACAGTTATTAAAGGAATTATGTTGTTCTGTGTGTTTTTGATTTTGTGGGGAGGGTTTATTTGTAACATTGATATTTTTGATACCAGGAAATATTTCAGATGTGTCTGATTTAAAATTAAATTTTTTCCTGCAAAAAAGAAAAAAGAAATGTTCCCTCAGGTTTTTCCTTTTTTCACCTCCAAACGTTTTTAATTTTGTGCTAGCTGAAAAGGTGTCTTTCTTTTTGGGACTCTGGTATTTTTTCCTAAAATGGAAGCGCTAACAGCTGGCTTTTTCTGGGATGTTCAGCTGCAAAATGTGCCCGGGCGGATTAATGGCAGATCCAAACAGTGCAAAGTGCAGCAGACAGACAGCCGGGTTGTCCGGTCCTATCGTTCGGACCGAACGATAGGATTGGCTGACGTTTTTAGAGAACTGCGGGACAACCACTTTATTGATTTTTTTTCAGTTTTTTTTTTTCTTATCTCCACAATATATTTATAGCTATACTATGTTAGAACGTTGTTAAGAGGCATTAAAAAAACGTTAAAAGCTACATTGTTTACCTGGCTGCAGAGTGCAGCTTTAACCACTGGGTTTAGTTGATACTGTTCTTTGTTTCAGTTGGTGCTGACTTCCTTTGGTTGAGGGATTGTATATCTCCTGTGCAGTGTTGGGAGTTAACTCATTACAAAAGTAATATTACAGTAATATATTCCTTTTTTCAGTAAGGAAGTAATATATTACTTTACTTTTAAAAAGTAATGTAATATATTAGAAATTACAACTTGAGTAACTTAAGTTACAACCCCCACCCCCCAAAATGTGGCGGACCAAAACAAGTTGGATAGCCCTACCATAGAAAAGATCCGTGGTGCACTTCCTGTGGCCAGCTGTAGCTAGCTCGCCTCGTCAAAACCAAAACATGACAGAACCGGGATGGCTGAAGAAATGGAGGTCGACTGCAGATTTACACCGGAGGAGCTTTCAATTTCATGAAACAGTACAAGAAATTTAAAAAACACATTTAATGATGTCATGCTAACAAAGTTGATAGAAAGATGACTGGATCAGACAAGATAAAGTTCTTGGAGGAGGACGACGCCACTCCAGGCAAAAGTCAGATGAAGCAAGAGCAAACTGAAAGTTTTTTTTTAAATTCAGATAAAATTCTGTCCAAAAATACTATTTGAAATGTTTATTGAGGGTATTTTGTTTTACAATACATTTTTTTAAACCATTTTTCTAGTCAAAAGTGCCCCTTTTTGCAAAGCTTCTAAAAACGCTTTTTATTTTTCATATTTGGACCTGTGACGTCACCAGAGGGGGCTCCCAGCTAGGTGGCGCTGCTTACAGTGTTGTCAGATGTAGATAAATAAAGTATTTGTAGGATAATTTAACACTCTGTACGATCAATAATCTCATAAATATGATCATTTGAGCCCTTTGTTGTGTGGAGTTTGTGTAACAGATGCTTGTTTTAATCATTGTGTAGATTCTTTAAAGCTAAACTACTTTAACATCTCAGACTGGCACCGCTCTAGTCTGCCAGCTGCCTGCTCGCTGTCGGCGATGAGTTGTTAGTTTTAGGTTAGAGCGCTCTTTAATCGAGTCGTGTGTATTCATTTTAATCAAAAATGCTAAATTATTATGTTTGTGAATGCCAATCGCCAGTCTGTCAGGACACTGAGTCAACAACAACAAGACGGCTTCCTTACCGGTACGGTGACTTCTGTTTGGCGACGAAAAACCCCGGCGGTCCTGGTCTAATCCAGGACTGGATGTGATGGAGTCGAGTCCCACATACCGATGAAAAACATTCAGTGTGACTAAACAGGCGCCGTTACTTCGATCCATTTAAATAGGCTTTATGCACAGAGTACTTAGTAGAACTTCCGGTTTAAAATTACCTCGCGGGACCATTTCCGGTTCCATTTGAAACGTGAAGATTTCCAGAGTTAGAGTGCATTTCCAGCTAAAGATATTGTTTATAATCAAAACGAGTAATAGTATAGTATAGTACAGTATGATATATATATTATAGCACTAAGAAATGAAGCCATCATATAAGTATCAGCGGACGGGAAGCCTCGACAGCTGAACACTGCTGTGTTCCGTTGTGTACCGCATCAGCTGAATATAATTCATCAGTCCGTTTCCACACATTTCCACTGAATAAATAACTACAAAAAGGAAGGATTGTGAACTTAAGAAGAGAAAACGTGATCATTTCTAACCACACCGTGTCTGCAGTCCACACTTTGCAGCACAGTAGTCAAAGAGCCGAGTGGACGAGGCTAATGGAGGAGGCACGGCGCCGTTCGTGTGTTATTTCACTGGAACAACTATTCTTTTGGTGAATGAAGACTTGGTGTTTGATAACGTACAGCTAGACCAGAGAAAGTTGAAAGTTGGGAAGCAGTTGGAGCCCACGATCACGGCTATATAGATTTGTTTCACTGTTTTTTGATGATGGAAGGTACGAGCTAACGCTGTTAGCCTACCTTCAATTTCATGAATAAAGCTGGTTATATACAGCTTAAAGTCCTTCACCCGCTTGCTCGCAGACGTCTCTGTGTGTTTTTCAAAAATCCGGTGGACATCGTTTACCGTGATGCGCGGCAGGTCTTGAAGAAAACGGGTAAAAAAAATCCATTTTGTCCAGTTTGTGTGGGAACAGCGTTGAACCGGAAGGGAGCGGCAGCCTCTATCGCAACCAGGAAGTGACCGTGCATAAACCCCATTAACACCGGAACCGCTGTTAGCACGCAGCAGCTAACAGGAGCTAACGGGGATGTCACTGCCCTATCCGTAACGGAAACTCGATCGGTTCTGCGCATGTGCAAAATGAGTCTACATCTGCTGAAGCTTTTTACGGTAATTACGGGTCAGAGTATCTGTTAAGACGTTAACAGTAATAAGTGTTTATTAAAAAGTTTACAATAATGACAACGTTTCATACAATGTCGAAGAAAATAAAAAGGGAGTTATGGATCAGGACGGCCCGATCCTTACTGCGCATGTGCAAAGTTGGACAGTACAGATCAGGTCTACCCGATCGGTTCTGCGCATGTGCAGAACGCGTGTGGCAGTTTAGTATTTTACGGTAGTTATGGTTCAGAGTATCTTTTAAGGTGTTAACAAGTATATAATAAATCTATATTCATACATAATGTATTAAAATGTTTATACACGTAGGTATCCATTGTTTAAATGGTCCAAGCAGTCGAGAAAGAGGCTAAGATGTTGGTAAAAGCTAAGAGTTAACTGGGAGCTAACAGTCTCATTCAAAAGACTTGAATGTCGCTAAGTTGGCGAAAAGAGGAAGTGACGTAGGCTTCGCGTATGCGCAGAACTGATCGTGCTTCCGGTTACAGATCGGGCAGTGACAGGGGAGATTTTAGTATCGTTTTCATGGCAGGGTTTGGTACGGTTCGTGGCGGGTCGTCGTAGTCCGGTACCGATCCGCGATTTCATGAGAGCATTTCCTTCAGCTGTCGGACCCTCACCTGGCAGGCGGGGTATGCCGTCGCCTCATACCAGTGCTGTAACTTTGCGGGACTCTCCAGCAGGGCATTCCGGAGGGGGTTTCCGACACTGTTCCGGTGTCAGCTCGAACCGTTCAGCTACATCCTGTGAAACTTCTTTATAAACTCTTTCATTCCTTAACAATCCATCTAGCTCATCCTGAACGCAGTTCAATGTTTGGAGCTCTGATGATCAAACCTGGTGCTAAACGCTGGTATCCGTGTACGGTCGATCTCTGCTCACAGACCCAAGTGAGGAGGTGGGTCACGGTCTACAGCTGAACCGGCAGGGTACAGACTTGCTGGACTGATTGTTTTTAACCTTTTTTTTTTATCTTAATAAAATAGCTTCTCACTATAGTATTAAAGTAATAAAATAACGGCACTCTGGGGGTTTGTTTTGCTCGTCACAAGCAGTGATCAGTGGATCAGTTTTCTATATAGAGAACGAACAGTCTCCCTGAACTGTTGTCACTTCCGGTTTGGTGAAAAAATATAAAATTCTCACAAAAATGACTCCAAAAGCCTAAATAAGCTGAATTTGTGTAAATTTTTATTCAGAAAAAGTTTACTTGCAACTTGCTCTTTAAAATTGCTGCTAGATCCACATGAGGTGAAGAGGTTAGTGGTGGAGTACATTGTAGAAGATCTGCTGCCCCTGTTAACTGTGGACTCATCAGCTTTAGAAAGCTTATCAACACAATTCCTGTTACAAATGACAAGGTGAGCTTATGAGTTTCATTTTAAAGCTCATATCTGCAGCCAGGTAAACAATGTAACTTTTACCGTTTTTTAAATGCCTCTTAACATCATTCTAATATAGTATAGCTATAAATATATTGTGGAGATAAAAAAAAACCCGAAAGAAATCAATAAAGTGGTAGTCCTGCAGTTCTCTAAAAATTTCAGCCAATCCTATCGTTCGATCTGAACGATAGGATTGGACAATCCAGCTGTCTGTCTGTCTGCCGCACTGCTTGGATCCCCCATTAATACGCCCGGGCACATTTTGCAGTTGAACATCCCGGAAGTGAAAGGAGGACAGAATTAGCCGACTGTTAGCGCTTCCATTTTAAGAAAAAATACCAGAGTCC
>SSNR01000073.1:2032049-2068288 GCA_006937965.1 Callopanchax toddi
CCCCCCCCCCCCCCCCCCCCCCAAAAAAAAAACTTATTTTCAGCTTACAGAAAACTAAAAACGTTTGGAGGTAAAAATAGGAAAAACCTGGGAGAAAGTTTCTACGGCTGGAGTTTTGTTTTAAACAGTTACCGTGGCAAAGCATGGTCCCACGTCGTGGAAAGGCTGGACTATGGAATTTACCCGACAGGAGGAGTGAGTGCTCTGAGATGAGTTTCTGTAAAATAGCTAGCAATACCTCGTTTGTTTACAACATCGCAGACAGCAGCTTTAATACCAATGAGATTTGTTTTATTAGCTAACTAGATCTATGTTTGAGGCATTCTAATCATTTAGATGTGTTTAATGAATAAATATATCCATTTGTTACTGTCATGCCCCCTGGTGTCCAGTTTGTGCCTGTGTTCCTCCTCCTGTGTCCTTCACTAATCCCCTCCAGGTGTGTCTCATCTCCTTGATTAGCTCCCTCTCTATGCTGTTTAGTTCAGTCACTCCCTTTCGGTTCCTTGCATCCCCAGCCTCATGTGTCCTGTGTCTCCTGAGTCCTGCCAGCATTAAAGTTGTTTTTGTGTTTAACCTCACCTGTTCCTGCCTCCATCCCCCTGTGTATGGGTCCTGCACTACCCCAGTCATGACAGTTCTTGTCACACAAAACCAGCCAAAAGCATATTAATTTTACAACACTGTTTTGCTTTACAGTAAAAAATGTACATTTAGAAACAATCTTTTCAGTTTTATATGATGAGTTAAATCAAGAGTATAACTGCATTTTGTTACTTTTCAGGACACACTGCCAGACAGGAAGACATTTGCCAGGGAGTTGGAGAAGACGTGTGCTGCTATGGAAAAAGAACTAGAATAGCTGAAGCTCAGGTGTATCAACGGTTGATAGACTGACATTAATAAAAGATTTTTTAGGAGTGACTGAAGTTAAATAAAATAGTGAGAAAAATACAATATTTTGTGATGTCATTCTTTTGTTAAATGTAACTTGAAATAGTATTTTAGAATGCATATGATATTTTGCCAAAAGTAACTCAGAATAACTCAAAGTAGTGTAATTTAGTTACTTTTTTGAGACCGTATACATTACATTTTTATGCTAATAATATATTAATATTTATACAACTTACCAAACACTGCTCCTCTGACCTAACGCCTCAGAGTCCCAACAGAGGAGCTGGTGGATGTGGCTGCAGAGTGAAAAGTCACCCTGAGACCCAGTCCTGAATCAGCATCACACCATGAGAACCCGGCTCCACTGGCTACCTGTGCTTTTTAGGGTGCGTTTTAAGAGCCTTCTCTTTGTTTTTAAAGCCCTGAACGGTCATGCACCATCTTACCTGTCTGACCTGCTTGCCCCCTATGTGCACCCTCTGAGGTCTGTTGACTGCTTGCTACTTTGTACATGTAAAATGATCTACAAAGCAAGTGTAGCCTCACCAAATAGGCTATGTCCTCTGAACTTTGACCTCTGTTGACCATCACAACAATAATCCATTTCTTTCCCAATAACTTGGAATACAATCACTCTTGGATTATGTTTTAAGCTGAATCAAGATTCCTACAGGTGTCCTACTGTCCACTTTCAGGTGTCCATCTCCCAGATGACCTTAACTGGACACTAGCTGGTCTAATAAAACACTCTGTAAAGAAGTCTCTTCTTTAACACCACAGACTGGTGTTCCAACTGTAATCTCTTGTTTACAGAACAGTTGCCTGTAGTGTTCCTGCTCAGGGTCATTCGCCCTCTCACACACTCAAAGTGTTATAATGCTTCTCTGCTATTTCATGCATTTCTACATTTATAATGTGAGTGTTTAACGGGCGGAAGTCATATGTGAGTTGGTAACTCCCTCACAGTCCCCTACCCAATCAGACCCATCCACCAGTCCACTAAATCAGGTTTGATTAGTACACTTAATATCTTCTGATTGGTTGAATTTAAGATAACGTAGTCTCAAAACTAATATTCAGTTCTGGTACGAACAGTCTTTTGCTACAGTCTTTTGTCTCAGTCTCAGTCTTGGTCTGAGCTACAGTCTGAATGTAGCTGAGCTGCTATCTTCAGAGTCTTAGCTGAACCTTCATCAGCTTTGAATAAGGCCTTGAGAGACACCTGCTTGTGTCTCTCCCTCTCGTCTCTCCCTCACTACGGGGACTGATCAGAAATGACTTCAGCATGCCTGCTGAGATGCCTCCCTTGCTGACCGGGACGTATCCACGGACTGTCCGGCGAGGTCCTCGGCGGCCACGCCTTCCAGGACCACCACTCCGAGTCTGGGGACTCCAGCCTCAGCTCGTGGAGAAACCAACGCCTGCCAGATCCAGGAGCGTCCACCTTTCAGTGAGCGAACACCACTCTCTGATCGAGAGGTTTGCTTTGATAAAGCTTGATTCTTCCTAACTAAATTAAGCCAAAACTAAATCCCATTCCAAACTCAAATTAGCCCTAAATTGACTCTTAAAGTCACAACTAGGTTAACTAAATTAACTAACTTCCCTAGTCATTAAAACATATGCTACGGTCCGTTAAAACTCACAATTAACCTATCTTTAACATCCTCAACATGTTTAAGAATATTAATTGTGTTCACATCAAACTTTCAAACTGTCTTATCTGTCTGTGTTCTTAGGTTTTTCTAATTAAATGGTTGTTCAATCTTTATCTGGTCTCAGCTCCACATTATTAATAAGGTATTTCAATTCACTGTACTCTTTTCAAAGAACCTAAAGATACCTTCAATAAATATTAGCTATTATCAGGGTTAAATGACAGTTTATCACTTCCATTAAACTCCAGAAATAAGCTTTGTTTATCTTAAGAGGGTGTAGTTAAAATAACTAATAGTTATTTCAAAACGCTACACAAGATCGGAGAGGGCATTTGTACACGTGGCCCCCGTCCTCTGGAATGCACTGCCTATTACCATCCATCAGTCGTCGTCCATCACAGTCTTCAAATCAAGGTTAAAGACTCACTACTATGAGCTGGCTTTTAGATAAAATCTCTTTTTAGTTGGTTCTTATCTTAATGTTTTTAGGGTTTTTAAACTGCGTTTAATGATGTTTTATTGTGTTTTTATGGTTTTATTGATTGTCTTATTGTGCTTTTACTGCTTTTATTGGGTGTTTTATTGTGTTTTTCTGAGATCTATTGGGTGGTTTTAATTCGTGTTGTGCAGCGCTTTGGTCAGCTGACACGCTGTGTATAAATGCGCTTTTATAAATAAAGTGGTATGGTATACAAGACCAGACAAGGTGTACAAGACTTCAACCATAAATACGCTTTTGAATTGTTCCCCAACTAATATCTGTTCATTCATAGTAACAAGTTAGAAGGTGAAACATGACACATTAAAAAGAGACTTAATCTGAACCTGACATCAAGAGCCCATTCTGATTGATTTAAGATTCATGCCCCACTCTCTTTAGACATGAATATTTTAGAGTGAAGAAGCGATAACCAATATCTAGATTTGTTTTTTTTCTATCAGGTCCTTCAGTTTGTGTGCATCATTAAAATGTTTATTAATAATTATCTACATTAATACAATGATGTCATGTTTTACTTGCATTCCCTGACATGTATAATGTAAATAAATAAAATTACAGCAACAATTACCAACTACATGTGGACAGGGCCGGTCTACCTGTCCTGTTCTTGTTACACAGAACACAAAACAACATCAGGTATTTATTGAAGCCTGACTGTTTAAATTGATTAATTTTCTTTCACAATTCAGAAATCATTCTTTTTAAAGTGCCTGTGACTCCATATTTAAATCTCTTCATATTAAACAGGTGTAATCTTTGGTGCCTCTAGATCAGTGTTGCACCATTAAAACTCAAAATACGCTGTAATTATTTCCTAACGAGCAACTCAGAGATCAGAAGAAAGCGCCGCCTTCCGGTTCTGCTGGGTTTCTCCTTATTTGGCAGCCTGGCACTTCTGCTGCAGCAGGGGGCAGTGTCGTCGCGTGAAAGAGAAACGAAACTGAAACTAAACACTACACGGTCTATGGGCAATGGCGGCAGCACTGCCTCGCTCCAGTTGTCGTGAACGTGCATGTGGGCGGAGAATTGACCATATAAGCAAGTCCGGATCACTATGACCTCATAGCGGGCTGGAGTGAAAAAAACTGTTTGAAACCTGGGTCTGAAATCTTGAAGAGCTTCTCACTGGCTGTACTAGGAGACAGATGGACGCCGGTTTTTGCTCTTTCTGGCAGGTTTAAGGTGAGAACTCAACGTTGCAACATGATAGATAAGTCAGAAAACATGGAAACCGATGTCATGGGACCTTTAAAACAAGCAAGTGTGTAGATGATGATTTACTTGGGCCTCTAGCACAATTCAGTTGTTACTCTGTTAAAAAATATTTTTAAAAAACCTTGGTGTAACTTTTGACAGCTAACTCATCTAAACAGGATACTTTTAGTTATGAGATTTAGCTAATTTAAAGCTCATCATCTTTTTCAAAGAATTGGAAATTCTTTCTTTTATCACAACATCCTTAGATTAATGCAATTCCTTGTTTAGGCGGTTAGATCAGTCCTCTCTTCACAGGAGGAACAAAATGCTGCTGCCTGTCTCCAGATAAGAACACATGAGCGCATAACACCTGTTTCTTTTCTCTGTTGGCTTCTGGTTCAGTACTAGCCTGATTATAAGATTTTCATGGTTCTTACTTACTTGATAAAAATGACCTTATTAGATTTATCACTTTGACATGTTAGAGCCATGCCTCCTGTGTAACAGTTACATTAACAGTATTACTTGTATTCACGGAGGATTAGGGATTTAATCTCATTCGTTTTTTCTTTATTTGCTGTTGGACATAAGAAGAATTTAGAGAATAAAGACATAAACATAAATTAGAAGATACAAAGTACAGTGTGTTCTGATGTTCTGAATTATTTATAAAAGAAGATGAATTCTAAATGGTGAAGTGGAACTTTTGGAAGGATAATAATGATAGATTATAAGAACCAAGACAGTAAGCAGAGCTTCAGGTCATTGACCTCTGTTTTATTTGTTTGTCTCCAAAGAGCACAGATATTGTCACGCTGTAATCATTAGATTCCAGACAGACAGTCAGCTTCATCACGACAGCGCCTCTCCCTGAGGACGGGATTCAGGGCTTCACTGAGCTGGAGGTCTGGCTTCACTAACAACAGGCTTCTGGCAACGAGCTGTGATGGATGAGCCATGTGAAGCGGCTAAAGCAGGATGAGCCTCCAGAGGGGCGTAAATTCAAAGTCAGCTGGCACTTCAGCAACAACATGCACATGTGTGTGTATGTGTAGAAATTTCTAAAGTATCAGAAGATGTAACAGAGGCTGACTGGGGATTTTTTTTCCTTCTTCCTCTTCATAATAAATTTGTCCAGGTGATTAATGTTTTAATTTTCCTTCCATAGAAAAATACACTCAATCTGAGTCACAGTGGCGTCAGCATTCCTGATGAAGTCGTCTGAAATGACCCTAAAGATCCATTTCAGACTCTTTATTTTTATTCCCAGTTTTTGGCTTAATATTTTACTTCTCTGTATTTTTCCAGCTCCTTTGTCATGCTCTCCAGCTCCAAATACCTGTCACCATTATTAAAATGTGCTCCAATAATACCCCCCAAAAAGGTGAACAGAACAAAAAATGACCACCTTCCTCAGTGAATGTGTTGAATCAGCTAAAGAGTCATTCTCATTGTTCTATTTCTTCTTTAAACATCTGTAACTTGTCTTATCTCACAAAAAAAGTCATTTCTTCAGGTTTGTACCAGTAAGCCATTTTGGATGTTGTTTCCAGTATGCAACCCAAGAGGATCCCTGCTGCTTCTAGTGCATATCACTTTATCTTCAACACACATCAAAACATCTGACACACTTTATAGATAGTGGAAAGCCAAGATAGCATCCATCTCTTTGTGTAGCAGCACACACAGAGACGCGCAGGGATCCATCTCAGCCCCTTACTGCTGAGTGTTCAGAGCCAGACACTCTGCTGTCTCCATAAAAATTGTATCCCTGAAGCGCCTCTCCCTTCTGGCAAACCTGGAGCACAGCTGATCCCCGAAGACCATCAATCTGAGCAGAGCTGCCTCTGGAACTCAGGCTGGAGAGCAACAAGCCTTCTCATGTTCCCTTCACTTTTTCTGCTGACCTGGAGGTGAAATAAAGTGGAGCGCAGAAAAGGGTCTGCTGCACAAATATCTGCATGAAGTGTTCATATTCATCCATACATGCATGTATATTTACACACAGAGGTGAAACGCATGGTGTTTATCATGAGAAGATCAATGAAATGATGATGAGAGTTTTGCCTCCATATGACCACTAGGTGATAGCAAAGTATCACAGCTGTTAAACTCTATTGTTATTTTATGGTTCAGCAACACACAATCCAGAGCAAATTTAAAAAAAAATCACTAACATTTAGAAAAAAATAATCCTTCCATAGTGCAGGTCTTTAATCCTGTTATTAATGTAACAATTTTAATACCCATTATTAAAGTATTTAAGGCAATAAATTTCAAACAGCTGAATAAACATGACTAAATCAGAAAGAAAGGCGTAGGTAACGTACGCTCAGTGGCTGAAAGACACTCATGAGGACAGGAATACAGCTGGCCACAGCTATAGGAGGAAATTACCCCTCTAACATTTCCTCAAAATGTGAATCACTGCCTGCTTTGCCAAAAACTACACATCTCCTCAGCCTGTTTCTCCTCCATTTTTTTCCTCTTTAAACCATCTGTGGAAAATTGAGTTACTTTCTATTTGGAGGAGCGAAACACCAGACCAGTGTGCAGCTCGCTGCACGCACAGCGCCATTAGCTGGAAGAAATGGAGAGAGATGTGGACGCAGCAGCAACTGTCAGCAGTGTGATTGAACATGTTTTGGTGTGAGCTGATCCCAGATAAGCACTGTGCGTGCACCAATTAGGGGGTTGGGTCACATCCATAAATAAACTGGTCTGGAAATAAGCCATTATGATATTGTGTCTCTTGAAGCCAGTTTTAGATGCTGGTGGATATTTTGACTGTCGGTTAAGTTTGAAGTGGAATGAAGTTTATTGTGGACAACATGAGGTGTGTGATAAGTGTTTGTTAACATAATGTCACAGTCCATACTTTATTCTGCTACACAAAGTTGGAACTGAAAGTACTTTTTCAAAAAGTTGATGCTGTGAAAAGAAAGCTATTTTTCAATAAACCACCTCGTAGGTTTTTTTTAATTTTGCCTTAAATCATACATGTAAAATCATTGAGACATGAGATCTTATTCTAAAAAAATCTTTTCAAAGGAAACAGGTTTAAGTTTCCAGTTTTTTCTATTAAAATTATTAGGATAATTTCAGGACCTGGTACATAGAGGGTTGTGTTCTAGTGGCTAGATCCCCATGGTAACAGTGAGGAGTTGGATTTAACTGTGTAAAAAAACAAAGTTTGTTCACTGATTCTGTTCTTTTCTCCATGTAGAAAAATCAGACTGAAACAGCATTTAGATGTAGTTCTAGATCTGTCTGATCCTAGAATGAGTTCTCCCGTTCTGGGCCAGCTGACAGCAAACCTGCTCCCAAAAAAATACTTTACCTTTTCTAAACTATACAAAATTCATATGCACTTAACAGGAAGAGATTCAGCTAAAAGATTAAATCAACAGTCTTTACCTAAACGAAAATCAATTTCAACATCAAGCAACAACACAACAAAATAGTGAAAAGATGCTACGTTACGTAAATTTGCAAATCTATTTTAAACAAGCTGCTATTGCACAACTCAATTCAAACCAAAACAGACAACATATCCTAAGATTTCAACAATATAAGTTTAATCACTCCATGTGTGAAACTCAGTGAGCCACCATTCAAACACAAGTCATAAACAAACTTAGCGACAAGCAGTCATTATTGTCAACCTCTCTATCTTTGCCGTCTTCTGAGTTTAAATCGTGTTTGACAGCAAATTTTCACTAGAATCAGGTAATCCATTGTTTCCGGTTCACTGAAATGTGAACACACATCCTTTACTGATGTTTAAGGTGTTTTAAACCAGTAAACTTCTAGAATTTGAGGAGCTTACACGCTGACTATCAATCATCCTGTGTTTTCTTCTTCTGAATGTTGAGTGGTTTGTTCTAACAAACCAAAAGAGGTGTTAATCATGTAAATTGACCAATGGGTTCCCAAATCAAGTGGTGCTATGGACATTTCCCTAGGTGTGTCTTTATGATAATACTTAGTATTTGCTTTGTTGGTTTGACAATAACTAGTGAGTATGCTTTTTGTTCCAAATGCGATGAAAACATTAAATATATCAAACACAACAGGTGTGACTAAGTAACCCCTAAAAGTTTGATGGAGTTGATACTGAAGAGCCATATAAATTAAAACCTCCCTGAACTTATTTAATCCGAGTTTTTTCCTTCTTATATGCAGGCAGAGAAGTCACAGCATTGAAATGAAGGGTTAGGATCATAATCACATAAATAACAGCTGGTTACCTGCATGCTGTCATCCATCACTTTCACTCAGAGTCCGTGTGTAATCAATCACAGCTCACCATAATGGAGCAGCAGCTCTGGTTGGAGGAGGATGCTATCCATCACTCTGAGCGTAATGTGACACTCAGGCTAAAGGAGCCAAGGTAAATGAAGTGCTCTGTCCTTTAAAGCAGCACATTCAACAAGCTAATGATGAGGACGCATTATTACATTTTCCTGCACTGTGTCCTAAACTGTATATGACCATATTTGTCACGCTCTCGCTTTTTCTGAATTTGTGTAATTTGGAGATCTAGCTCACTGTGTTTATGAACAATGATTTTTATCAACTTTGATCCCCTTCAGTTGGATTTGTTTATATTTTTTGAAGAAAAAAACTATATTAAAAGCAGATTTATGCTACTGACAAAAAATTGTATGACAAAAAACCTCCAAACATTTATTGAAGGAATGTCATTAAATGAAGTCAGTTTCCTGTAAACCCATAGCTAAAGGCCAGGATACAACCTGCCCTTTTATAAACCCAAAGTTTCTTTTTTCAGTCAGCTGAGCCACCATGATAGGGATAGGTGGTGTTTTATTTTTTCAGCTCATTCTGTCTTCTGACTCTGTAATTACTCTGCGCATGTCATTTAGGTCTGCCTTTTTTAAATTACATGTCTGACTCTCTCTCCTGGGATAGGGTTTCCCTTGCAGTGTATTTTAACATGCTCTATTTTAAACCTTCTCTCTGTTATTATTTTACATTTTGGGTTTTTCCTTTAATCATTGTCCTGTGATCTTGTTTTTGGTACTTTGTCTGGAACTGAAAATATAGGACAATGTTGAGGAAGAAACTGCCGTCAGATCACAAAATGAATGCAGCTCAAATGAGAAATAGCTGCATTTGATGATTAAATATGATAAATATGAATATCTGGCTGAGTATGGTCTGGAGATAAAGTCAGGTGTCACAAGCTTAGTGTTAGAGGTTTTCCTCAAACTGAACTGTAAGAGTAGCAGTGCCATTTCCAGGAGAGTTCCTAATAATGTGTCCATCACTGTCTAAAAAAAATGAGCAATAAAAGTCAAAAGCAACATGTTTTATTTCAGGGGCTTTGTTTACATGAGCATTACAGGCATACATACCTCACTCAAAAATGCAGGAACACTTTGTAAACAGAGCAGGAGCCAAGCTGCAGCTCATCTGCCAATTTAAACACAACAAAGAGGCCCGTGGTCAGCTTCATGGTGATCTCTAATTCTGCCTTTGGCTCTGCTGGAGAGCAGGACTGTGGTTTATGGCCACACTGCTGCATGCAGCCAGAGAGGCAGGACTTTTTCTGTAACTGGTGAAGGATGTGAGCCACACACAGGGAGAAGGAGAGGTATACGTATACGTACAGCAGAGTGATGCAATCCAACCTAGAGTGGAGTCCAGTTCATAAAGCATTTAATTAATGCCAAAAACTGCTATAAATATCCTGTGATCAATTTGTTTATCATGCATTTGTATTTGATAGAGATCTACATTTTTAAACAAAGGCTGCAAAAGATTTGTTAACGGGATTACAAAATATTTTTTGCTCCTCGTGTCAGTTAAGCTCATCTGGCCTATTTATCTCTACGTGACACCAAGCTGCTGCTATTATCTATTAAAAATTAATGTTCTGTTTAATAATTTACTTGTTTTATTTGCTGTAATTTATACATCTTTTAAGTAAATGTTATAATAAGAAATCTGATGGTGATCACCATGTGACATGTGGTTATTCTAACACCAGGGGGAGCTAAGTCATAGTAAAAAAATGAAAGAAAACACCCCTCCACCCCTCAGTAAAATTAAAGTTTTTAGTAAAGTGTTGTCACTAATAAAAGAAGTTTGTATCCTCTCATCCGTCTCTTGTTAGGGACGTTATTGATGTGTAACTTGTTTCTGTCCATCAGGACTCTAAGAACAGTCCTGCTGATGAAGTTAGAGGTAAACCTGAGTAATGAAGTCACTGTTCATTAAGTCTCTGGAGTGAAATGGAGACTAATGACAAAGGCCCTTCTGACAGACCAAAGAGGACGGTGTCATAATTGGCTGGATAAAAAAAAAAAAAAAAGTTGTTGCAGCAAAAGAAGGATCCAGACCTTCCAGTTTCCCCCCACTTAGCTGGCTTTGACTGTTTTTCACAGATTTTGTGGGTGAGTGGCCTCACATAAATTGATACAAATCTATAATCCAGATTCTAGTTTAAATTTGCCTCTGTGCTTTTCCTCACAGGAGTGTGTCGGGAATTGATTCCAGCCTGAATAATTGAGAAGCTTAAGCTAAGCAAGCATGTGGGGGAAATGGTACTGGATAGTACATCCCAAAATTAGGCATCAAGTTTAAAGTACACAGAGCTGCAGTGTAAATCAACAACAAATTAGGTCTTGAGGTTTATGTAAAGGATCTGTTTTTCTCTAAAAATAAATATTATACTCAAAGTTATTTTGGATTAGCTGTTTAGACTCCAAAAACTCACTGGTAACAAGCAGTTTCTTGGTTTCAAATTCAATCATTCCAAAGCCTGAATGTCTGCCATTTTAAAGCACTACCAAAGACGTCTAATGTAATATACAGGACACTTTGCTTCATCCAGTTTGCCAAGCTCCTGACCTCTGCTTCTCCTAAAGGGGCTTATTAAAATACATATGTTCCACCAACATCTTTATGAGATGTAAAATCCAGGATGCAGCGATGCTGCTGTTGTTTCTGTGAAGGCCTGGTTTGAGTTGCATTTTGTTAAATGGCTTTGCAGTCCTAACTCTTATGGGCCCGTCGTGACGTTTTCTCATTTATGTTCTGACATGAATCACAGCTGCTGAAACATCACATGTATTCATCATTTAGGAAACAGCTGTCAGGGTGGAAACATGAAGCAAACGTTGGTGCATTTTATTGGTAAAAGAATTGCACTAAAGTGTATATATAGAATTGATTTTGATGAGGTTAATATCAATGTAACGTGATGTAAATGTTTAAACAACACCATTTACAAGAACCACTGTTACATTTGGAAATTTGGCAGCAATCGGCTCTGTATTAACCATTTATATCTTGTTAATATGATCCAAATAAACAAATTGTTGTCATCTTAAATGGTAAATAAGTATAAGTTTAAAATGTAAGTAAAGTAAATAAAACATGTACGTAAAGGTAAGTAAAAATGCACAGGATTGAATCCATTGTAAATCTGATGTTAGTGTGAAGATTTACAAAACATTGCTTTAACCTTTATGAAGTTTTGGAACATTTTGTAGTTTTAAGGCAGCAGCAATACATGTGGTCTCAGCTGCATTTGCATTAGCCATTAGCTTGTCTGACATAAACTTTATTTCTTCAAACAAGGGCCATTCAGGAAGTGATCTAAATTAGATAGTTATTTTAACTTTTATACACAAACACAGACTTCAAAATGGTCAAACTATGAAAGGATGTGGGAAGTCTCTGCACTGCCTGCTGTTCAGACTTATGTTTATTTTTTAGCCGACACTTCTCTCCAAAGCATCTTTCAAATAACCTTATAGGCATGTTGTGGTGTGTGGGAGGAACACCACATGCTAACTCTGCAGCTGGGAATCAAACCTGCAACTTTCTTGCTGCAAGGCAACAATGCTACCCATGCTCCGCCATGCAGCCCCAGACTTCAACTTCTATCAATCTGTGTGACTCAGGTGCTCATGATTTGACATTTTCTGAGTGCAGCTACTCTATGACAGAAAAATAGTTTCTTCAGAAAGTCACACCACTTGTGTCACACATTTAACTCACTCTCTCCACCCATCTGCACCACATCCTCCTCTGCAGTATACTTCTCCTCTAACTCCTCGTGTTACTGGTGGATAGGAGAGTGTGGGACAGGCTGATGATGAAATGAGACGCTGTGATTTGTAGACTTTCTGCTGTTGAAGTTGTTAAGAGAAAGACAGGCCTCAGACCTGTAGCTGGAAGCTGAAACAATGGAAGAGTTCTCAGCCCACCACAAATGTACACTGCATAACTTTGACTGGGATGAAACACAGAGAGAAAACATGAAATGTTTGTATTCAAATAGAGCCAAAAGAACGGATCAATATCAATATATCATTTATTGGTTTTAAAAGCTTTGCATGCCAACCTTTCTTTTACACATTTATACAATTTGAGATTGCTACATAACTAACCATTAGTTCATGATTACAGAACTGTTAGTTACAGATTATTGAACCACTAGTTCATGAATATGTTGCACCCTTAAATTAATGATAGAAGAATCACATCCATCTTCACTGTTTCATCACATGTTCACCTTTAATATTGGAACAATAATAAAGGCATCCAATCCAAGAACTCTTAAAGGGATAGCATACAGTTCTCTTTACCTTATATGTTACAACTGGGCAAAGTAATAAAATGATACAACTTATAACAATAATGGAAAAAGTTAAACACTTAAAAAGCAACTGTTTTTCCTCTTTTTAACTCAACAATCTGAAGATGAAGTTTAACATAAAGTAGGAATCATTCTAGTGCACTATCAAATGGGAGTTTTATTTCAAATTGCTGTTGATGGACCAATAATGCAAAACAAATAAAAACTATTCAAATGCTGTTTTCTTAATGTTCTACGCATGAATCCACAAGGGTTGTTAGTGTGAAATTAACTCTAAATATACTTTTAGCTCGATTGGATATTTCCCTTTTTTCCACAAAATTACTAACTTTAACTATTTGCATTTTTAAATATTCTACCATAAAACCTTTGGCAAATACTATATAGTAGCACATGTTAATTTATTCCACAAAAATCTCATTGTTGGCACAACATGCTCTTCTATTGTGTGCTTTTATTTAATCTACTTTCCACTCTAGAGGTTTTAAGGGCTTTGAGATATCACATTACGTCCTCTGTCCTTCCACTCCATGTCCCATCTGTCTAAAAGACATTCTTAATTGTCTTCTCCCCCTTGTATACAAAATCGTCTAGACTGCAGGTGAGGTATGAATAACAATGACGTGGTCTCAGCTTGAACTTGTGGCTTTATAGCATTGAGGTATAAAACACCCTCATTTCTAATACTGCAAATACAAAGTATTTTAAGAGAGAAGTGATTGTTGCTGCATTATTGAGCTTTTCAACACTTGTTTCAGACCGCAACTGTATTGTATGTGCACCAATAAGTCCATCATTCCCTTACTACCGGTAGTTTGACTTCATCCTGTTGAGGTACTATGCTGTGGGGCTCAGACCTGGTGTATATGTCACGGACACAGCAGTATGTGTTTTCTTTGCTGATTGCCATACTTACAAGGAGCACTGTGATTTAAAGAGGATGAATGATGTCTGCTCAATCTCATTCTGGAGTCCTGAAAAAACTGGAAATACTGATGCACAAGTTACCGCACACAAGATAATTGCATCTTCATTCACTATTCAAGTACATGTTTATTTTTCTGAAGACAAATCTGTCCCCTGGCATGAGTCAACAATATGTAAATTGTGCAATTATGAACCCCTAAATTATGCAAAAAAGAAGAAAGTGTCTGCTACCATTTCAGAGGAAAGTACATGGAAAACAGACCATGGCCTCCTGCCATTCCTGCTCTCCTGCACAGATTGAGCTCCAGTGGAAGGAACTTTAATTGCAGGCAGGTCTGTATTTACTCAGCAGTGGCAACAGCAGTCACCAAACCTGTGTTTATTTTGACTTTGGAGAAGAATAAATCATCTCTGTGTTGCTGCATCATAAACTCCCCTCAAAGAGGATGTCATGTCAGAAAGAAATCTGCAGTATGTCGAGAATGTTTTCTCCATCTTCATTTTTAAGAGTCTATTTCATTTAAAAATAAGGCTTAATGCACTTTAGCCTACATTAGCACATCATTGTTTCGTTCAACCTAAAATGTAAAAAAATAAAAATAAAAAAAACTTGTGCAATATTCATAGACACAGTAATCTCCAAATGATTGTTCTGAAATAATTGTTTACTTATTGCCTCATTATAATAAATAAAGGGTTAATTTAGGTTTGTTTAATTTGTTTTAACTGAACATCTGAATCACAATGCTGCACCAGTATAAACAGCATAAACTAAACATAAGGTCTCATGCTTAATTGTAGAAGTTTACAAACAGATATTAAACCATTATAATGCATTGTTATGATTTTTTGAGCAACAGTTGATTTAAACACTCAAATATTTGCTACTAGTTTGTCACCGTTCAGCAGCAGTGTCTCTCCCTGACCTGACTATTGTGCTGGTCAGGGGACTACTTCCTATTTCTAGAGACTCCAACCACTTTGAGTGATGTCACCAGTAGGTATGGGCAAAAACAATTTGTAAACAGCCCAGCCATTTTCCTGATCCAGCAGTACTCCTTTAGCATTAGCTTAGCGTAAAACACTGTAAGTGAATGGTAACAACTAGCATTGTGAGAAAAAAGTCCTTAAAACTCACTCAGTAGTGATACTAATGATACTAATTTTGCCTAGTGACCTCAATAAACCTATCGATTACAAGTGAAAATAAAAAGTAACTCAAAGGAATTACAGGTACTACTTTAGACTTGGGACTACTTTATGACAAAGAACTGCTGTAAGCCTCTGCTGAACGGCGCAAGGACATGACGCAGTGGCCCATAGGACACCAACTTACCCTTTTGAATGCAGTCAAAACATTGTTATAACTTAAATGTACCTCAATAATAGATCTCAATCTACAAATAACTTCTTGTTCTTTTTGTCCCTTTACTTGTCCGGTTACATTCCTCACCTGTCTCTGCTTTTCCTAGACAAGGATCTGTCCCTGTGTGTGCTAAACTTGACTTCTCCATATCAGTTCAGGGTTCTTCTCTTTAATGATGAACAGATTTCTGTGTAAAGTTGACAAAGTGAGCCAGTGGCAGGAAGTCCTGAAGGTCCATGGTAGCAGCAGATTCATAGGAGGCCCAGCTCTCAGAATTAGGAGGTTCTGGACCATGAACCTTTCTCTGTTTGCTTATCAATTCCTGGTTTAGGTCATTGTGACTCATTATTGCATTGTTGTGCCAACATGTCCCAGATAGATCTGGTCCTGCGGTTATGTCTGTGTGTCTGCATATGCACAGATTGAAACAGGGTTTTTTAACATGCATTTTGATTGTATAGTTCAAATTAGATTTTTTTTTTCTGGCTTACTCTGAATACAATAATTACATTCTTTTCATTTCTGACATGGCAAATCGCTTCACTTATCCTTTTCTTGACATAGTTAGAACAGGCACACACAGCTCACAGTTTAATTTGTCGGCTGTTCATTACTGCTACAGCAGTGAGGAAAAAGCAGCGCCTGTTATATCCAGCTCTATTTTCCAGCAATGCTTTTTCATTCACAACTAATTAACTCCTATGTAGAGTACACAGGAGTGGAGAGAAGACCGATTCTAACTGTCTCAGCCATGAGTAAACAAGACCCCAGTGGGAAAAAGGGTCTTGTCTTGTTCTGGCTGGCTGGCCAATTTTAATAAATCGATGCGCTAATCATCGAGTGCCCTGGTTACGCTTCCAGTCTTGGTCTTTTTGAGCTTAATCTAATTAGGTGTCAATGCTGAAAAGCCTCCACGTGAACACGGAAGTGCAAGGTGTAATTGATTTTTTTTTCTCTCGCCCTGATATTCTCTGCTTTTAGTTGGAAACCATGTTCGAGGTGAAGGTAATTTAATGACAATAACACCAACAAAGAGACAAAGTGTCTGACTTAGAGAGGTTCAGTTTATGATACAGCTAAGGCCTAATGAAGGGAGAATAATCCTTTACAAATAGGTTGTGCATATTTACAAGGCTGATCGTCTTTTGTGCACATATTTTAGTGTTTCCTCCAAATTAGCTCTGCATTGTTAAACCATACAAACACAATGCTTTGACTGTCTATACACAGATAAATCCATGCAGTGATTTCTATTTTGCTCATAGTTTAATAAAAGTAGACACATGATTTTAAAAGGTAAACTTTTGTGGTGATTATGTGAATCAAAATATTATAGACTCAAATGTTAACTTGTCTTCCCTTGATTTTCACCCATTCTTTTGTTCAGACTTTAGATAACTAGCTGTTAGCCAAATGAGTTAATAATACGGTATTTATACTCTCATGGATAACCCCCTCATTGTGTGGCTTATTGATATTTCTCATACAACAACATTCACACCGGAGAGGGTAATTTACCTGGTCACTCCCCAGGGAAAACCACACCCTAAATCACACCAGACACACTGCTGTCTCGTCTCCGCCAGCCTATTAATGAAAACACAAGAAAACATCAGCAGACACACAGAAAAAACATATAAGGGACAACATGCCTCCACAGACCTGCCAAAACAACGCCAAATGTGACCTTGTCGGTTAGGACACTGCAGGCTCATCTACAGAGTAGCAGACAGAGATGTGTTTCCATACAAATAACATTTATTAAGCTATTTTAAAAACAGACAGGAAATACACAAAACAAAGAATAGTCGGACAATCACGTTTCAGAGCCGCACCGGGGGAGACTCAGAGGATGAGCCAGTACTACAGTAAGAGTTCATGGCTCCCCTCACCCCCCCGAGCTCCTTCTCACCCAGACCTAGTAGTCGGCTCGACCCACGGGCTGACCCAGCTGACAGCGCTGGACTTAACACAACCGGTGTAGGTACCACATCTGCTCGGGCTGCCAGTTCGGCTCGGGGCCTGCGCCTGCCGATTACGTAGCACTAGCTGATTGGCTGAACGTACGACAAACTGGAGTGACGTTTCCACGTTCGTAAAAGTTACGTTATCACGTTAACGCTGAAGCTTTTGATTGGTCGCGATTGTAGTCCTTAACTGGAGTAAGGACTACAACTTATTTTTGAATGAATCTTTAGATTTATTTACACCAGAACTAACAAAATATACAGAATAATCCTACATTTATACAAACAACCAGGCCTGCTAAATATGTAAACACAAGGAACACATTCACATATTAAAACCGTTTAGTCTCATATTGGTTTGATGTAGTTTCACACTCTTTACTAAAAAACGGCAATATCGTGTTTTTATTAACAAATTACAGTTATAAAGAAAACATTAGGCGGTAAGAAACGTGTATTTATGAACAAACCTGCTAAACTCTTTCCAAAACATGTGTGGAAGAACAGCATCGACAGAGATTTACAATGTATTTTGTCCAAGTGGCTTTGCCGTAGTGTGACGTCGTCGGTAGGAGAAGGACCCCGAGCCGATCTGGCAGCCCGAGCAGATCGGGTACCTACACCGGCCCTTCTTCCAGCCGCGACGATCCAGCTCTATGGCTGAAGCACCACCAGCGTCAGGGACAGCATCACTGTCGGTCCCGGTCTCGGATGAACCAACGCAGGCACACACACACACACACACACACAAGGTTTCTGCGGAGACAAGACAGCAGGGCGCCTTCCAACTACAAGTTGTTTGCATTTAGATGTTTTGTGAATTAAAATTAGATCTTGTTTTGAAAATGTCAGTGATGAAGTCACCAGATCTCATTGGACAGTGGCTACTTTATGTCCTAGAGCCTCTTCCAGACCATTAAACTCATTATTTATTTAAGGATGTCTTGTCTGCCCTAGTCAAGCTACGGCCTTGCTTCTGGTTTCAGCTTGTACCCCAGTCAACATTTTTACATCTCACAAGGCTGACTGGTATTAATATTTCAGACCAGGAAAGCAAATAGGCCCCAGACCATTCCCTGATTGGCAGTAAAGGTGATGCAGTATTGGGAGATTAGTCATTTATGGTTATTTAATTAGGTGTGGGCTGCTGTAATTGTAATTGAAAATGAAATATAAAAAAGAACAAATTAATCATTCATTTATTTATTTTGTAAAGTTGAATTAAATTGTTTTAATTTGGATTATGAAGCATCCGGGCAATTCCAAGTGGCACAGATGCCATATGAATAAAACATAAACTCTGTGAGCAAACATTTGCACTTGTAGTTGTGATAATTTACTTGTTGGTATCTGATGGTGCCAAACATGTCCTTTTGTCTTGCTTAACAATTGTGATTATAATTGGTTATGTTTAATCACACCAGCTGTGAGGCATGTGACTTTGAGAAAAAAGATTTCATAAAACCATTAAATATGATATTCTATAAATTGACCCAGATATGTTCTTCATCTGGATTACGTTCACAGCCAGAGTCGAGTTGTTTCCTTCATTTCAACCCAATTAATTTTTTCCATCTGCATCTGTTTACTCAGAAATCACAATAGTTTGCTAAAATAACTTTGCGGACCATGCAGGTCAGTCATTATTCAATATTTTAAAACGCTATCACAACTATTGGCTTATTAACAATATATAACCTAAGTATAACTGTTTAATAATTGATATGTATTCAGAATTATTTCAGCAGCTTTTACAATGTATGACTGACCATTCATTTCTGCTGTTGAAAGGCAGTAGTGAAGAACATTTCTGGAGTTGAAAAATCAAAACCTGACTCTATAAAGCACAATGCAACTCATACACCTTTTTTCTCTTATACTAGTCTGATTTGTCTCACCATGTCTTAAATGTTTGCTTTTCATTACTTCATGTCTCTGAATGGACCACTTTGTGAACAGTGAAGGATGTCTCGACTCTCTCTGGGTGGTCTCCACTTATGACAAAGTTTGTGTATAATTTGTTTTCCAAGAGGCCATGAGAAATTACACTCCTGCATATTCCCCTGTTGGAGAATGCTTGGTTTATGATGAGGGTTGTTCAGTACGATCTTAGGTGATTTAAAAAATAAAAAGCTGTTTCTAGATGACTCCACTTAAGGCTGGGGCCCTCAGTGGCTCTAGTGGAGCTGGTGGTCTGGAGTGGTCTTCGTGAGTCCTGGGGTTGTGTGGTTTGGTGGAGGTGCCAGGTTGGATGGTTTGGTTCTCCTGCGCATGTTGGCCTCGTGGCTGGTGTGGCTCCTGGGTGACCTGGCCAAGAACAGGTGGGAAAAAGAAGTGGCTGGGGCTGACCAGAAACGAAGGCGGGTCTACCAAACCAGACAGGACCCAAGATTAAGTCTACCACACCAGACAGGACCCAAGATGGAGTCTACCACACCAGACAAGACCCAAGATGGAGTCTACCACACCAGACAGGACCCAAGATTAAGTCTACCACACCAGACAGGACCCAAGATGGAGTCTACCACACCAGACAAGACCCAAGATGGAGTCTACCACACCAGACAGGACCCAAGATGGAGTCTACCACACCAGACAGGACCCAAGATGGAGTCTACCACACCAGACAGGACCCAAGATGGAGTCTACCACACCAGACAGGACCCAAGATGGAGTCTACCACACCAGACAGGACCCAAGATGGAGTCTACCACACCAGACAGGACCCAAGATGGAGTCTACCACACCAGACAGGACCCAAGATGGAGTCTACCACACCAGACAAGACCCAAGATGGAGTCTACCACACCAGACAGGACCCAAGATGGAGTCTACCACACCAGACAGGACCCAAGATGGAGTCTACCACACCAGACAGGACCCAAGATGGAGTCTACCACACCAGACAGGACCCAAGATGGAGTCTACCACACCAGACAGGACCCAAGATGGAGTCTACCACACCAGACAGGACCCAAGATGGAGTCTACCACATCAAACAGAAACCAATATGGGGTCTACCACATCAGACCAGACCAAAGGTGAAGTCTACCATACCAGACAAATGGACACTGTACATAGATGCCCCTGAGACAGTGTGGCACATAAGAGCGGGATGTGATAATGACATAACCAAGTGGCTGGAAAAGTGTGTTAGATTTTCTTTTCTATCAATTGTTTTCAAAATGACTATAGGCACTTAAGACATTGTACAAGATTTGATAAAAAATAACAGAATAATCAGGCTGCTGGCAGTGATAGATGGAGCTGACATGGCCTTTGGTGACTCGACTGCCTCATGCACTGATGCTGTGTGGGCCTGCCAAACAAAGGTTATTTTGGGGCAAAGGTTTCTTCAGTTTGCTAGAGATTGGATTTACCATCTGATTGTTGAACTGTATGAGCACAATTGAAAGAACTTCAAGTATCAACTTTATTTGTTTTGTTAAGGGACAGTTTGTATTATTGAACATTTATATACGTGAATATCCAGGGTTAATTGTCATTTTCAGTCCCTTGGGCTAATGCCAACAACACATTAAAAAAATAAGAAAAGAATGTCTATAATATTCTAAAAAGTAACAGCAAGGTGGAAAATGACATATTTCACAAAGCAAGCATTGTCGGCTGGATTCAAAACTGCGTGGGGAGACCCTGAGAGATTTCTAATCATTGACCACTTAGCCAAAACAATGGTTCATTTAACAGCCTCATTCTGCCCTTTCTACTGTATGTATTAGACTGAAAATAAAAGCTGGAAAAACAATATTAAGAAACTGAATTTTATGAGGAGAAAAGTCTCTCAATCAAAATGTATATGTGGGAGCTAAGAGCTAATTAAGTTTCAACTAAGTGTAGCGGAATTTAACAAACCCAAATCTTGTTAGCCAGTTTACAAAATAATAAGGTTCTTTTACTAGTTTTAGCAGATCTTCAAGGTGCCCTCCACCTTCTTTGCACTGTAAAAGTTATTTTTCATATTTATGCTCAACATGAGGTCATCCTCTCCCTCTCTATCTGTGTCTATCATTGATAAAAATGTATCCAAAGGTTGTTTTCTCATCTCCCAAGATGAGGATGATAAGAATATTGTGGCAGGCAAGAGGTTTTTGAAAAGGAAAGAGGAAATTATCCATTGCACAGAGGATGTTTTCTCATGCTGTGTTGTCTTTATCACGGTTGTGTTTACATTCATTAGCACTTCTGTTATGTATCACAATCTTTTACCACTCACTCCTACACCAACTGTTCCTAATATTCAAATGAGTATGGACACAAACGAGATTTTTTTTCTCCTTTTTTTTCATTAGCAGAAACCATTGCAAGATCATGAACTGAATGCAGAGAATATTCAAGAAGAGTGTAAATACAGTAATGAACATTAGTATGTTTTGTTTTCTTTGTACAGTGCACACATAAAGTATTACCATAATTTTAGACTTTATTTTAATATTACTAACCTCAGAAATTTCCAGGATTGATGAAAATTTTACAGCAAAGGTCAATAAGTGTACAAAAAGTCTATCAAATAAGTCAGAGTAAAAATGAAGCTCATCTGGCACTGCCAGAGTTTTGTTCTATGTCAGCAGTGGGAACAGCTCACTTGGGCCTTTTACAATGAAAGGCTTTGGGAGACGAACTGAATTGTGTTGACTCCAAAAATTAACCATGTGTAGATGTAGGCATTAAGACCTTCTGAATTCAATAAAACACATTGAGTGGTCCATGAAATATTCTGCAGAACAAAAACACAAGGAAAATCATTATCACATTTTTATGGCAGGCCATACTAAGCTCACAGTTACACTAACCCTAACCCTAAACCCTGTTTTTATATATATAATTATCTATCATAAAGTACATGCTAATGCACATATGAGGAATCTGATAAGTACAGCATGTGCTGCAACCTACAATGACCTAAACATCTCCTTTCCCTCTGGGATTAATAAAGTATTGTTGTGGTTAGGTTCATCTCACTGAAACATTGCTCCCAGTGTATCATCATGTCATGCAATATTTTACCAAGTGCATTATTGACATATCTACCTAAGTTGATGTCATTTGATTCAAAAAGTTTAACAAATGCTTACTTTTATAAAACTGTTGGATATGTCAGTGTATTATTTTTGGTACACAAAACAACTTTTTTGGGGGCAAACACAATTTGTGGAGACTAAACAATACATACTAACCCTCGTCACAAAGCATCACTTTCATTCCACACATACCATGACTGTTGCTTCTTTTTGATCGCCGGCTGAACCATTAAGCCCATCTAACTGGACCAATGGTCGTACAAGATAACAGTCAGTCAGGTTCAATAGAGACATTTGGGCCTGATGACAGAACTGATGGCTCAAGCAGGATGGTCGCAGGGGGGTTGAGTACTGAGAGGGTCATCGGGGGCTGACAGCAGGCATAGACCAGGGTCACTGAATGCTGTGCCTTATTAGGTCCCCATCAGCAAAATGCTGACTGTCAGGGCACGCAATGAAATAGAGGAGGACTCCTGGTGGGCCGTCTGCTGTTCAGCACTAACTTTCTGGTTCAGTGGTCACGATCAAACCCGTCTGGTCAAGACTACCGCAATGCCTTGTGTCACTCCATTAAACTCAATGTATTAGTGGTTTCACGCCACGTTATGAAGGTGACAGGGAAAATCAACTTGACCTTGAATGTTGCTCCAGTGACTGTAATACCTTCTCAGATGTGTTAATCAACAGACTAATCAGATGGCAAAAGTGACTGGTTTGTAGACAACGAGACGGACATAAAGCTAATGAGGTTTTGCCAAACAGCAAACAAAAAAAAATGTAAAAAAAAAACAACTAGGTGTAGATAATTCACTGTATGCAATTATATCAAAGGTCAATGATGAATCTTTGCCATGTCAGAAGAAATTCTTTCAAATATTCTGTGGGCATGTGGACTGCAAGTTAGATGATAGTTATTTGAAGCTGTACTTTTTTTTCAAAAAAATTAAAGTTTACCTTTTGGAATTTTTTTTGTTGATCTTTATTTGGGGTCCTGTGACAGTTCATACAGCCTACAGTGAGGGGGAACAAGAATGTGGGATCAACTCCTGTGAAGTTCTTCCAAAAGGAGGATCATCATGTGACCTTAAAGAGCAGCATTTACTGTTTATTCGCACTGCAAAGTCCAAAGTTAACTGTGAAGCAGGACCTGTGCTGCAGGGGGCGCTCTCACTGCTTTCAATGTCGGCAGTTTTACATTAATCCCTCCAGAACGAGTCAGCGGAAAATGTTTCACCAAAAAAGCTTAACAACTGTAAACTGACTGCAGATTATCTGCAACATGTTGCATTATTACAAAATTAAAGGTAAAGGAATCCATATCGCCCATCATCTTTCATACCACAGTATTAAACTAATATCATCTTAAAGATGCTGTCTGGAGAATTTGAGCGAGATAATTTTTTAAATCCAATGTACGGTGGTCTTATCCGAAACATCCCTTCTCCCCCTCCAGCTCCCTCTAACCCCAACTTTACATTGAAGCATCACTCCGGTCTTGTCAAGTTTAGTCACCGGATTTTTCTTTGCTTTTCTTTCTGAAGTTGATGTAGCCCTTGCTGGCCGGGGAATGGCTAACTATTTAGCAGAAGTTTGCTTTGATTTCTCCATGACCGGCCCTCTCTTCCATTATAGTGACTGTAAACAGGAAAACACGGAGCGTCCTGTGCGCAGCCCCACCTTTACAGGTTTGTGCGATGTGCATTGATTGACAGCCAACAATGACAAAACTCAAAATCTATTGGTTTAAAAGAGTCAGAGTCAGTGTGAATTCATTGGGGTCTATGGGAGGAAGGAGGGTCTTCAGAAGAAAAACAAATGTGGATCATCAGCCATATTTCATAGTTTATTTTATTAAACATTTATAAAACTTTGATACATAAAAAAAATGCTCCAGACTGAGAAATGAAATCGTAGCTGTTTTGGTCTAATCTAAAAATAGCGTTATACTGACAGGATCTTCTAAGCTTGCATGAGATCTGTTTGAACTTGGACTATGTGCTGTGAATGACTCTGTTATCATGAAAACTTTGTCTCAAATCCATAAAAGTCACTGAGCAAAAAGAAAACCATCAGTTCTACAGCAGTGAGAGACAAAATAAGACATATTGGTGTATAATCTGTATATTTACCAAAAATGTTGTGGAGTTTGTAAAAGATTTTTAAGAAATGGTTCACAAGTTTGTTGGATCATTGTGACTGGAAAAAAACAGTAAAACACTGTATATACTACATCCTACAGCCAAAGTCCAACTTTCTGTGACCTCTTAAAAGTTGGGATGATATTTCTACTGTGAAGTCCACCTGAGCTATAGAGATCCAAAAGGGACTGGGTTTTCTTTTCATGGGTTTCACCAAAATCCCATTATTGTCTATGAGGAAATTTCTCATAGGCATTTGCAAAATGTATCTACATCAATCAAGGTACCTCTTCCAAAAGTCTTTGTACACTAATCCTGATTTAAAGTTTGGATAGTTTTTTTCATTTTTATTTTTTTTTTCTCAAAATTTCAGAGTGTGAAAACAAACAAAACTTTTGAGAAAATCACAAACGGGATAGTGGTGCTTTAGTAACTATGGACTGATAGTAAAGATAAAAAAATGATAATGAAAAATGTTTTAAAATAAAAATATATCAAGCACCTAAAGTGAAAAGGGGCTAAGCAACTGCTTTTATATACCGGTACTATAGTAATTAAGCAAAAACAATAAACAGCTGTGAAACATTAACACTGATGTGAATGTTCCAAAAATAACCTGCTGTAAGAATGTGCTGAAACATTTTCTCTCAGCTGAAAAAGACATGCAGAATGAAAAGAAAGTCTTGTCATCAACAGACATCTTGTTCTTTTAACAACTGCTGTGAAAGAACAATACACTGCATTGAAAAATTAAACAGCATCCTTAAAGGATTAATTGGACATTTCCTTGTGAAGCAGACAGCAAGTAACAAGTTCTCTGTGCCTGTAGGAAACTTTTAGCACAAACTTGTTTAAATTGGCCTGAACCAGGATAAGCAGCATGCAACTTTCCCAAATCCAAACCATTTCCTGTAAATATCTTGATAAAATATTTCAGTCTTTTGGAGGCTGTTCATGCAGACAAACAAACACAGCCTGCAAGGCTGTGTCCACTGCTCAAACTGCAGAATGCTTAACACAGAAAAAAAATCTCTTTTTTTAGTGCCATGATGAAAGACGTGTCATTAATACGATCTGCGGCTGACTTGGACGAGTTCCTGTAACCGTACCTTGAACACATGTTTTTGCTGAGGAGTTGAAAGATGGCACTCTCTGAGCCAGAATCGACTGCCTCCAAACTTGAGCGGACATTATCCTGATTTAGGTCTCCTTTTAAATCTACAACAACTGTTTTATATGTGAAGTCCCCCAGTGGAGAGGGTTAAAGCTGTGAGTTAGGAGGGGAAGCAAAAGGGAGACACAGAGAGGCCAGAGCATTGTTTATTTTCACAGGAACATTCCAGAAGTTGACAGCAATTCCCTTGTCTGGATAGTTGAATTGTACTACAGTTTTTCAAACTCCGGACAGAGTGAACTCCCCCAATGTCTCGTCTGGGCCTCCTTTCCACACCTCTATTGTGATGATTATGATTTGAAACTCATTAGTAGAAATGCACCAGTAAGGACAAAAAAAACTTTATTTGTATGAGGAAGGAAAAGATATTGCAAGCATCTTCTTTAACTGTCAGGGAGTTGACTTACTTACTATATTTGAAATTTAGGCTAGCATTCCTGTGTCCTCGCTCCACGTGGCTGCCTCACAGGGCCCTCTAGAAATGTCAGGGTAACCAGATCGTTACACACTCGAGTCTACTTACACCTCCTTTAATGACTGAAAAAGAGATCCTCATGTTGACCCTTGAAAAAGATACAAGAGTTAGGATGTGTATTTAAAGAGTTGAGTCTTCAGTTGCAGGGAGAAGTTACACAAGATTCACACCCAACTTCTAACAGCAGGTTCACAAATTCAAACTGAGGCAGGACAAGATTCGTCTTTTCAAAAATCCTGCTTTACTTAGAAATTTTGAAACATTTTGATGTTTTTTTTATATAACACAGTTTATTCAGGCAGGTTTCAAATGAATATGAAGCAAATGAAGGGGCTCATCATTGGTACACAGATCAAAAAGAAATGAAGAGGAACTATAGTTTTACTCTTTGCAAATTATCTGACAAAAAATATTTTTTGTACCAACATGTATAATAATTAGGAAAAAGAGAATAATGCAGAAATTAGACTTTCACTTCCATCCGAGGAGAACTGACAAAGCTCTACGCCCAAGAGACCCACAAACCAACCATACCCAGTAGCAGTGGCGGCCCGTCCATAGGGGGCGCTCGGGCGCCGCCCCACCAGTCCCAAGAGGAAGAAGAAGAGAAATAGGGATCACAAAATATAAAAAACTAACATAAAAATAAAACTAAACGAGCCATCCATTATAGTGCTGTGTATAATCTGCATTTAGGTGTAGTTTAGAAAGGTTTTCTTACTGTTTTTTACTGGACCAATAGGTTGTGTTTCTTTGGGTTCTACTGCGCATGTCTGGACGGGGCGCCGTCCCAACATAGCGCATTGTTTTTTGCCCCTGACGCATGCGCACTGGCAATTTTTTCCTGACGCATGCACACTGAGTGCAAAAAATAGGAGATTGCTCGGGACGCAGGTCTTCAGCGTCCCTGTGTGACATGCGCACAACAGCAGGAGTCTGGAGTGTTGCTCAGACCGAAACCGGAAGTTCTTGCTCTCTTTTTAATGGAGGGTAGAAAATGGATATTTATTCAAAGAATCCTTCTTTCCTGCTTGTGAAAACAAGCCAAATGATTCCATTTGTCCTGATTTCATCAGCTCAATGGTGAGTGACTTCGTTTGTTTGTTTCTTTTCTTAATGACTATGTGTCTGTCACGGATTTTCCCATTCAAAAACCCCATAGGCGGAGCTAGCCGCGGCTAGCCGTGCTAAGTCCTGATGAGTGAATTTATACCTTAAATAGCGACATGTGTTTGTTGAGGTGTTTGCCGAATGTTAGAGAAATACAGATACTGCTGATTGAATACGTTGGTTTATGTAGTTTAGCCCGTTTTTCATGCGTTTTCTCTACTTTTCATTAAATTATTATGGCGTTTTAAGGAAGTTTGGTCTGACTGGGTTTGATGGGACTTAACAGTGGATGTGACTTTATTTTGTTGTTAATTCACTTCATTAGTTGAGCTGATTGTCATGACTTGCTTCGTTAGTGGTTGTTGGCTGAATTGTAACATTAATTATCTGACTGTATTAGTTAGAGATGGATTTATTTGTTTGTGGTGTCAGTAGAAAGATTATTGTGAATATTAAGTAATGTTTTTGACTTTGCCAGGTTGTTTTTTCCTTGAAACCTTTACAACTTCTGTTGTGACCACATTTTGGTTGTTTTTTATTTGTATCTGATTATATTGATATTATTCTAAGGTCTCCTCATGAAGACTTTATGATTTCTTTACTGTTTGATGTGTAGAATTAGACCTAACAGCTCCAAATTTCTAGAGAACTGGTGGTACTAGGGATTTTTACCAGCAAAATATTCAGTCAGATGAAAATATTATCATTCCCTGCCCTAGTGGTGATATGAGATTTTTTTTTTGCACATCTGAAAACTGACTAGCAAAAATGCGCCCCACCCAAAAAAAAATTCACCAGCCGCCACTGCCCAGTAGACCTCCTACTATAGCCTGATTGCTCTCATAACCTCTGGTTTCAGTAGGTTCAGGTGACACCGCCACGGCAGACACCGGCCACCTTGCAGCCAGTTAACAACAGCCACCGCAGTAATTGCAGAGCGAATCAAGGCCCATTCTGACTCAGTGTCCCCCATCGCACAGTCAAAGCTGTCGGAGGTAGGAGTTGAAGACCATCTTCACAGATTCTTCCACCAGGTGTTCAAAGCAGACCTTCACTATACATTTGGGTCTATCAGTTCTGCGTGGCATCGATCCAACTCACCACAGGGTGGTGATCAGTTGACAGCTCAGCTTTTTTATTCACCTAAGTTTACAAAAACATACAGCTGCATTTCAGATGATACAATAAAACAATCTTAAATCTTGATACAAGTCCAAATTGATCATTGACCTGCGACCTAGGCTGCCCTGGTACCAAGCATACCAATGGGCATTTTTTTGTTTGAACATGGTGTTTGTAAAGGCCATACTGCTTACACAGAAGTCCACTAACAACACACCACTCGAGTTCAGATTGAGCAGGTCATTCCTCCCAATCACACCCCTCCAGGTTATGCTGTCATTGAGCGTTGAGGTCCCACAGCAGAACTATGGAGTCCACAGCCCGAGCACAATCTTTCACTTGTCCCAGGGCTTCCAAAAAAGGTGGATGCTCTGAGCTGCTTTTTGGTGTTAAAGCACAAACAGTCAGAACCCAACCTGAAGGTGCACAGAAGCTACCCTTTTGTCCCCCAGAGTAAACCCCAACATACAGGCAGAGAGTCTTGGGGTAAAAAAAGCACCTCTTCCCTCTCACCTGAAGAAACTCCAGCAAAGAAGAGTCTAACCCCAGAGCCAATGATCTGTGTCCAGGTGAGTCCGACTAAATCTAACAGGTACTGTTAAACCCTTCCTCAAACTCCAGCTCCTTCCTCATCCAAGAAGTGATGTTCCATTTCCCAATCATCAATCTCTGTGTCCAGGGATCTGCTACTCGACCACACCGAAACCTACATGCTCCTTCTGCAGGTGGTAGGTCCACAGGTGATCACCTTCTGACTTGAATGATTTGATTAAATCAGAGTAGTAGGATTAATATACTGCATACATTTTTACCTACCTACCTAGCGGGTAACCTTTTTCATATTGTTGATTGTTTTGACTGTTATAGTGCAAACTTTCAGTTTTCTTTATTTAAAAAAATCATGCAGGCAAATTTTGAATTGACTTCCAATGACAATGTAGAGAATATCACCCTTGACTTGCATGATGACTCACAAGATATTCGTGCAAAGGGAATAAAAAAATGTTTCTTTGGGGAAAATTTTAATATATTTTCCAATTTAAAGTTACTTTTGAGACACTTTAAGGTGAGTAGGGATTTGCAGTCGCTGGCTAAGTAATGATGCAAGCTTGATGCAACATGGAGAATGCCACAGACTCACGGATTAAGAAAGTTCGTTGTGTGTTAAATTGCTGAAGTTGAGGGCGGTCAAACAGTTAATTCACAGGTGCTGTATTTTTACAGGATGATGTAGAATGCCTGTGCACCATTTAAACTTTCCCCATGTTTTTGAACTGCGGTGATTTTTAATCACGGGGCACAAATATTCTGACCTCTGAGCTCTCACATCTAGTGGTCTATCACTACATATATAAATATATGCTTCAGTACACATCCATCATGGCCACCATCTGGAAACTTTAATAGCATATGGCTGATTTATGTCTGCTATCAGTTGACTCTTTCTGCTTTAAGCGTCACACAGAAAATGCTGTGTGCTGGACAGAAAAGGAACATTTATCAGTGGACTATTAAAAAGTGTTCTGCCAACAGGAGGTGGTGAGAAAGAAACAAAGGTTTGTCTTAAGGCAAGCTGGTAGGAAATGTTTTTGTTTTCAAAGTGTGTTATACCCCCTGGTGATAAATAAAGGGACCAGAAAGAAAGAGGGTGAGTTGTTGAAAAGCATGAAAAAGTTTACTCAGCCTCAGGTGCAGGCTGTCCCCCGCTGATGCCGTTTCACAAACACTTTGTTCATTTGTCTGCTTGATGGGGTGGCTGGACAGCTTACTGGACAGCTGCCTGGTTGCCGGGCCGGTTTCTGAGAGGAACATCAAGCCCAGTTTGCATAAACTACTCCCAAATTTATTTTCCTTGTTTTTTCATGATCACACATATTGTATTTTTCAAAAGTTAGCTGTCACATGACATTTATACAATGTGCCAATTTGTTTTTTTCATTCATTTGTCTTGTCCGTGTAAAAACGTTTTAGATTTATTGGAAGGAGGGACTCCAAACTCCACCGGTCTTTCCAAACGTCTGGTAACCAGTAAATAGACGAGACCTCTGGGCACCTCATTTGTCTGGCCAAAGCCCTCAGGGCTCAGCAGGCACAGCATCTGACGTCTGGCACAAACACGCTATTCTCAGTTTGAATCTTGAGTTTCACAAACCCTCGCTCAGCATAAGCTGTCTCCACCCATTGTTTGGTTATGTTGTGACCGGGTAGGGGGTTTTGAAAAAGTGTGTTACCAGCTCCTTCCAATCATTCACTCATGGTTCAAGCTGAAAACAGCTCCAGTGGAGAGTGGCTGCTGCCATCTTCATTTACAGTGCTTCTGTGCATGTGAGTAATGTGCAGTTAACAGCCTTCTATTGATGAGTCTGTTCAGCTCAGACCAGCAGGGGTCAATTAATGAGCAGACCCTGACCATCAGATCCCAATTATGGCTTTTAGAGCATTCCACTTCATGCCCCTCAATACCCAGCTTCATTCACCTGGTAATTATCTGATTAGAGTTTGAATCAACCATAGAAGTACCAACAAGGACATGCATTATATCCCTGTTTACATCATTTGCTAACTTGCAACAATTGTATTTGCTAATGATGGGTCAAAACTTGGACCTATATTGAATTATTTCTCAGTATTAGAACAGCCTCTTCTATCACCAACATTGCATTTGGAAGATCTCTAATTTAAGGCAATGCATGCTATTCTAATGCCTCCACCAAAATACAACCCCACTGTGCTTTCAACAGCCCACACAATCTATTAGAACACAGTTAGTTATGACATATTTGGAAAAATCTTCAGTGTGAAGCAACCATGATTAGGGGTGTCAAAATATTGTGTGAATTGCAATTAATAAACTTCACAAAAATAATTAATCCACATGTGATACATGACGTAAGACACCGCCTGTGCCACCCCGTGTCGTGTTATTACACCGGTGTCACTGAGCATCTGTGGCCTTTTGAGCATTCTTTATCTGAGCCTCGCAACAGGAAGTACAAATTAAAACAAGCTGCTCAATTCACGGGCTGCACACCCGAATCGACCCACAGTTACCACCGCCAGTCCAGCAGTGCCATGGCCAGGCCATGTCTGGTGTAAGACATGGTCGTAATTTGGGGGGTGCAGGGGGGGACATATCCTCTGCACCTTTTTAAAGGTATTGTATTGGTCTGACACAATACATAATGAATTTAAATGAAAATACCTCAAGATGAGGGCTTTCCTCAGTTGTTTCCTCAGCATGATTAAAAATGCAAATAATTAGATTAATTGTTTACAGATCATAATTAATTTGTCACACTAATTTTTTAATCGCATGACAGCACTAATCATGACATACACTTTATGCTCAGGAGAGAGGAGAGATCAAATGCAGAGAAAAAATCCAAGACATTGCACTGTGGTGTATGTATATATATAAATATATATATACAGTATATATATATATACTGTATATATACAGTATATATAAATATATATATATATATATATATATATATATATATATATATATATATATATATATATATACACACACACACACACACACACATACATATATACATACAGGATTTGAAATTAACTTTTTTGATCACCAGCCAAAGTGGCTAGTAACTTTCTGAAGTGCAGCCAAACAGAATTTCCACTAGCCCAATTTTTCTGCAGTAAAAAAAGCTTATAATGCCACTGAATTGCTTCACATTAACTGTGTGGACTTCACAAGCAAAATAAATGTTTAGCTAATATCTCACTATTGTGTTCAAAGTTTAATTCAACTTCTCGTTTTCACCGCGTCAGCAGGCATTATGAAGGACAAGGTCTGTTTGTCTTTTTCAAAGAATGGATCTTTGCAATCTGAGTGAGAGTTTTGTATTACAGCTTCCTGGTAACAGATATGGGTTATAGCTTCCACACATGTACAAACACACAGAGACAAGAGCATGAAACTCAGCCTGTTGCTCTTTTCAAAAGAGCTCAGGGCAATTGAGTGATAAGCACTTCCTCCAAACACAATGCTTGATATATACTTTTTGTCTTTGGCACTCTCCCATACCCATATCCTGTGACAGCCTTGCCCAGTCATGATGTCAATAAAGATACACCTCTGCCCTTGTTTTCCTTCTGTCCTATAAATGTTTGACAAGGCCATGTTATTAAGGTAGAGGAATGTTATTTTTTACTTTTCAAATATTCTCAGGTACATTGTCATTGTCCCCTCAATAAATAATGGGTTGTACCACCATTTTCCCATACGACACAGCCTCATGGCATAATGAACACACCTTTGACTTGACACGAGGTAATGAGACATTTGACAGCTGTGACAGTTATATAGCTGATGGTGCTGCAGTCTGGTGGAGTATGCCATGCAATCAAAAAATTGAACAGAAATGTCTACAATGTGAATTCTACCAATGAGAAATTTCACCACAACTGTCCACAAAAAACTGTAAATACCATTCTGAGTTTATCTCACGAGCATGTGAAAGTCAAGCTACAGCCTTGGGAAAGATAATTAGTTCTAATTGGAGCATTTCTGTAGGATTTGGGGACTGCCAGCGTAAATGCTACTCTGGAGAGACATTTTTGATGGGGTCAGAGACCCATATGTTATATTCAGGAGCACATCTGCGCCCAGTGCTGAGTGGAAATCCCTTGGCAAAAAACATTTCAATACTGCTAGGAAAGTAAGACACTACAGCATTATTATGCCAACAAATATCCCTCCTAATTGCTCCACAATTGTATTAAACTAGTTATTATGTAGCAATTAAATTTGTTTAAGCTGCAGCTCCAGTTGCAGGTTTCAGCGCTGGTTAATTAAAAACAAGAGAACAGGAAAACCCCAGGCAGAAGCTTTCCCTAAGCTGGAGCTCCAGCTCCCCCATCATGACTGTGTTTAGAGTGTCAATCAAAGCTGAGTCAGAGGCGTTTAGGCAGCTTTTTCAGTTCAACTTATTCACTCCCTTAGAGCTCTTTATCCAGACTGTCCCTGTATAGTCCCAACTATTTTGAAGAACCATGCATCTGGATTGTACACAAATATCCTGGCAGTGTATGTTGTTCAAGATCAGCATGTGAAAAGTGCACTGCAGAAATCTACATCTTTACCTTCATGTTATCAGACCACTTTACTGTGCCATGAACTCTGGGCCAAATTGTGTATTCTTAGTTTATTTTGACCTTCCCACTGAGGTCATCAAATGGTATGAAGTAAAATAATGATACGAGTAATTACTCATGTAAAAAATGAACTTATTAGACAATCATTTAAAATGGCTGATACATAGAACTGTGAACTTATTAAAAAATGTGTTTTCAGTTCTAGTTTGCTTTCCATTTGCTTACTATATTTCACAGTCCATAAGTAAGTAAGTAAAGTTTATTTCTATAGCACCTTTCACAGAAAAAAATCACAAAGTGCTTCACAGAAAACAGAATCAAACATGATAAAATTAATAAAACAAACAAAATATCATTACAAATCAAAATCATTAAACAACAACAAGAGAACACAAAATAGTTAATTAAAAGCAGTTTTGAATAATTGGGTCTTCACTGCTTTTTAAAGGAGTCCAGACTGTCTATACAGCGTAAAACTAAAGGAAGGTCATTCCAAAGTCGCGGTGCAACAGACTGGAAGGAGCGATCACCTCGACTTTTAAATCTGGTCCTTGGAACTGTTAGGAGATTCTGGTCTGTGGACCTGAGAGCTCGGGTTGGAGCGTACGGCTTTATCAGTTCAGTAACATAAACAGGAGCTTGACCATGTAGGGCCCTGAAAGTTAGAGTCAGGATTTTAAAATGAACTCTACATTTAACAGGTAACCAGTGCAGAGACCTCAGAATAGGAGTGATGTCATCTTTTCTGTTTGCTCCAGTGAGGAGCCTCGCTGCAGAGTTCTGGACCAGCTGAAGGCCATAAAGGGCTTTTTGGTTCAAACATGTGAAAAGTGTGTTACAGTCATCTAGACGGGAGGAGATAAAAGCATGAAGAACCATTTCCAGTTCAGGTTTTGATACCAACTTTCTCAGTTTGGAAATATTTCTCAGATGATAAAAACAGTTTCTGACCAGCTGTTTTGAGTGACCTTCAAGAGACGTTGATTGGTCGAAAATAACACCCAGATTCCTCAGGTTTGACTTTACAGCAGAACTTAAATGTCCAATATGTTGACTGATCAGAGGGACCATTCTATCAGGGGCAACAATCAGACATTCAGTCTTTTCAGGGTTTAACTGAAGGAAGTTCTTTTCTAACCAGTTAGTAATAGCTGACAGACACTCCAGTAGTTCAGACAGTTTGTAGAACTCTGAGTCCTTGAAGGAGCAGTACAGCTGAATGTCATCTGCATAAAGGTGGTAGGAGACATTATGACATCTACTAATGATCTGTTCAAGAGGATGGAGATATAGTAAAAACAGGAGTGGACCCAGAACAGAGCCTTGGGGTACCCCACAGAACAGATCTGTAGTATCTGACATGATGTTGTTTATATGGACACTGAAACTTCTGTTTGAGAGGTACAATCAAATACTAATAAAGCATCCAGCCATTGTTATGGCTTTTTGATCTTAAGGGTTGCAGGAATTTTTTCAGATGGGTCCAGAAAAAAATGATAAGAAAAACAGATTTGCATGTTTTTCTTTTAGAATACCTTCCTTATTTCTCCAGAGAAACATTTTAATGAACAATGAAAGTGTTGAATCAAATGGTTTCTATGCTTTTGGCCTTTATCAACTTTTAATTATATGGTTTTGATTTTTAGTTGCTAATTGCTCTGATATTGTCAATAAGGTCTTGCTCTGACCTGATGCTATGTACTTCTGTCTGATTTCAAATAGTCAGTCCTTTAGGTTGTAAACTCATTTATGACTCATTGAAAACAAATTCTGATATGATGCCTCAAACCATCTTCAGTGGTTTTCCGGACTTCTCCTAAGTCAGTTTGACCGTAAACACATTCAGAAAATTTATTTTTCTGGTCTGATGTGAATTTGTGCAAGTAGTATGTTTTTTTTTCTCACTTGAAAAAAACAAACTAAGGAGCTGAAATCAAACCACATAACTGGTTCATATAACTGGTTCTCCTGTACATTTTTTACGTTTATGGATTTCTGAAGCAGTAACAGTAAATTGAACAGTAAATAAAGTAGCTTTGATTGCAGAAGTAAAGCTCCCAATGTCTTGGTTAACCTGAGCGGTGTCTTTTATCTGGCTTTGTCCCAGACATGTAAAAGCAATATGATAGTACTTCTCAGATCTAATGGTTCACTTTAACACAGCAGAAGTTCATGGAGTGAAAGAGAATTGAGAGAAAAATGTGTAACTGTCTTTCACACGCCTTAAACAAGATTTAGCTGTATTGTGTGTGATAGCATGTTATTTTTAAGATTTGCCCAATGGCTACAACTTCATCATTTATCAACATAAGACAAAATAAGATTTGAAAGGTGAGAGAGCTTATGCATTCATCAAGGAATGCTAGGTCTTTATTTATTTATCGTGTTTTAAAGTACAGTTCAGAAAGAAAACAACAAGTTCAAAAAAGTGTTTTTAGTCAGCAGTGGAATCACCCATTTTCTGGACACAGGATGTCAGTTTCTTCTACTTCGTCTGGTCTGGTTGAACTAGACTGGTGTTTTATCTTGCAACCTACAGTGTAGAGTTGCCTGGGATATTGTACAATGTTGACATTTTAGGCTTTAAAGCAATACTTTCTAGACCAAAAAACTTTTTTTTACACTTTTATGGAAGCACTGAACAGCAAGCAAGAAAAAGTTGTTTTTTTTTAAGTTTGACCTATTTTCTAAGTCTGGTCAAATAAATTTATTCTCTTTCTGACTTAGAAGCAGTTCAAAAAAGTTTTTGAGGGCAGACAACAGCTATAAGATTTATTTTCTCTTTAACATTGAAATGCAAATAGAGAGAGTTAAAGACAAATTGAGTATTTTTCTGTCTTTCTTTCCAGAAATATTTTCTCTCTTAACTTTATAGTAGTGAAAATGAGACGACAAAAAAAAAAAAAAAAAAAAA